>OY735254.1:6601941-6975467 GCA_963457715.1 Argyresthia albistria | reverse complement strand
CCGACGGACGGATGGACGGACAGTCGGCGAAGTCTCAGTAATAGGGTCCCGTTTGGCACCCTTCGGGTACGGAACCCTAAAAACGAATAAATACGCAAAATATCGAAAACAAATTGATTTATTTATCAATAATTACAAATGAAAGACATGACAAAGACAAAATTATAGTATCCGATCGCTGCATATCAGCTATCTATCACCACATCTATACACACACTTGCACTTGCAAGAACTGGTTACGAAAATGGACGAAGGGGCAACTTGCATATAGAAAATAGATCTGTAAATGGCGACGCATTTTTAACCGACTTCAAAAAAGGAGGGGGTTATCAACTAAGTTACATACAGGTGGACCCAAGTGGACCGAAGAGTGACGTCCAATTTTTTTAGTTTCCTCTTGGGTATATCCGAAAATATCCCATGTATGTTCCGCGATTTTTAGCGGTTTAGAAGTTATGCTTTTTTTAATGTGATTTGCGATTTTTCTACCGGAGCAACTTAAAATGATCATAACTTTTCAAATAGTAAGATATTTTGTAGTATTTTTCTTTTAGCATGATGGTTTTGAATCAATTTTTCATACGTTATAATCAATTACACTACATTCTTCATTACAAGTTACCGAAAAAGGGTCGAAAGTGAAAACTTTAGGTTTGAGTTGGACGGAATTACATGTTCAAAAATCTCTTAAAATACAAAATGGATGTATCATAGATTCAAACTAGTTTTAAAAACTTAGGTCTTAAAATAAAAATTATTATTATGCTTACCTCGGGGTGTAAGTAGCTATTTCATCCTCGAACTATATTCGCCCTCGCTCGCTCTGGCGTCTAAATACTTTGGGTAGACTCGATCCTTAGCGCCCTTTGCGAGCGGACCTTCGGTGGCAGAGGCACAACTGAACCCACTTTTGGCCAGTTATTCAATAATCCATTTTGCGTGACAGGGGGTTAGCCCCTTGCCACAGCATGGAGTTATGAAGGTTTCCTCACGATGTTTTCCACCACCGTTAGAGCGTCGTAAAACGTACTTAAAATAAATTATTTATCTCATTGGTACATGGTCAGCACCGGGATTCGAACCTGCATCTCCTGCGTGAGAGGCAAGTGTTGGTAAATCTGATTTTTTTGCAGTGCGTACTTCACTGTGAGACTAATAGACAGCGATAGATCTATGTGAGCGAGATACGCCATTTACAGATCTATTCTTTATTTATACACTGTGTAGGTGCCTACAAAATACTTCAATGACATGAAAATTCTCTGTACTGGCAAGCATTTAGCAGTGAATAAATGAAATTCTGGTATAACGTTCGTACAATAAAACCAATTCTCGATCGGTACAGACATGTTAGTTTTTAATAATCAGCAAGAATGACCAACTATTTTTTTTTATAAACTAGGAAATGTCGCAGAACATGTTTTGTTACATCAGCACATACAGTACGGGGCTATTGTTTTGGCACGTCGTCGGGGCGGGACCTGACGTGCACCGAGTATGATTATCATACTATGTATGATACCCTGCGTTTGACTTGGAGAGAAAGAGAGAGAAAGAGAGAGAGACGAGACCCGACGAGCCAAATCAAACGCCCCGTACTGTATCTAACCATCGTTTATCAGCAGTAGGTAGGTATAGTATTTCGCATGCAATAAATAATGTTGTATATTTAAAATCGGCATAAGTCACAGCCCTTATTGTCGCCTGTACAACACCGAGCCAACGTAGAACGCGGCCGCTGCTGATTAGAAATTCTTAAGGCGGGGACAGACTGCTGTAACATAACACGTAACGTAACACGCAATGAAAGAATTTGCCGTCCACATTGTCGCAATGTGTCACGTAACGTAACATAATCCCCATAGTTTGGACGCGTTGCGCGCACGAACTGCGCACACTAGGTAGCCCGAACGAACTGAGCATTACAACTCGTGCGCTGCGCGGCGCGATCCGCCAACTGTCGGTTTTTTCGCTGAACACATGGGAACAGATGCGAGTAGGTACATGCTCGATTCGACACAGATGCAATCCTCCGTTCCTGTCCTGTCACATTAGGTTACGTTACAGCAGTCTGTCCCCGCCTGTAAAGGTTAAAAGTAAAAGTACACTTGTAAAAGTTGCATGCAAAATTCAGTAAATACAGCCATAACAGGGCATTTTATAGTAAATGCGAAGTATGTATTCAGTTTTAACTATCATTAATGACGAATACTACCTACTTAAAACATACACAACCAATTGTAATAAGCCCAAATCGAACTCAAATATTGCTATGAAAATAGGTCCCATCGTCAATGTGATTGGTTTACTAGTAACTAGCTCTACAAAAGGTGGAGTAGTTTTATTTTATTTGTATGGCTTAAGAATAGGCTAGCCATGAAAAATTTAAGTTTTCGACCTCGAGGAGTGCCTGCGTTCGAAAATAGCGGCTATATTTTGAATTGGATTACAAGTTGCAAGCGGCAGAAAATTTTATATTTACAAAAAAACATCTATCACGGTTAATCTTGATTTCCTATGCTAACTGTTTTTAAACTAACTGTTTAACGTAGTAGATACAAATACAAAAAATAATTGAAATTTTATCATCTTTATTCTTCCCATGGACATTTTTGTCATAAGCCGTTGAAGCATTATTTAAAAAGAACAAATTTTGACCACTTAAATTCAAAATAGCGGCTAACGCAGACCTTCTCGAGGTCGAAAACTAAAAAAATTCATGGCTAGCCTATACAAATAAAAAACAAAACTACTCCACCTTTTGTAGGGCTGAAACCTCTGCTGACTGGGCTATAGTGCTTTCCGGATTAAATATAAATTTTGTTGTGGTCCTTCGACGCAGTTGTTGATATTTCAGTTTATGAAAAAGTGACGCATTAAACATAACAATGAAAACTTAGAGATAATATTTTATACCTGTTTTTAATTTACTCATGAATTATACAATGTAGAACAGGATATTTTTAAATTATGGCAGTTCCATAGTCATGAAAATTGAAATAAAATAAAAAATCAAAATAAAACCATACAATATTTGGAGGGTCAATATAACAATGCGAATAAAAATATATTATTGGATGGAGCTGATAAACAAAGTTAAGAAATAGTATGTTTGGTCATATCCATAGGTATACATACCTATGCTTTTGGCTATACTAAATTCACAGGTTTGTAGAACTGTGGGTGTCCAATATCCTAGGACTGCGTAGTTACATGACAGATAACCAATAGCCGGATCTACAAAACATCAACCAACGCGCTCCGATCGCGCGCGGCTGGAGCGCGCTCCACAGGACCAGTGTGGATCGGCCGGAGCGCGTTGGAGCAGCCCTAAGGATCGCAATAGCAGCTGGATCGGACAAGTAAGATTCACGATCCATGTTGCACGATCCTGGATCGCGGATCGCGGAACCGCCGTTGGATCGTTTGGTGTGGATCGAACTAATGACCTTAAACCGATACCATTGATACAATTTTACATGATTTATAATTAGCAATAGACATTATTCGCTACGGATAATTGTCGCATTAAAGATCCCGTAACTCCTCAACATAGAAAAACACACTCTGTGCGACGGAGATAGATGAATCGTTGATACATGGTAGCTAATTTACATACAAGTTTTAATATTACTTTAAAAACTATACTTCAGTCTTTATTTAATTATTCATAACGACGCAGCTACCGTGCGGTGAGTACTTCTCACTTTATTTACATAAGAAAAGTCTAAGCATGCTGAATGAAAATCTCTCAACGAATGAATTTACTTGAATTTAGTAACAAAATGTAAAATTGCGACATAAGACGAAAATACTAAGTTCAACAGTCCCTTCTCTGGGAACTAGCGTTGCAAATCGAGGTTATCTAACAACCATATCAACGGATTCAAGTCTTGAATGTTCAGGTTTGAATCCTTTTTTTTTAATATTTTGATCATGACTGGACTATTTTTTAAATATTTTACTTATTGTAGATTTGTAGCTTAGGTACCTACTAGAAAACCCCAAGACCACCAAATGAGACCACTCTCTAAAATGCAGCTTGATTTGAATAACAGAATATCCTCCAGGGAAAGAAAGAATCGATCTTCCTTTTACAACCATTCGCCCGATCAAGCTATATTTTACAGAGCACAACGTTTCGGCCCTATTTGTTAACATCAATGATTTATACACGACAGTAAAGTGACTTTAACGCTGTTCTCGGGAAATGAAAATAATATTACAAAGAATACATATTTAAATTACGATGAGAGAATACATCGCGTATTGTTATTATTGTACGATTACTATAAATGGGGGCTATTATATCGATATATGTATACATCTGTATTGGGTATAACAGCTATTTTAATACACGGAGGCGCATGCACATGTAAGGTAATGTGGTGTCCATCTGGCAAGGCTAAACTAAATAAAATTAGAAATTAAATGACAAAACAAAAATTTATAGAAATTTTAAAGAAATGGAGCTCGGATATTTACAATTCCAATAACATAAAATGGTAAATTTATGAACGAGTATGTACCTCAGCATGTACGTTTAACTAAACTGATATAACACTTCAACATCAAACAAAGTTTAGAGCGTGTAAATTCCATACGAACATATATTTTAGATAGGTATAGTATTGATCCCTTAGAGCTTATTTACTAGCATTCTAGTACAAAATTGTTAAATAATTTTATCCATACAAAATGTATAATATCATCGCGTTGAAGTTACATACTTTACGTAAATAAACAAACTTTCAAATGAATAACGTCTATTTATTTACATCTCCGTCTCTCACAAATCATCATCATAATATATATCTATCTATATATATAAAAATGAATTGCTGTTCGTTAGTCTCACTAAAACTCGAGAACGGCTGAACGGATTTATCTTATCTTTGTCTTGAAATGTTCGTGGAGGTCTAGGGAAGGTTTAAAAGGCGAGAAAAAATCGAATAGTTTCCGGGAAAACCCTAAAAACAGCCCTTTTCTATTTCCCATACAAACGTTTTCTAGAGTCAATCGTTTTCTAGAGTCAATTTGAACTTTATTGCTATTCAATAAAGTTCATATTAAATTGAGGCAGCACGAAGTCTGCCGGGTCAGCTAGTATATATATATTTTTATTATAAACAGAAATTATAAATATGCATCTTAAATAGATCCACGGAAACCATATGGGTTTGTATGTGGATCCTTATTTCTTCCTGTGAACCTCAGCACTGCAGGGTTAAAAGGGCCTCTCAGTGCAGATTACCATTTGTTTCGACCTTGGGCTATCTGCTCTAGCTCCGGCCACTCTGAGCTCACAATGGCAGCCTCTTCCCCGTTGAACGTCGCCACGCTGTTTTGGGGCAACTTTTCTTCCGTTTCCCGTTTGGGCACCATTTGGGGGCTACCTTTCGAGACCATTTTTACATTCGCAGGAATTTTCAACATGACAATTAACGTGTCACGTAATAAGGTAAGGTAACATACGGGTTCGAGCAGATATTAACGAAACTCTTTATGAAATTGATATATAATAATACGGGGAAAACATAAACAAATAAGAGCGCTTTCAATTTATGCGTTTCTTGACGGCCTGCTGCGGCGCCGTCGCAGCAGCGGTGCGTTAGTCGCACTGCACACGGAAGTTTGCCTTTTTGAACCGACTTCACAAAAGGAGGAGTTTTACAATTCATTGGAATATATTTTTTATTCATACAAAGCGCGCAGTGCGGCAACATTGCGGCGCTGGTACCGTGAACGCTCGACAGCAGGACCGTTACAGCACCGCGCGCTTTGTATGAAATAATTGAAACAAAAAGTAAAACCTAAAAAAAAATGATTTCCACAAAACCTATTTGATTAGATTTAGTTTAATACAAACTGTAACCCCTATCCCCCCCCCCCCCCTTCGGAGGATTAATTTCGTCAAATCCCATCTCAATGCTACCCTACGCTACATAAGGAACCCCTGTACAAAGTTTCATGGCTCTAGGTCCAGCGGTTTAGGCTATGCGTTGCCCGGCAGCCACGCATAGTAGATTGTACCACGCATACTAGGTACAAAACCTAGTATTGAGCAGTACTGATTGTGCATACAATTGGACATTTCCTCCTTGCCAATCCGCTTGAAATGCACAGCGGATTTTGAACGTCTCACTGGTATCTGCACGGATTTCGGTTCAAAAACTGTATGTCGCTTGTTCACAATCAGTCTCACGATACTTCGAATCGGTTTTCAGTTTTTCTGTGGCAGATAAAGGTTTTTCTGTGATGACAGTTCTTGATATTGCATGACTGGGAAAAATTGTTCGGCAAGCCTCTATCTTAGTTTCAATTGGAGCTAAAACTTTTCTTGTCGGTTCAACTTTGGATGTTAAAGAAAGTATGGATTTTTTTGGTAAAGGCTTGTTTGGGACCACAATACTTTTGCTTGACATAGGTTTTGGCTCAACTTTTGTCACTGTGCTTATCGGTGCTATACTCTTTTTTGTCATCGCTTTGGCCTCAAATTTCAACGGTTGTATCAACTTAGAATCATTTGAAGCAGCACTTAAGCCTACTTTAGTGTTAGTTTTCAGTTCTTTGACCGCACTCTTCTTGTTGACCTCCATTATTATGTCTGGTATCTTTTTGCCGTCACCAGATTTCCCTGGCTTAGGGCTTGCATTAAGTTTTGAAGCATTTGATGCAACTACAACCCGATTTGTCTCAACCACAATGTTTGTAACGGAACTGTGTTTACTTGCGGGTACAGTGGATTTCTTATTTGTGTTGGTGGGTATTTTGGTTTGGTTTGGGTTGGTTTGGAAACCAAAGTCCTCGGTGTGGGCTGGTCATGCTTCTTGTATTTCTTCAGAGTTAGCTCACGAAGCTGAAACAGATAGTTATATGCAATGTACCTATTAAACCCCCTCCTTTTGGAAGTCGGTTAAAAAGGCGAACATCCGTGTGCAGTGAGACTAACGCGCCCCAGCAGGCCGTCAAGAAACGCATAAATTGAAAGCGCCCGTATCCAATGTTTCAAGGGTGAATGGTTTGGAACGGTAGGACTAGTGAAACCAGTTCTTGAACTCTTGTTTTACCGGTATTAATCAGCGGATGAGAGATTTTTTCTTTATAAAAAGTCATAAAAATTCAAAAGCATGCATGCAGAATGCGGTAAAAAATATGTAAAATAGTAAAATATCATATATTTTGAATAAAAATACATTACGCCATTTTATAAAATGATGGTGGTGTATGTAATTAAGAGCTGCAGCGTCCACGCCAAGCGCAAGACGGGATGATTTACCTTCAAGAGGAAAACTTGTAAGAACATAGATTTAGCTGTTGTAACCCTTTGTTTGGTAAACCTTTGCCGAGCAGAAATAATGGTAAAATCTTGCATTTGATGGTATAAATGTTACGCAACACCTGGCAACACACACATTATGTTTTCGTGTAAAATAAAATGTATTCATCAGTCAAAACAATCTGGATATCATCGCATTGCTGCTTCATTAAACTTTAAAAGTTAATAACTCTTTCATTAAGTTTGTGTAAAAATTTCTTTCTTAGATGATTTGTGAGATCACGGACTACGCGTGGACCAAATATATGTTTATATGACCTTTACACCCTGTATAGAGAATCGCATAATTATGTACTGTTTATTTTCAAGTAGGAACGTCACAGGCATATATTTAGTTGACATATTCGGACAAGAGGGACCGTACAGTACGGGGCGTTTGATTTGGCACGTCGGGTCTCGTCTCGCTCTCTCTCTCTCACTCCCGCTAATTCAAACGCCGAGTATCATACTCGGGGCACGTCGGGTCCCGCCCCGAACCAAACGCTCCGTACTGTCACAGAAGAGATAATAGTACTCTGGACAGAACGGCCACTCCCTTCCCCGCGCTGATTCAGATACCGCACCCCACCCCTGGCGTCAAAGGATGGACTGTGGCAATGGGCTAGCCCCCTGTCACGCAAAATGGAGTATTGAATAACTGGCTAAAAGTGGGCACAGTTGTGCCTCTGCCGCCCCGTAGGGGAAAAGCTGTAACGCTATGTTAATAATTTATAACATAAAGGTCAAAAGGTAAAATAAAAATCGATTTTTGTGAACTTGCTTTGCCGAACCATATCTAACATAAGAATTTAAAAAATGTGTCGCCATTTACGGATCTATTCTCTAGCCACGTGCCTTATAACAAAGAGGGAAAATTACATACCATATGTAAGTCACAAGAAAACATAAAACAGTACAATCTATCTTATGTCGGCGGCCGATCGTAGAATCGGGCACATCACGACGTTCCTCGCCATTTCATGATATATGCCCAAGCCATTATTGGGCATATCATGATATTTATTTATTTTCTTTTCTTTGAGAAGCTAACAGCTATAATATAACGGGTTTCGGGCTTTATCGAAAACATGTCTTTAAAAGCATTTTTATTCAGCACTACGTGACGATTTTTGTGTTATGTACATGTCAAATGCTTCGCTGCGGTCGCCCCCTTTAGTTTGCCCTAGGAGATATCGTCGTTTCATGATATGATGTGCCCAATTCTACGATCGGCCGCCGACATATCAATAAATCATAATAATACACTGTTATGTGTATAATACAGAATATCAGAATGAAAGTAGTAATTACAATAAAATTGCTCCATAAACCAAATTACTTAGAAGCTACTATCCAAATCCGCAGTTAATTCTTTGGGATAACGAATGAAACTACTCAAGGGATCGGACAGAGGTTTGGCAGCAACCAACAACACAACAGTTGCGACGCCGCGCGCCACACTCCCCGCTCGTCGGGCGCACGATACTGGAGCATGCACAGTATCGCACGGGTGACCTCAGTGACGCGATGTCCGCCGCCAGCGCTCAACAGTTCCAGGGCGCGTACAGGTTGACGGCTCGACGCAGCAGGCGCCGGTTGGCTCTATACTATTCGTCGCAGCGGCGGCACGCGCCGGGCACGTCGAAGTCTAGCACCAGCAGCTTGGTCTCCTCGGTGCCGTTGCGCGAGCCGACTGCGCAGATCAGCTTGGTGGTCGAGGCCCGGATGCGCCACACGACGCCGCCGGAGCCGCGCGAGCTGAGCTGCACGAGGTTGCGGATGAACTCTCCTGTGCGCACGTCCCACAGCTTCACCGTGCCGTCGTCGGACGACGTGATCACGAACCGGTTGCTGGTCTGCAGGCACGTCACGGCCGACTGGTGCTTGTTCGGGCCTGCGATGAAAAACATGAGTGATTAGAATCCACATGAGCTTATGTGATGCGTTTTTAGTACCCGCAAACCAAAGACGTAAACTACATCGGTACTCGAAGATGTCGGCCAATGGTTTAGTCGGACTATGAATATGTATGCAAATGCGTATTTGATAACTATTCGGTATCTAGCGAATTACGCTGGCAGCCCAACACCGAACGAAAAACCGGTAATGCTGTTACAGTGCTTATTTGAATCCTCGTCATTTTGAGCAGGAACACATCGACAAAGTGAGTTGTCAGTAATTGCAGCTGTTAGCCGTGTATTCACGAACAAACCTGAACGACATCCCACACGAGCGATGCCGGTCGTCGTCGTGACGCGCGCGCTACGGTAAAGGGGCTGGCTAGACGAGGCGGGGAGGGGTGCTGCGTTGAATCGACGGCGCGGAAGCGCAGTATTTAATAGTGTTTACTTACTACACCAACGCAGCGCTCGTGTGGCATTCACTGCGTTGAAATCATCATTGCGTTGCGACAACGCAGCGCAGCCTCAATCTCCTTGTGGCATCACTAAGAATTTTGATTACAGCTTCGTCCAAACAGGTGGAAGCTTGATTACCAATGAGGAATAGAAATTGGTGAGGATGACAGGTCCGTTGCAATGAGACCCCTGTAAACGTCACTCACCAGCCGAAAGATTGTTGGAAGACTACCACATACGCCATAAGGGACAGTCCAAACTATTCACAAAGCTAAAAACTTAAAAAAAATCGACTTCGAGACCTTACTCAATCCTCTCTGCTCGCGTTACGAATGTCGTCTAAAAACACGAACACGAGCCTACAACATCTGTGTTATGGCTGTTAAGTCCACACATATTACACAATATACTTTTTAGACGAATATCGGTCCCTTCAGTCAGCCCACAGTCACAGAAAGGAAACAATACATGGTTTTGTTTACCGTTAATTTAATACGTTAAGTAAGACATTATACTTTTCAGATATTTTCATTTAGTAACTTAACCACTAGACCGATTCCTGATTTCCAAAAAATGGGACCAAGCTTATGAGTAACTCTTTCAAACAAAAAAAAATAAATTTTGAAATCAGTTCATAAATAGTACCAGTTTCGAGGTAACACACATTAAAAATAATAATGATAAAAAAACATACAACCGAAATGAGAACACCCTCCATTTTTGAAGTCGGTTAAAAATGCACAGAAGACGGCAGGACTCACCCGACAGCGTATGCAGACAGTGTCCCGTGTTGATGTCCCAGACCTTCACGGTGGAGTCTGCGTTGCCGGACACCAGTATGTTGGAGTGCAGCTCCATCCCCGACGTGAGCGACTGGTGCCCGATGAGCGTGTGCTTCAGCTGGCCCGTCTCCACGTCCCACACGCGGATCGACGTGTCCAGCGAGCCGCTCACCACGTGGATGCCGTCGAACTGGAATGCGGGGCGAGCATGTTTGAGGACGGAGTTGGCTTTACCACAGATACTATAATATTATACTAATACAGATAGGCCACCTGGAACAAAATATAACACCGGCGTAAACTGAGATGCTACGGAAGCTTCTTTAGTTTGAGGCCATTATCGCTTGGTGCAGCACCATCGAAAAATTGCAAATACCACGAGATGGCCCTAAGATTTATTCTAAGATTAGGGCCACCTAGAAGTATGTTAACTAAAACCATGGTGTTTAAAGTACAAATCTTATTCCTCACGCCATCTCTTTTTTACGAAGGGTTACTAATTCTAATTTGTATGGGATGAGCACCCTGTGGTTTTACTGTAGATTTAATCCTGGCCGGCTTAAGCGGGCGTGCGGCAGGGGCGATTTAGGGAGCTGTGTGTAGCCTGCTGTGTGTGGATCCACCACGCCAAGCGCACACAACAGGCAGCTCCGGTTTCAACACATCTTTATAGACACAGTTGTCGCAATGTCCTTGCCTTTTTCCTGTGTGTGGAATAAACTGCTATAGATTTAGTCATAGCATGTGGTTTAATTGACTAAAATAATAAGGTTTATTTATCTGACAGCCACAGTGTTTAAAATGGATGTATACAGTTAGTTATAAACTAAAAATAAGGCCAATTACGGCTATCTATTTTATAATACTGGACTGATATGTAGCTACACGATTCAAATATTTCATTTAATTAATTGTTTATAAGAACAAATGACAAATACTAAAAGAATAAATAAAAAAATATTTTGATAGAATAGACTGTTGCAAGCATGGGTCATCAGAATTCTATCAAGTAGTGACATGGTAATATTTGTTGAGATCAATTTCGCTAGGTCTCCATTTTCAGATCCTGACTTGATGCCAATTGGACCAATCGGAAGATAACCCTTTTAGAACTAAAAATATAGGCATCCTTGTAGAAGTATAGTATTCAGGTACTCACCTGCAGACTGTAGACCCTGTTTGTGTGGCCGGCAAGCGTGTGAAGACACTCCCCCGTGTTAGGATTCCAAATCTGTGCAGAAAAACAGTTCAAATTATTACTTACACCTAGTCCGGCTCTGCCGGAAGACAAGTAGAGGTATGAATATAACGTTATGTGGACGATTGTACAATTTAGACGCGGTTAAGCAGGTGGGTCTATCCCGGCACTAGGTACATAATGGTCATAGACCACCCTTTCAGTCGAGATTGTCATTATCCTGGTCGAAAAAAAAAGACATTAAAATTAGGAATTAATTAGGAAATTAAGTTCTCATCCCCTTGCAATAGACATTAATTGATGTCTTGGTAGTCACTGTCAAAGTCAAGCACTATTTTGTGCTTCTGCGAGCAATAGAGTTAAAAGTAAGATAGTCGTGTTTGGTTCCTTCTATCTAAAACCGTTTAGCATCATCTTCCGTTCCTTGTCGAAATAGTCCTCGTAGGCAGGCAGATTATTGTGTGTGTGCTCATTGTTGTTTTTAACTCTTTATTTTATAACACCAGGAGCTCTTTATACATACTGCTGCTCAAATAAAGTGCTGCTTATTATTATACTAGCGCTGAAAGACAGCGACACCATGACTTTGAGGGTGCGTCAATCTTTGATGATGACGTCGTCGTTGGCCCCCTCTGGTGCTGGATGTTTACATTTTTGTGATGCCATTGTTTCTAATTCCCACGACATAGGGTATCATAGTGTGGGATTATCAAGTTATCAAGCTGCCCTGTTAGGGTCTCTGGGTACACCCATACGAACACTTCTGATGTCCAATATATTTGCCGGTTTGTATGTAGATGTTATGACTTCGAATCGCCTCTTGCGGGGTACCTACCTTGACGAAGTAGTCGTATGCGCCCGAGACGATGACCTTCCCGTCGTACTGCACACAGCGCACGGCTGCAAGATGGCCGATGAGGACGCGCAGACACGCGCCGTTCTTAATCGACCACAGGCGGAGGGTCGCGTCGCGGGACCCCGACACCACTCTGCGAGAAACGCACACGAATCAATAATAAGTACACAACCGTCAATTATTGCTCAATATTACTCGTACCCGGGTAAAGGCCTGTGCCCCTCGGTGGGGACATTAATGGGCACAACGGTCCGTCCAAAGTCCACGGCTTGAGATTTTCAATGTACCCACATAGATGAAAAGCAGAACAAAAGATGGCGGTATTTTGTGAACGTTGGACGTTTGAGTACGTTTAAATGTAGCCTTAATGTCCCTCATAGTTACTCGGTTACGAGATTACTAAAGATCAATATATGTGCCTCCTTTTACCGAAGGGCGTTTCCCGAATTCGACAAAGACCACCAAGCTTGCTCAATGCATAGAGCTGATCAGTTTCGTTTCTGAAGCGCCTAAATGATTTCCAATCGTTTTCCTTACGACGTTTTCGGTCTTCGGACTTTCTGAGAAATGGTCACTTCGGTCATTTATGTCCTTTCAACTGTTTTCAAATGTATGCAGTTTCAATAGAGCTATGTACGTACGCACAGCCAGCGATAGATGCTCATAAATTAGAGTTCTTTTTAACAAATGAAACGTGGATGTTTCATGATCACGCGACATTTCACACCTTCTTGTCTTATGTAACAGTAACATACAATCGCTTTGCATTTGGGATCATAGTTTCAAAATAGTTACGCAAAGCTGAAACAAGTCATACAAATTGTGCCAAATACCAGTTTCCAAAATAGAATAACAAAATTTTAAATATTACGAATATGATTATAACATGGGGCAATTTATAGAACAAACTCGGCTAATAATCTGGTAAAGCAGAGCATAGCTTTTTACGTTCCATTAATGTCAGCCCGCTTCAGACAGAAAGTACTTTTGGGCCTCCCTACTGATGGGCACGGGCCTTCCGAACACGAGTATGATTGAGCCATGAGAAAATTTACCAACGCTCGCTTACGATGTCCGAATAGCCCTAGGCCACGGATGTAATACGTTACATATTTTAATCTACTAATAGTTGATAGTTTTGTTGGTCTCAAGTTAGACTGACAACGCAACATCAAGCCAACACCAGGTGTGAGTCGTTGTGGTAAACATGTAAAAAATTCAACGGCATTTCGCAGCAATGAATAATTTAATAATAAAAATAATAATAATAATTTGACGATGCTACTTTTGGACTGAATAAAGTTGGTTTATCTTCCTGTAAAAAACTGCATGAGGACGCAAGCACAAACCTACCTACCGATAGAATGGAACCTGCATGAGGACGCAAGCACAAACCTACCTACCGATAGAATGGAACCTGCATGAGGACGCAAGCACAAACCTACCTACCGATAGAATGGAACCTGCATGAGGACGCAAGCACAAACCTACCTACCGATAGAATGGAACCGGTTATGTAAGCAAATGCATACATTTGCGGTGCCTTATTCGGTCTGAGGGTTTCATAATACATGGCTCTAGTCTAGATCCAGAGCGATGTAAGCAAATGCATACATTTGCGGTGCCTTATTCGGTCTGAGGGTTTCATAATACAGGCTCTAGTCTAGATCCAGAGCGATGTAAACAAATGCATACATTTGCGGTGCCTTATTCGGTCTGAGGGTTTCATAATACAGGCTCTAGTCTAGATCCAGAGCGATGTAAGCAAATGCATACATTTGCGGTGCCTTATTCGGTCTGAGGGTTTCATAATACATGGCTCTAGTCTAGATCCAGAGCGATGTAAGCAAATGCATACATTTGCGGTGCCTTATTCGGTCTGAGGGTTTCATAATACATGGCTCTAGTCTAGATCCAGAGCGATGTAAGCAAATGCATACATTTGCGGTGCCTTATTCGGTCTGAGGGTTTCATAATACATGGCTCTAGACTAGATCCAGAGCGATGTAAGCAAATGCATACATTTGCGGTGCCTTATTCGGTCTGAGGGTTTCATAATACATGGCTCTAGTCTAGATCCAGAGCGATGTAAGCAAATGCATACATTTGCGGTGCCTTATTCGGTCTGAGGGTTTCATAATACATGGCTCTAGTCTAGATCCAGAGCGATGTAAGCAAATGCATACATTTGCGGTGCCTTATTCGGTCTGAGGGTTTCATAATACATGGCTCTAGTCTAGATCCAGAGCGATGTAAGCAAATGCATACATTTGCGGTGCCTTATTCGGTCTGAGGGTTTCATAATACATGGCTCTAGACTAGATCCAGAGCGATGTAAGCAAATGCATACATTTGCGGTGCCTTATTCGGTCTGAGGGTTTCATAATACATGGCTCTAGTCTAGATCCAGAGCGATGTAAGCAAATGCATACATTTGCGGTGCCTTATTCGGTCTGAGGGTTTCATAATACATGGCTCTAGTCTAGATCCAGGGCGATGTAAGCAAATGCATACATTTGCGGTGCCTTATTCGGTCTGAGGGTTTCATAATACATGGCTCTAGACTAGATCCAGAGCGATGTAAGCAAATGCATACATTTGCGGTGCCTTATTCGGTCTGAGGGTTTCATAATACATGGCTCTAGTCTAGATCCAGAGCGATGTAAGCAAATGCATACATTTGCGGTGCCTTATTCGGTCTGAGGGTTTCATAATACATGGCTCTAGACTAGATCCAGAGCGATGTAAGCAAATGCATACATTTGCGGTGCCTTATTCGGTCTGAGGGTTTCATAATACATGGCTCTAGTCTAGATCCAGAGCGATGTAAGCAAATGCATACATTTGCGGTGCCTTATTCGGTCTGAGGGTTTCATAATACATGGCTCTAGACTAGATCCAGAGCGATGTAAGCAAATGCATACATTTGCGGTGCCTTATTCGGTCTGAGGGTTTCATAATACAGGCTCTAGTCTAGATCCAGAGCGATGTAAGCAAATGCATACATTTGCGGTGCCTTATTCGGTCTGAGGGTTTCATAATACATGGCTCTAGTCTAGATCCAGAGCGACAATAGGCTAGCCACTTGTCATGCGCAGGAGTTTTCAATTACCGAATTACTCGCGCTTGTGCATCTGTCACGACATATGGGAAAACGGCTTCCCGGAATAGTTGTGTCATTGTCACGCCAGCAGCTTAACTAACTTTTGAAATCAGTGTATAATTGCGTTTAATCAAAGGGAATTGGCACATGAGGAAAACCTGTTAATAGCTAATTGTTTTTTACAGCTAATTGTTTTTACGATTACTATGACGACATCAACTGGCAAAATAATACAACCTATAGACCTTAGAAATATATGGAAACGGTGTTTAATCAAGAACCCATATACTATCCAGCCAGTAATTGTTAATTTGTGTTAACTAGCAAAGATTTAATTAACGAATCCATAAATTGATTTTTAATTAGCATTTGAATTTTTAATTATTGTGAATGAAATTAACATGCGCCCACATTTACCCATTAATTCAATACTCTACATTGCGTCATAGTGTGCGAGCCCATTGCTAATTAGCTCCAGAATGGCGGCAATGGATAATTAATGACGTTCGCCGAAAATGCCTTGTTTTTACTCAATGATGTACCCTTCGTCTGCCATTCTGACATCTGAAATTTATCGGGTATAATATAGAGATTAGACTTCTAATATGATATTAGACTTCGATCACTAACAGATCGAGAAAGCTTGCATGCTTGTCTTGTTTCTTTTCCCGTCTTATCCCTTGTACCCGTCTTATCTTCTCTCTCGTGTCGTGACTATCTGCCCAGTGGTATGCCCGCGATACTCACTTCTCCCCGTGCAGGTGCATGCATCGCACAGTGGACGTGTGTCCGGACAGCACGCGCTTGCACTGGCCGCTCTTGGCGTCCCACACGCGCAGTGTGCGGTCGGTCGAGCCGCTGATGACGAGGTCGCCCACCATCTGCGAGGACCACACGCCGCCAGAATGGCCCACCAGCGTTGTGAGGCACTGGAAAGGTTGGGATTAACTAATTAAAGATTTAAAGACAATCTTAAAAAAGTCTAACCTAATAGCTACGTGTCCATGTTGCTATGAGGTTAGACTTTTTTAAGAGCTTCAATAATAGCAAAGATTTTCAACGACTTGTGGCTCAGTCGGTATCTTAGCTGCTAGGTTCTGCTTCGGCAAATCAGCCGGCGCGGCGGGTCGGTGTCAAATACAAAAAATACTCCCGTTTTCGATCCTCAATCTGCAGATAGATAGGGTCAAATTTGGCATAAAATGGACGCTAGAAGCATGTCAGACCAAGCGGACGGTGTTTCGAAAGCGTGCCCGCCCGCGCTGTTGTCAATGTGACGGCCATTTGTCCATTCATTTGATAACATGACAACCGCCCCGCCACCGCCCCGCTCTCGACCCGCTGGTGGTGAGCTGAAGCCTTTGTAAACATTAACGTTCTTAGAAATTATCTATTTGTTAGCTGTATCAAATACTCACTTTGCCCGTGATCGCAGACCAGACCTTCAGGGTGGTATCGTCCGAGCCGCTCAGGATGCGACTCCCGTAGAACTGCAGGCACGTGATGACGTGGTCATCGTGTCCCCGCATCAGGGTGGGGTTGGTCACCGGCTTGTGAAGCCAATTGTCCTCGATCAGGTACTGGCGCATGTAGGCGGACTTCCACAGGCTGGCGCAGCGCGGCAGAGCCCGTGGCAGCTTCCTGAGGCTGACGATGCCGATGCGCCGGCATTGCTCTTTCCAGAGGAGGTTGTCGTCGGCTAGGAACCTAAGGGTGTCAGTGTGCGTATGAATACACTTGCAAGCTAAGCTGGCGAATCTCCGTAAAGTAGAGACAAAGCGGAAAGCCGAAAATTATTAGCAGTTTCCTTATGCCTACTCATATTTCAGTTGACTAACTAGACAGCGAGTCATAAACTTTACTTAACTTTTACATTTCAGAGTACTACAAAACTAACAAATTTTATAAGACAAGTCTGCCTTATGAAGACCTCTGTGGCGCAGCGGTTGCGCATCTGCCTACTATGCGAGAGGTTCCGGGTTCGAATCTCGGCTGGGGACAAAAAAAAACCCCAGGTATTGGATGTTTACATGTTTGTGATGTCGCTGTTTCTGGTTCCCACGACACAGGGTATCCTAGTGTGGGGCCGGAAGCAATGTATGTGCCTGTATGTAAATGTTTATGTTATCATCTACAATCTGATAATTTTGTAGTTAGTAGCCTGAATCCGGTCCCGAGTTTCAGATGTGTGCTCCCGCCAAACTATTACAACTTATTCATAGAACTAATAACTCTAAATCTAGGTCATATTCGCCACCACCGAATAATAAATTGGTATCTTGGTTCAGTTTCCGTTCAATACATGTAAATAATGCAGAACAGTCAGGTGTGGCTTCAATGAAATTTAATCGATACACATTTCCACAGAAGTCTGAGTTAGCCTGTAGTTTTCATTCCAATTTGAAATCGGCTGATAGACGCATCCTACAGTAATGAGCCTGCAGTGAGGGGGAACTGACTCTAATGCGCAGTGTCTCGTTTCCCACAGTATATCGTACATGCATACTGTAATTGAAACCTAGTAGGTATGTACACAATAAGAAGCGGCGACGACGACAATGTGGTCATATTCAAAGATACATAATACACAGTCTGGTGCGAGATGTCGTTGCCCGCATAAAAAGGCTTCTCAGAAACTGGTGAAGTATTTTGCTCTGATTTTACGTTGAATAGCACCTCTTTAGGTATCTCATTTATGATGTATCAGATTTAGAATATACGTAACACATATCTGGGCACAAAAAAGTCAGCAAAAAGTAATAAATTCTAATGTAACGGCGACATAAATTGGCACAAAGCTATCCATACAAGATAAATCGGTCAATCACAATCACAACAAAGACAGCACGTTTCAAATATTTGTTTACAGATTGGTCGGTATGTATATTTGAATGGCATTACGATAGAAAATCCTAGATGTACCTATTAAGGCATACTGAATTGAATAAAGTTCAGATGGAAATAGACTCGGCCATTTGAGCACACTGCGGTGTCGCATCCTATTGCGGCATATCAACACGTGTACATTAACACAGGTAATATAAGACACATTTGCAGTGCCATTAGACGATAATATATCATGTTACAAAAATCGCTCCTTTTCACAACATAATAGCGCGATAGTTCACCTTTAACCTATTATTATTTCATGTTTTGTGCGAAGCCGTGATCATCTAGCTAGATAACTAAGCATGTAGTATGTACCCTACTATCCGGAATGATTTTTTACGATTAGATATAAGAGGTGAAGGATCAACAATCAAAAGACGTAAGAGAAGCGAGTGTGAGTATTATAATGGTATCACGCAATAGGAACATAAGTTATTATTTGTTTTTAAGTTAAGGGACTATTAAATCGCTAAAACTCTGGCTTCCTACGGCCTACGATAAAGGTGCCGTCTCCGGATTGCCGCCGCAATATTTTGGACGCAAAATTGTATGGTGATGACAAGTGGAATGGAAAGTTCCGAAGGGGCTAATGGTAGAAAGCGAGTTATCACGAATCTCGTGTGACACTGACAAATAAATGAGTGAAAATCGGTCAAGTGCGAGTCGGACCCTCATACGAAGGGCACCATCGTACAAGAAATAAGTGCCTGATAGTTCAATATCTTCAATGTCCATCTCGTAATTTTGCTTATTATATTGAAATTGACTTAATACTATTAGAAAGACAGAAAGAAAGAAACGTTTATAACAAGGACAGTGAACACATTACAGTTAGACAAAAGAAACCGAAATCAGAAAGTTAGATACACACAATATCATCAATAGTTGAAAACACATGAATGACGGTCGTGGTGTTTCACTGTCATTATAAATGGCAACTGACTCAGCGATATGCTGATTTAATTTGATTCTAAGCACCCATGTTTTTAGTGTATTTCAGTATTTGTTGTTGTAGCGGCAACAGATATACACATTCTGTGAGGATTTCAACTTTCTAGCTACGACAGTAAGTGCTGGAGAGCCCGCTTACGGACAGACAGACGGACAGCGGAAGCTTAGTAATAGGGTTCCATTTGGCACCCTTCGGGTACCGAAAGTCCTAAAAAGTTCTGCCCCTGATGTGTGAGGACTGAGGATCAATTTAACGGAACAGCCAGGAAATAAACCTATAACATTACTTATCAAACCAGCCACTCCAGTACAAGTAGTTTTACCTCCAATAGCGGCAAGTCTGCGCGGCGCGAAGCAGGTCCTTCGGCTTCAGGTAGCCCAGGACAGTCAAGGCTAGCTCCTTGGGCAGCAGGGAGATGAAGTCTCGCTGGAACAGGGGCTCGATCGCCTTCATCATGTGCCGCACCTGGCTGGCGGCGCAGCGGGAGATCAGGGCCTCGATAGCCTGGATCTTCTCGCCGTTAGACCACGACTGGAATCTGAATGACAATGGCCAGCATGTTAATGTCACCTCATGCGTTATTCGGTTTTTTATTGGACACTGTTGGAAAAGGAGACGATCTACGCACACGTTTTGTTTTGTTCAAGGTTGATGAATATTACATTCTGTGTGGACAATCAGGTGATCACTTCTTGTCGTAGATTGCTTGCAATGCATGAATAGCTCCATGCCTGGCCATCAGCCTGATAATATTAGGGTTGAGTGTAGGTAGAGTAACCGTGAAACAGTTAGTTGGAGTAGTAAGTATGGTCAAATCTGGCTGGCATGCTTTAGAATACAACAATCAGCGTATTTATGACGGTAATATCAAGGAAGCTAACTTGCTAAGCCACTGTTTGACCTCCGGAGGTCCCTGAATGCTGGCCGCCCCGAGACTGGTCCCGGGCAGGTTGGGTGGCCAGTCTGTCTCGCCCGCCCCGCTGCCGGATGCACCGTCCATACAGAACTTCTTGGCTGACTGCGGCGGGGACACTACTGGAGCCTCATAACGTCTCTTTCTCTGTTGAATAAAAATTGTAATATAAGACATTCAGACACCGATGATTCCATTATATACATATGATCAATTGATCACAGATAGATAATATAGTACATTATGAAACAAGGGAGCAAAGTTGGTCATATAACATACGAGGTTGGTTAACCAGCTCGAGCACGTGCATCTGGATTGAGGGCCCATTAATTCAAATTATTGCTAAACAAACGAAACTTACAGGGCAATTAGATAAAATTAGGTAAAACTTAAAGCAAATATTCTTGAATTTGTTAAACAAGAAACAAAACCGTTATGATCAAATAACTTGGGCCCTCAATCCTGATGCCTGCATAAATTGGCATTGCCTAAATCTCAGAAAGTACTATCTCTGGAATAATAATTTTTATTTAAGATTATCATAATGCAACATAGGGTCCATTCTCCTAAATGCTAAGAGATGCTTCAAGAGAAAATTGATTTACATTTTTTTGTAAAAGAAAAGGAATTCTATAGGTTCATCTTAAGTATAAAGAAGTGGTCGTCGTGTAGTATTTTGTAAAGCGCAGATGGAAAAATATTTAATTAGGTACATACGACTAGCTGTGCTGTGCCCGCACCAACGTATAAAAAAATATATACAAATTAAAAAAAGTATCAGTAATCAATTAAATGTTGCACGTAATTAAATCTCAATATTAAAAATAATGTGTATCTTCAAAAGACTTCACATAAAAAGAAACAAACTAAGGACCTACCGTTTGCTTGCACGGGAAATGAAAATTACAGCTAGACGGTCTAGCTGTAATTCCCACAAACTTATGCCTATAACTTCGGAACTATGATGGCACTAATTATTTAGATTTAGGCACAAATTATTGGCATTGTCAGAATTAATTTTCATGCAGGTTTCAAATGTGAGGATTATAGCTTGTCGTACATAAAATGTTGAGATTCGATAAAAAAATAACTACGCATCTCCGGCAGGAAAGGATTGCACAGCAGGGGGCTCCCCCCCTCCCCCCTCAAATTCAGGTAGAGGATATCAAAAGTCAACCCTAAATCAATAAAATATTACATTAATATTCGTAATAAATGTCTCAGCAATCTTCGTGTTCGCATCCTACACAAGCGATACCTATACTAGCTGTAACGTTTGCGTATTGTACGATCAATATCGACCGATATTACCGAGACACATTTGTAAAATAGAAGCAACGTAAGCAATAGGAAAATACATAATTTTGTAAATATAAATGGATTAAAACTCAGTAGCAAGCCATAAATTCCTGACGATGGATTAGCAACAAAGTAAACATAGGAAATATAGGCACATGACATGTTATTCTTCAACTAAAATAGACAATATCAAAGTGGTCTAGATGCTTACTTCACATGACAAAACGGAAACACTGATAATAATAATATTAGCTGCACTACAAAACGTAATTGCTTCTAAAGGTGCGAACGCACTAGGCGGAACTGCACTGCAGCGGAACTGCGCGACACGGCGCGTCATTTTTTGGTAAACCGCACTTGAACTGCAGCGACGCGACAGTTTCACCCGCCATTTGAACAAAGAACGAAAGAGATAGAAAGAGGAGAGAGGGGCGGGGGCATGAGGTAGCGTCAGTTTTGCCTAGTTGCCCAACTTTGCCGCGCAGTTCCGCTGCAGTGCAGTTCCGTTGCCGCGTAGTGCGGTTTGCTCCATATGTTTGCCTTGAAAGAATATTTTGTCGCGTCGTGTCGCTCAGTTCCGCTGCGGTGCAGTTCCGCCTAGTGCGGTCTTACCTTAACAGTTCAAGCAACAACTATTCGGTTAACAGATAGCTTATATGAGGGTAGATGTTGATTAGTCTCAAAAAAGTAACAAACGCATATCTACCCTACAGAATTCTCTCGCACAAAAAAATGTAAATCAATTTTCTCTCAATTTCTTTTCTCATTTTCTCTTAGCGTTTATTTAGGAGAATGGACGGTATGTTGCATTTTAGTAAAAAAAATGTTAAAATACTCATCCCAATGTGCGGTAGTGTAGAAGGCCTAGCCTAGTCAATACTGCCGAAAAAGTTTGGGCCCTCAGTATAGAAGTTTTAGGAAAATTCGAATCTCATTTATTCTTTAACAATTAACTTTTGTGTCGTTGTGTATTTTTTAACTAATTTACCGAGACATTGAACTCAATATTAGAGTCGTATTCAATTTCTTGACATAAGTTCATGTGCTGCAGATTCCTCAGTACAGATATGTATGAATTGAGGGCACAAGCTGAATCTACCATAAATGTGCAATACCGCATTCTTATGATTTGGGAATTTCTTAATTTATTTAAAAAATACTTAAAAAAATCTCAAATAAAAATTATTATTTCTGAGATTTAGGCTGGATTTTACCAACAAAAAGTTATGCGAAAATAACTATCCCGGGGATAATTTGTATGACAACGACAGTTTAAAATGAGGTCATTTTATGAATAAAATCGGTCAAGTGCGGGTCGGAATCGCACACGAAGGGTTCCGTACCATCGAACAACAAAACTTAAGCACTCAAAACAATAAAACAAAAACAAAAAGAAAATTCAATACGTAATCTGTGGCGGCGAAAAGGTTAATTTGTAATATCTCTCGTATTTCAGTAAGTATTTGTTGTTGTTGCGGCAACAGAGATAAAAATTCTGTGAAAATTTCAACTTTCTAGCTATTAGGGTTCGTGCTCTATGACCCGCTGACGGACGGACAGACGGTCGGACGGACAGACGGACAGACGGACAGAGGAGCTTTAGTAATAGGGTCCCGTTTGGCACCCTTCGGGTACGGTACCCTAAAAAGTAGAAGATAATCTCGAGTAAAAAGTTACTCTTCGTTGGTAAAATTCGAGGTAATTATTATTCCAGGGATAATACTTTCTGAGTAGATCCCAATTTATGCAGGCATCAGGATTGAGGGCCCAAGTTATTTGATCATAGCGGTTTTGTTTCTTGTTTAACAAATTCAAGAATATTTGCTTTAAGTTTTACCTAATTTTAACTAATTGCCCTGTAAGTTTCGTTTGTTTAGCAATAATTTGAAAAAAATGGGCCCTCAATCCAGATGCACGTGCTCCAGTCGCGAGGCGAAAGCTGTAAAGAACCGAGTGTTATTGTCACCAATTGCTCACGAGTTTCATACCACGTTTTTCAAGACACTAGTGAGGAAAAATCTATAATTATCTTCATCGGTACTCGACATTTTCACAATAAAAACAATGAATGAAAAGTTATATTTGTTGAAAACTGAAAAAGGCGCGCATTTTTTTTTTGTTTTCGCTCGTTGATTCTGACTGCCAGAGGCAATGCAAAAGCCGAACAAACAGCCAAATATAAAATTACATCATAGTAAACGAAATACATCTGTTTTCTTAGTTTGCTTGTAATTTGATGAAAATAAATGTTAGTCATCTTATTTTGATAATAACATGTATTAATTAATAATTATTAATAATAATTATTAATTACAAGTACCTAATATTTTTCCAGCATGAAAACTCTTTGCTGTCCAAAAACTATATCCATTACCACACTAATAATAGTAATATTATTACCACACGCGTGTATAGGCAGCATTATGATTCTAAAATCAACGTCATAAGGGTCACTTTACAAGCAGGTGTGTTGAAAAATGATATAATGCTCACCCAAAGCCTCTCATCCGCACTAGTTTCTAGAATGTCCGACTCTTCATCATCCTAGAATGAAAGATTGCTAAATAAAGTCAGGAGTATAACGACAAGTTGATACGATAGTAACATATGTAGTAGTAATCTTAATTTTGCTGAAAGTTCCAAACTCTCATTAAACAAAATTAAAGTTACATTATGTAAAAGAAAATAATTTACTGCGAGAGGTTGCTAAAAGTTAGCCAACAACTTGATATAGATAATTCTTCTCGATAATGTATAGTTCAGTGAAGTAGTGTTCATTGAAACAACACTATAAATAAATCCATTAAAAACTCAGTATTTAGTACAAACTAATATATTGAGATAGTTTACCTCATGAGACGACAGGCAGGTACACAACTCATCGCTGTCATCACTGGAATCATCATCTTCATATCTTTCAGAGTAGCCCTGTTGATTATAAAACATTTTGTGACCATTATATTAATTCATAGGTACATTGACACATTACGCTGTGTACAGTTATGCAATAGGAATGTACAAACCAAACAATGCAGTTTGTATACAATTGTTAAGGGGATATTGGCATACCGGTGACTGATGCTTTGGGTCCGTGCTGCTTCCGCCTGTGAGTCCCAGCAGCTTGTCAGCATTAGACGTGGAAGACACAGTGAATGCGTCTTTGTTTCTCTCGGAGCTGCCACTGCCATTACCGGGTTGATCACCCTGGCCCTCCTGCCGGTTAAGGTCACAGGTTCCACTGAGGTATTGCTCCATCTGACGATCCCCCTTATACAACCTGCCTTTGTTATAGACCTTCTCCTCAACATTCGCCGGCCCACTGGCTAACAATGTCTTCATGAAATCATTCTTAAAAACTACTGGCTCAATCTGCTTCGGAGGCTCTGGTACCACATTATTTGGATACATATAATTTTTGGATTGAATCATATTTTTGATTGTTGTGTTGCTGTCACAGTTTTCATCTGTTCTACTGCATCCCGGTGGATTGAACTCGTTTTTTATTAGGTTTGATAAGTTGGAAATGGTTTCAGAACTAGATGCTAAACTAGAGTTGGCACTAGAAAGGTTCCCAGGGAAATGGCTTTGCTCTTCCATCTTTTTGTTATCCATGACCATTTCAGAACAATTTAATATTCGATTTTCTTCTTCGAAATCTTCCCGCTCAATCTCATCAATTCTTTCAACTTTTATACTATGAATCACATCTTCATCATCTGCCTCCACCTTCACATGTATCACTTCTTGGATATCTTCCATATTTACAGTGACAACTTGAGCAGGCATTCCTGGGAGTTTGAAGGTAACTGTTTGAGTCCTTCCTTCTTTGTTTATATCTAACATGTTTTCTTCATTTTCAGTCTTAACCTCTGCATTGGTGACAAAGGGGAGTTTACCTGCCCCTTCGTAAATGTTACAACTTGTTTCTGAACATGGTTCATTCTGATCCATAGTTTCCTGGAAATAATAGAGACTATATTTGTAGACATTTCAAAATATGTAGATGATAAATAACAAAAGATGCACAATGTTACAGGGTATAGCAAAAAAGTACATACTACTTTTTATTTGATTTTATGTTTAAGGCCTATTTGAAAGTAATTTAAATATTTCGGGTCGTAACACTGTTAGCAACAACTAAGATGACGTCATTATGACGTTTAGAGGACTTAGTGGCCTTTTTAGTTTAGTGCATTTTCTTCTCAAATCGCCCCCAATGGGATTTTTTAAATAAAGTATTTATTAACCGACTTCCCAAAGGAGGAGGTTTACAATTCGTCCGGATGTTTTTTTTTTATGTCTAGTGCCCGATAGTATTAAAATATTGTCAAATAAATCCCTGACAAATCCATATGGCTATACCAACACTTAATCTTCTGACCTACTCTTTTTTAACTGACTTCCCAAAGGAGGCTTACAATTCGTCCGGATGTTTTTTTAATATATTTTTTATGTATGTGCCTCGATAGCGCCTAGACGGACAGACCGATTTGGAAAATTATTTTTTGTTTGAAAGGGTTTACCTTCCCATTGGTACTATGGACCACCAGGTCAGGATCTGATGATGGGATCCTGGAGAAATCAAGGGAACTCTTCAAATATTATAGGCAGACCTATAGTGATTTTTTGTGTTTTTTTGTAATAACTCGTGCATTTACTTACGGTAAGCATAATATTGTGATGCGGAACTGCTAATGAAGACCACATATGGCTACCAGAACTGCTCAATACTAAGTACAAATACAATGCATGGCTGACGGGCAGGCAACGCATAGCCTAAACCGGTGGACCTAGAGCCATGAAACTTTGTACAGGGGTTCCTTAGTAGCGTAGGGTAGCACTGAGATGGGATTTGACAACACGTAAGGCCCCAGGGGGGGGGGGACAAGGGGTTACAGTTTGTATTAAACTCAATCTAATCAAATAGGGTTTGTGGAAGTCGGTTTTTTCTAAAGTTTAATTTTTGTTTCATTTATTACTTGAGACAAATGCCATTGTAGACGTTCTACAATCTTGTAATACCTATATTTAATTTGAGAAATTGCGGAATCGCATTTCCATTACTTTTTATGGTATTACCATTATCTATATTAATTAATTGTGTGGTGTGTAAAAGATTTGGATTAAATCTATGTGTTTTTTTAAGACATGGGTTTCATTCTAAGTTAAATAACACTTCTAATTTCTGTCATGCTTGCCTCTCTCTCACACAGGAGTTGTAAGTTCGAATCCCGGTGCTGACCATGTACCAATGAGATAAGTCATTTAACTTAAGTATGTTATATGGACGTTCTAACGGTGATGGAAAACATTGTGAGGTATCCTTCATTACTCCATAGCTGCGAAGATGGGCTAACCCCTTGTCACGCAAAATGGAGTATTGAATAACTGGCTAAAAGTGGACACCTGCCACCCCGTATGGGAAAAGGCGTGACGCTATGATGTTCTTCTTTGATGAAACAGTAATCGTTAACTCGTAAATACCTGTCTTCGATGATGTTGATAAATGGAGTAAACTCTCTTATAATTTTTGTCAATAGCCGCAACATCGATACTCACCCCATTCGCAGGGTGTCATCCTCCACACAGAACAGCGGACAGCCAACTTAACGGCGAAAAATAATTAGGAAAAGTATGTCATAGATGTCAAATAAAGGTTATTCTGATTTTACAGAAATTTCCGAAATCCTGCAATATTTTTTAATTCGAATAACACTATTCAATTCGAAATGGTTTTCCCAGTTTGTTTCCTTGGAAGTAGTTGACATAGTCCATACCATTGTAGAGTTAGTGATTTTATTGTCATATTTTTTCTAGGTGCCTACTTACTGTTCTGTTTCCTTTGGAGTTTAGTGCTTGGGCTTGCGGTGAGTACCTGTGTAACATAAGAGGAAATTACTAAACAGCACTATTATTCCCAAACTCAATTCTGAACAAACTATTATACACTAGATAACACTAAAGTTTGTCCAATATAGGATTATCGATGACAGCTGTCATCGCAAAACACCAGTTTAATGTTTCCAGGTAAATGCCCAAGTGCAAGTTGGGCTCCAGTTAGGGTTCTGACTAGATATTTTTTTCTTGTGAAGCAACTGCAAATACAGTTTTCAGAATTTTTCTTTTACTTGTGCTATAAGACCTTGCTCTGCTCATGCACTATGAAAATCCTTACACCATAAATGGTTGTATCAATGGATTGCGTTAACCTAGAAGTTTGATATTTTCAATGGATGGTTGACAAAAAGATCTTTTAGGGATTCATAATGATCGGATCTGAGCCAAATCTGCAATTTGTATTGTGCCATATTGTGGTTATCATTAGAAAATCACTTCATTCAAGTACATAAGCACATACATGAGTTCATAGCTCAATAGTTTCCTGTTTCTGATTTACTCATGAAGGTCAATGAAAAAATGATCACAGCTGGTAAGTTTTAGCAAAAATCAATACAGCTCAGATTCCAGGGTCCTAGAGTGATATGTTAGTAGCAACCCACATGCAATATGCATTATAATACTGACCTCATTGGATCATAGATAGTCACCAAATGTTTAAATTGAATCACTCTCAACTCACTCACCACTGGGTAATTATCAAAATTTCACTTCTTTGTGAGCACAGGAAGCAAATCACATGTCATTACTTCTAATGAAAAAAAAAGGATACAACGTTTAGGAGTCCGACCGTGAGAATATTTTTTTAGTGCGCGCAAGATGCATACATGTGCATCTGGACACATAAAAACTAGGGCCAATTGTTACGAATAGGGACTTCGACAAGATGAATTGACCTTAGAGATGCGACGACAAAATCTCAAAATCTATGAATGCATGATAGATTGAACCTATAGCTCATAGGGGTAAACTGCATGCGCAGTAAACGCATCCTGGGCAAAGCAGCTCCGTCTGGGAGCCTGAAAGGATACCTACGGGGGGACGGGAAAGGGGAAACACAAAAGTGGAATGAGAAATTATAACCGTTGACGTTCTGTCAATTGACTTACCTCAGAGTAAAACAATGCTAAGCTGCATAGAGACTTATCGAGTTATCATAATATTAATGTAAAACATCATGCAAAACAAAAAAACAACATGCAATTCCAGATATTACAATGTGCAACGACATAAAATCACAAACCACTGTCGTGGTCGGTCGGCCATCAACCATAACCATAGCCAATACTAGATGCTTTTCTGTCTTGCCACATACGAAATACTAATATTCTAATATTGGGGCCTATTCTCTAGGTTATACGCACTAAAATTACTTGACAACATTAGCTCGGACAGCTCTTATGCGGTCGCCATAAATTCCATTTTCGAACTCACTTTTAAATTATTTTAATGAACTAATTCAAAAGTGAGTGCGAAAATGAAATCTATTGCGTCCGCATAAGATCTGTCCGAGCTAATGTTGTCAAGTAATTTTAGTGAGTGTAACCTAGAGAATCGGCAACATTGTCTATGACCGGAAATTGATAGTTTTTGTTACTTGCCTACACAGGATCCGATTTGTAGGGTGATTATGAAACAAGCTTCGAAAATCTACAAGTAAAGTTCGCTAGATGGCGTTAAATGTTGTTTTTCCGGTAAGGTTGTTGATCTGACCTGCCCTTGGAGGAACGCGGCCTTTCCTACCGTGTTGCTCGAAGGACCTGCTCCCTAGACAAGATGCAAAACGCTATTATCGTTTGCACGAAACGCTAAGATATATGCGATTTGACAGTTCGTTACGCTACGCTAGCGTGACCAAATGTCAAATCGCATAATATGTACATTGAGTTTTCGTTTCTATTCGTTTCCGCAGCGTTATTAACTTTGTCTAGACGTGCTGACGTCAATAGAGCGAGGAGAGGAGGAGGAGGAGGGCGGAGGGCTATCTATCTCTGGAATCTACTATTCTACTTCCATCCACTCCACAGATTACAATGTATATATCCACTCGCTCCATCAAAACCCCTCATCACCACACTTCCATTGCATATATTAGTGTATCTCTTTTCCATTGAATCTCGAGGTACAAATTATAAAATTTGGTCCACACGGTGAAAGAACTTAATTAAATGTGAAATAAAAATTCGGAATGATTTGGTTTGCTAGAAGAAATCTCTTATTAGACATAAGCTCGCCTTTGTACTTGTTTTTTTCTATACTAGGTACTTACAAACATGTGATGTGAGTGCAAAAACCATTTATCATTTGACACTTGACAAGTGTATTATTTTTTACAGCTGTCACTATTGTTGACAGCTGTCAAATTAACAACTGCCATCTCGGAAACTACTGACCCTAGACCACTCAGCTAGACCACCAGTTTGTATAGAGATGTGACAGCTCTCATTGAGATCTTCATTTCGGATGACAGCTGTCAAACTAAATGTCATCCGAAATGAAGATCTCATCGAGAGGTCTCATGGGGAGGCAGTCGCTCACGTCCGAAGGAATTACTTGGAATCCACAGCCCTTCACGTCCTTCCCGGGTAGTGCTAACGAGCGACAAATCATCATCATCATCATAGTCATCAAATCATCTCGAGACATTATAATTTCCAGGTTCTCAAATGAGAACCTGACCACTTGACACTGGCAAAATTGACCTCAAAAGAGGTTAGGACGCCATTAATAAAAAGAAGAAGAAGAAGAGAGGTCTCATGTCTCCATACAAACCAGTGGCCTAGGATCAGTAGTTTCCAGAGAGTGTAGAGTAGTTCCTAGTACATATTCTAGATCACCGTCCAAACAAACGTAAATAAACAAATAAAAAACTGTCTGTTTTGGTAGTTCATTCATCTAATCCATTCAAAATACACGTCACTATGATTCAGAAACCAGTACCTAACATTATTTCGCTAATGCCCGGTTTCCTGGGCGCTGATTAAAGTTAACAGGTTGGTTAAATCAGCTTCAGCCAATCACGAACCGCTATTATTGAAAATGACGGTACTTGTTTGGCCGAAACTGATTTAACCAACCTGTTAACTTTAATCAGCGCCCAGGAAACTGTGACATTACTACCTGCTAAATCAGTTTGAAACCATAAACTAACCTCTTTTCTTTAGCCGTCAAGCTTTGTGAGTGAAGGTGAATATCGGTAAAAAATATCTAAAAAGTGTTATTTGGTTGTGATACTGTACATACGTAATTACAAAATTATGGCATATTTCTATGCCATCAACAAGTGCATAAATACTTTTTGAACTATTTTTTGAATACACTCAGTTTGATCAATTACCGATTTCGCCCGCTAATGGGTATAATGAAATAAATAAAATTAGGTACACACTAATTTTATTAGCACACGATTAAATTTCATATAATTATATATAAAATTTATAGTAATCATTGGTAGTTTGACAGTGACTGAATGAAAATGAGCGAATGGGCTGGGTTACCACATACAATATAAAATCAGCCGTCAACCTATTTTTCCAATCATTTGCGTTCTAGAAACTCAAAGTAATTGTGACCAACTGTTGATTGATACGTCAAATTAAAATCGTACGAGAAACTGGCCGTTATTTTGATATAATACATAATTTATTTATTGCACACAGACATTAAAAAAAAAAGTTATACTAAAAATAGTGTACAGAGGCGAGCTTATCTCTAGTAAGAGATCTCTTCCAGCTAACCAAGTTGGGATGAGAAAGGAGGATTGCTGATATCCTTTGGTTACACTTTAATTGAGCGACACCAAAAGCTTCTTAATTTTTACGGATCATCATTCGAGTGATCATCACTGAGTCAGCGAATAAGGGGGCCGGGCTTATTAACCTTGGCTGCCTGATATACTATTTTGGCCTGGGCATGTACCACAACGTCTTATATGCTGATACAGTTTGGATTTATAATCTTTCAAAGTATCAAGATCACTATGCCAACGATTTTTATTAAAATTTCCGTAACGAGCCATATTTTAGGCCTCCGCGACACAGATCATGAGGGAGACCATAAGCATAATTAACTTTTAATATTAACTTTTTGATAAGCTCGCCTTTGCACACTGTTATATTGACTTTTTGTTCTTGCAATTAATTGTGTGCTATAAAGAAATTATATATTATTAAATTAACTTTTAACTGTTATTCCGGTTTTTTTTTTTTCATCATTAACATGGTTTAGTTGCACTGTTTTAACAAAAATACGTACCTAATAACAATCACTCTGATTATTACCTTACCCGTACCTATACTTAGCAAGACTTGTTTTAAGACGATTATGGTATTATTTATTTTCGGATCAGATTAGGTACCTTATAGGGTTTAATCTGTTATGTAACAGACACACCTAGACACGTTGCTTTACCATTGTGACATGAGATCAAAATCAGTTAGTCGTTGCAATACGAAACCCCGTTTTTTCGACTTTCTCTTCTCTTTATCCACGTCCCTTTCCTTGCCTGAAGTTTTGGCATCCTTTGCCTTCCCTTTTTTTGCAGTTTTCGTCTCACTTTCTTTCATCTTTTGAATTTCACAATCTAAATTGAAAGGGCATTTGTCAGCTGGATATATTGGCATCATAATAACTGGGACATAATTGGATACGGCGCCGCCAGAGGCTCCTTTCTGCAAGTAAGAATAATAATAACTTTAGCATTAAAAACCCCCGCATAAAACCAGTCTTCCGGTTTCATCACCAGGTCTCATCATCAGGTGAAATTAATAGGTTGCATCACAATGAATCTAATGAGCCTAAACTAGATGGGTTTACTAGTAAGCATCCCAGGGTTCCAGCTCCCACCTTCGATCATCGCACTCCCTCATCAGATCAGCTTGATGGTATCATATTCCCAAAGAGCTTGTCACACACAACGAACCCAATGAGCCCAAATTCGACGGGTTTAGTAGTAAGCATTATAGGGTTCCCGCTCCCACCTTCGAAATCCATCATTAGACCACCTTGATGTTACCATAAGAACCAGCTCCAAGAAATCTACTTTCGAATAAAAAAAAACAACATTCTAATCGGTTCACCCGTTTATGCTCCACGAGCTGAGAGAAAGACACACAGAGTGACTCGCATCAAGTTAAACTTATAACACCTCTTTATTGAACTAAAAGTAACTCTTTAAAGTAAGAAAGGCGGGACCTGCGAAGAAATGCGTTTGTGTGGGTGCTGCCAGTTTCGTGTTGTAGTGTAGACCACAGATCGTGAGTGTGACATACAAACGGCTTGGTAGAGGCAAAATTGTGCCCACTTTACAATACTCCCTTTTTTGGTGACTGAGGAATAGCCCATCCCCGCAACTTTTGTACATTGGTCCACGGTCAGCATCGGGATTTGAGCCTGCATCTCCTGCTTGAGACGCAAGTGTAAAACTTCCTAAAACACGGAGCTCATACCCTTGTCTTGACAGATTTGGCGTAAAATGTTAAGCTTCCAACGTACCGCTTCAGCTGCGCATTTGCAGCAGGTGGTCTGTACAGCTGAAAGTGCATTGGAGTTGACTAAATGTTGCACGATGGCCTGAAGCCGCTTTTCGTCCAAGCTGTTAGGTTTGTTCTGTTCCCACTTTCCATCTGGGTTCATTTGTACCATGACGGGCGCAGTGACATTAAGTGCATCGAAGCCTGGTCTTGCTAGAGGCCTGTAAGAATATTTTTATTTATATCACGACAGGTAGCGTTTGTCAAGTACCAAACCAATTCTTCTAATTTTCTTCTTTTCTTCTTCGTTTCTTCTAATAAAATAAATTGTCCACTGTCTAGGTTTGCTGAACATGATTTTTAGAGATAAGCCAGCATTTGCGTATACGGACATGTAATTATTATTGTTACTTTTTCTATACGTGCAATATGCGTGCAATCGTGCAATAGTATGCATGAAATGGACTTAGGGCACTTTAGTGCCCCACCTCCTGTTACCTTCTCCCTTCTTTAGATCCCTGCGTGCGTCACGGTTTCGACGGATATTATTTAATAATGCACAGTTTACTTACACATCAGCAAGTTTCTTCAGAAGATCTGCATTTGCCATTTTGTAATGTTATAAAAATACAATAATTTTGAAGATATTTTTTTGGAAAGCCACTTGACAATGAGAGAATGAGAGCTTGACAAGTGATCGTACGAGTACGAACTATCATGGAGTTTCACCTGTTTTTCGGACAAGTATGTAAGCAAAGAGTTTCGCTGAGGTTTATCGGGACTCTATATTCTACATCTCTACAGGGTGGACCAAAAAGTGACGACCAACATTTTTTTTTTAGATTTCTCATGCCGCCTGGGTGTATCCGAAAATACACCATGTATGCTCCACGATTTAGCGGTTTAGATGTTATGATTTTTAGGGTTCCGTACCCGAAGGGTGCCAAACGGGACCCTATTACTGAGACTCCGCTGTCCGTCTGTCCGTCCGTCCGTCCGTCTGTCACCAGGCTGTATCTCATGAACCGTGGTAGCTAGACAGTTGAAATTTTCACAGATGATGTATTTCTGTTGCCGCTATAACAACAAATACTAAAAATCAAAAGAAATTTAATATTAAGGGGGGCTCCCATACAACAAACGTGATTTTTTTGCTCATTTTTGCTCGATATTGATAATGGTAGCAGGTAGACGCTTAAAATGTTCACAATATATTGAGTATATTATTTACTTAAAAAATAAATATTTAAATTAAAATTAAATTAATATTTAGGGGGGGCTCCCATACATTTTTTTTTGCGGTTTTTTATAGATAATGGCACGGAACCCTTCGTGCGCGAGTCCGACTCGCACTTAGCCGGTTATTATTTAATGTGATTTGCGAATTTTCTACTGGATCAACTTAAAATGATCATAACTTTTTTAAAAGTAAGATATTTTGTATTATTTTTCCTCTAGCATGATGGTATTAAATCACTTTTTCATAGTTTATAATCAATTACACAACGTTAATGGTGCCAGCATGTTGGGCACCCTGACACTCGACGGCGGCGGTGACCTAAGGATATTTTTTATTTAATTTAATTGTTTTTAGTAGTAATTTAAGTTAACATGTATATTGCTCAGAACAGTGGTATATTGTATACAAATATAGTTGAATTCGTCCAGAAAAAAAAATACACAACATTCTTCAGCAGCAGTGTGGCCGCTATAAAAAAACACTCGTCCCAGAGTCCAGAATACGCTGGCCAAAGTCTAGCAGTCAAATGGTCATTCTACCATCTCATCTCATTTTCAATGAAGCCAGGTACCTACCTACACGAGAGACAAATAAAATAATCATAGTTAGTGTTTCAGTTAGCGTATTTATTTGCTTTGTATTGTTACAGTTTTCCATGCGTTAGATAGTGTATTAGCATTACCACAGATAAATTGCTACCACTGTGACTGTAAATCGAAATTGGTATGTCTACTGAGTAGCCACGGCTTCGGTCTGTGTAACGGCCCTTTTCCAGGCTTCAGGCCACCTTGTTTTTCCTCCTTTTTCTTTTTACAAGAATGCCATATAAATCTGTGGATGAAAAATAGTAATTATGCAACTAGTGAATAAAGGACGGATTTACTGCGAGGGCCATAGAAGAATCGCAAGCAAGTAAGGGATTATAACGACTGAATCACGACCGCAGGGAATGATCCTGAGCGATGCGAGTGATTCATGGCCCTCGCTATAAATCCGTTATATTCAAGAGTTGCATACTATACTTTATACCATGACTATGAGTAAAAACTTCAAAAATCGACCAAGCAAATCTCAAGAAGGAGTTTGTATAACGAGTATTACGGGTAGTGTCTTTTTAGAGGGGGAGTAGTATAAATATTAATAATTATTTTTACTTAAAAAATCGGACTGCCTGCTGGACAGTAAAATTACTTGTAGTGTAACAAACCCCCATAATCTACAGAACCAAAAGTTATGGGTAGCGGACCATTGATGAACTGGGTAAAACTCAGTGCTACCAACCTAGGTGTTTTTATTACAGTGTTATGAATCGGGCATATGGACTCAAAATCGGGTAGTTGTAGAATATAGATGATCTCTTCATCGTCCTCTTTGACTCCGTCCTGCTGTTTGCCATCCGTCCTGGGATAGGGCTGTGAATAAATTAACACGTTGATAGAGGTACGAGCTTTATATAAAAAGTAGCCCATTAATGTCCCCACCGACGGGAACAAGGCTTTTACCCGGGTAACATTGAGCCATATCCACCACTGGCTAAGTGCGGGTGTTTGAATTTGGTCAATATTAGAGTTCGACATAGTCGCCACTGTCAACCAGCTGCAAACCCAGGAAGCGTGTTGAATCAAACTATGTTCCTATGTAATGAAATTCCCTATTGAAGGTAATATTAGCTACTCACAAAAACACTCGGACCCATTATTGCCTCACTAGGGTCAATCGCACCATCCAAAATACCCTGGTTGATCTTGGTCTTCTTCGCCATATTAAACATACTATTCTGCCCATCCTGAGTCATCGGGAAGGTAATCAGTGGCTTCCTCACAGGATCCAGGTACAGGGCCCTCTGAGGCAGATCGAAGTGCTCCTTGATGTAGTCACTGCTGAGCAGTTGGAAGTCATCCGTCGCGGGCGCTGATACTTGGTGGGCTCGTGGGGCGGATCCGCCCTTGCCCGGCCCGGCGCCATCGCGAGGGACCAGGCAGAGCATAGGCAGAGACCCTTGAGGTCCGCCGCCGCCGCCGCCGGCTTCCTTACAACCGCAACAACTGCAACTCAGAGAGAAAACATCACCAAGCTACCTATTTAGACGATGAATAGGTGTAGAGCTTGTCCAAAGTGAAATGACGCGCCCCAATACCGCATTTACACATACAGGCATATCGCCGTACACGTGTGAGAGTATAAAATAAACAGTAAAGGAAAATAGGTTTTCATTTATTTTTAACAACTACCAAACTTATCGTCCGAGCGAGTCACCGAAGTAGATATAGTTCGAGTAGAACTTCTGTAGAAATGTTACATAAACTATTTTTTTTTATAAACTAAAATAGATAGACTTATGACTACTTTTTAGGGTTCCGTAGAGAAACAAGGAATCCTTATAGTTTCGTCAAGTCTGTCTGTCTGTCCGTCCGTCCGTCCGTCCGTCCGTATGTCACAGCAACTTTATTCCAAAACTTTATTCCAAAACTATTAGAACTACACAGTTGAAACTTGGTACGTAAATGTATTCTATGAACCGCTTTACGGTTCTTATACAAAAACTGAAAAAAAATATTTAAGGGGGGCTCTCCATACATGAAACTGAAACCAAAAAAATTTTTTTTCATCCAACCTACATGTGTGGGGTCTATAGATAGGTCTTTAAAAATGAAGGGGAGGTTTTTAAAACCATTTTTCCTCAAAGTCAATATTTAAAGGTCTTATGAAAGCTATAGTAGCTGTAGTAGCCGATTGTTAAAAATAGGACTGGCGATCTGTCGAACTTGTCTAACTACAGACCCATCTCTCTAGGGACAATAACGGGCAAGGTGCTTGAGAGGCTATTGCAGCCCGAACTGATGAGGAATGTTGGAATTAGTGATGCGCAGTTTGGTTTTCGTCCCGGTCCCTCGACGGACTCTGCGATACTTTGTTTAAAAAACACCGTTAACTACTACAAAAACAGAAACACGTCAGTATACGAGTGTTTCTTGGACCTCAGTAAATCTTTTGATCTAGTTAACTATAATATACTCTGGAACAAGCTGTCAAAAGCAAAGGTACCGCAGAGTATCGTAGACTTGTTGAGATTCTGGTACGAGAACCAAACAAACAATGTCAGATGGGGCGACACAGAATCTAGTGAATATAGACTAGAGTGTGGTGTTCGTCAGGGTGGATTGACCTCTCCGGACCTCTATAACGTATATGTGAATGGCTTGATCGAGGAGTTCAGAAGTGCAGGTGTCGGATGCTCGTTCAACAATGTATGTTTTAATAACCTAAGCTACGCTAACGACATGGTGCTCCTTTGCCCCTCGATCAAGGGATTAAGAAAACTACTCGCCATATGTGAAGATTTTGCTAGGAAAAATGGCATGAAATATAACATCCTAAAAACAGAAATGTTAGTTTTCAAAGCAGGGAAGGGTCCGGAGACGGCGCCTCCAGTATATTTGTACGGCTCACCAGTTCGGGTTGTGCGGCAATTCAGATACCTTGGTTATATCTTAGACGAGAACCTGTGTGATGACGCTGATATTGAAAGAGATCACAGGGCCATGGCTGTGCGGGCGAACATGCTCGCACGTCGTTTCGAAAAGTGCTCTGAGGATCTTAAAATTACTTTATTCAGGGCCTATTGCCTCTGCTTGTACACCTGCCATCTCTAGATCAGCTACTCCAGAAGGTCATATAGCATCCTCAGAGTACAATATAATAACGCATTCCGTATACTGCTGCGTTTACCACGTCACTGCAGTGCGTCGGGCATGTTCGCCGGCGCCAGGGCCCCTGACTATTTCGCTGTCGTCAGGTCACGGATAGCCTCGTTCTGGGAGAGAGTGAGATCTGCCAGTAACGAGCTCATTAATGTTCTCTACGAAAACCCATATGAGAGTGGGATCATTAAACACTGGCTCCGCGTGTACCACGAGAGCAACAGAAAGTAATATTTTACTGTATTTGTACCTAATTTTTAAATTTTAAGTCTACTTTTACAGTTATTTTATTGTTATGGGTTTTTTATTGCCTGAAATAAACGAATTATTATTATATCATTATAACATCGTGCAAAAATGCAGGGTCTCCATACAACATGTTACAATAACATCGGGGCTAAGAGAAGACACAAAATAAGTGTACTAAGGTCTAATTAATCATATTCGTACATTGAACTACTATTTACTCAAAGTATCTATTCGTACACATTATCTACTATCTACTACAGCTTTGCTACAGTAATGAAAATAAAGAACTCTAATTCGATCAGCACAGGCTAGGAAATTCTTACCCCAACATTGTCTGGCAATATTTTTTTGTTAAATTTAAATTATTATTTTCTTGGAATTATTGGGTGTATGTCTGAGTCCACATGATTTGTGATGGGAAGATACACGGAAGATACGTAGTATCCCTATATAGTCTGTGATGGGAAGGTATTTTACATTTTCAAAATTTTAGTTCATGGCAATCTGTTTTATGCCATGCTTATGCCAGACAATTTATGCCAGTGTCATGTGATGACGAAACATGTGAGACGCGTAACAAGATTTGTGGGCAAGGTGAACGAATAGTAGTGATCAGTAAGTTTATATACTCTTTGTGGTGATCTGTCGCTTTTTAGGGTACCGCACCCGAAGGGTACCAAACAGGACCACATTACTAAGCCTGCGCTGTCCGTCCGTCCGTCTGTCCGTCAGTCTGTCCGTCCGTCTATCTGCCCGTCGTCATCGGGTCCTAACGCACGAACAGTCATAGCTAGAAAGTTGAAATTTTCACAGAATGTGTATCTGCTGCCGCAACAACAACAAATATTGAAATACGAGAGATGTTATAAATTAATATAAAGGGGGTCCCCATACAAGAGACGTGTTTTGATACACCCACGCATTTAATTATGATGGTATATTTCGCGTCACCCTACAAAGCTGAGGTAGCGCAGCCGGTATGATGTAGGCTCTTAATCAGTAGGTGGTGACGTGAGTTAAAATCCTCGTGAGGGCACATTCTTTCAGTATTTTTTTATTTTCTTTATGTTTTATTATTTTGAGTGCGTTTTGTTGTACGATGGTGCGGTACCCTTCATGTGCGATTTTGACCCGCACTTGACCGATTTTACTGAATGTTTTGTCAAAGTCAGTTTATATTTCTTTTTTTCTATAAAACGAAATCAAAGAGTTTCTTCTCCACCAACTGAGAGACCTCGGTCCTCCCTCGGACAGACGACGGATGGACGGGTTTTTCCCACCCAGCACTCCAAGTATGTAGCGGGTGTGCCACGGCCCTAGAAGTACAATACGGTGTTTCGTGGACAAAAGGTCCCCTTTGGCAGGGTTGATCTGTAGGTCCAAAGGATGGATTTAAGAAGTGGAGGTACCTCAGGGAGGTACCTACAGACTCAGAACAATAACTAAAGCCTACAGATCTACCAACTTACTTACGTACCGTGTCTGACAGGTGACACTTGTGACCTGTGTTGCCCTTTTTGGGAAATACAGCTAAAGGGGGCTATTTGCCATTTATCCCAGGGGACCAAAGGAGGGGCGGCGCGGCGCCTTTAGCTATAAATCTATGATATGCCATTTCATGCGGGGGAAATGAAGATCATTGGAATTTTGAGCCGGGGAAACAGGGCCGTCAAGAAAGTAAAAACAAATATTCTGAAAAAGCAATTTAATTCGTGGAATCACTGGCTAAAATACATAAAATTATCCTTATTATACCAAGAAAACGACTGGCATGCCATAACCTAAATGCAGACTACCGCGCGAGCACTCTGCGCAAAGGCACATCTGTTTATATGCCCACATAGATTATTCCAATACAGATTCATCATTAAACATTGTAAATCAATACGTAAGGATCGAATTGATAACCAACCTCATTTGTACTTTGCTTTATTTGGGTAATTATTGTACCGATTGTACCGAGCCTTGGACGAACTACTTCGTCCATCTGTCCGTCCATCTGTCTGTCCGTCAGCGGGTCCAGAGCACGAACCGTAATACCTAGCTAGAAAGTTGAAATTTTCACAGAATGTGTATATATGTTGCCTCAACAACAAAAAATACTAAATTACGAGAGATATTATAAAGGAGATGTGTACTTTTTCCTAGACAGTTGGTACTTTATTCGAAATAGTCATGAACCAAGCTAAATAGTAGATTGTTTACCAAGGGAGTAAAGAACTATTTTTAGGGCGAGAGTGTTTTTTGAATCCTGAGTGACCGAGGGATTCTAGAGTTGAGTCCCGAGTGTAACGAGGGACTCAAAAGGAGAATCCTGAGGGAGCGAGGGATTCAAAGTACATCACTCGAGCCAAAAATAGTTTTTACTCCTGAGGTGGACACTCTACTTTTCATCACCCTCTATGAGAAAAGTAGTAAGTAATCAATAAAATAACATACATGTACCTATACAGGGTGTAACAGAAAGGGGTGTACAAGCGGAAAGAGGGACAACATTCTGAACAACTTTCACTTGATCAGAGCAACTTTATGTTTATTAATTGAGTGCATTTCGGGCCTAGCGCTGATCAGTATGGTGGAGTGAAAAATAATTTTGCTCTGATCAAGTCGGTCCCATAGTGAAAGTTTTTCAAAATGATGTCCCTGACAACCTTCTTTCGGCTTGTACACCCCTTTCTGTTACACCCTATATTTATTTACACAATTGTCGTGATATGTTGTGTGTAATGGTTTGTTGGAAGAAATATCTTGTTATCTATTATAAGTTTTCTGTATGTCATTCTTGTGTTAGTACAATAAAGAAATTACGAATTACGAATATGTCCCCCACATAGTTAAAGCTGGTTTAGTATTGGCTAAATCTTGAAAATTGGTAAAAAAGCATTTTCAGGTAAACACTTTGTTCCTCTTGAATTTTTCTACAGGATTACAGTTTTTACATACCTATATTTCTCGTGATTTTATTGGTAACAGATCTTGTATTTTTCATTCGCGTTTGTTGTTATCATCTGGAGTTAGACACTCACTTTCACTCATAGATATTCTTTCTTCACTCATATCCGCAAACGAAATAGAAATAATTACAGAATTCAGATTTGGCGCGCTTTGTTTACAAATTTTCCACAACTTTTTAATTATTTGGTCCGTGTTTCGATATCAATTCTGTAAGGTTGTTTCTCTGTTGTCACCAATCGGTGTCAATCGATTCGGTCGATCGGATTATCTAATCTGTGTCGAGTACGCATTTTAATACAAACTTTTTTTTTATTGGCTGCGTTTTGAATCGATCTCTCTTTTAATTGGGTCTGTCAGCCTGAGTGGTAGTGAAACTGATTAGTGACAGCATTTTTTTTCCTTTGTACTGGCAACAAAATTAAAAAGCTACTTTTAGTCCCTAGGGACTAAATGACCTACTTTAGTCCCTCTTTGCCGGGACTAAAGTAGATCTTTTTGAATAGATGTGATGAAAACCATATTTATACTAGTGGCTCTGTGAGCTGTAGACCTCGCGAGCTTGTTGGTGGAAAGCTGAACTGCTGACATATAAACTTATGAATGCACTTGGTTACCTATATACATGGAGTATTAATGAAGCCGCACCAAAAACTTTGTCAACTACATACATTTTACGATCACTACTTAACTTTTCACCAAAATTACCTATGTCATTCTAACGGTCTCCACAAATCCAACAACATCTCGTTTATTAAAATCCGGCAAACCCTTTGGGAATATTTATTTTTACATTTTCAACATCCATATCTCCGCCATCTTGAAAACAAATCAAAAACTGAAACGACCAAAAATCTCTGCATTTTCTTTCAATAAATACAAACTTATACCTGGTTACGGTCTACGGTAGGTACCTACCAAAATTGTTTATTTGGGACATCAACAGCAGAGGAGCATATTAAAATTATAAAACACATTAATTACAAATAAAATCAATACTTTATACCTGGTTAATGGTTATGTACATGGACTCATAGAGTATGAAAGTAAGAAAGAATGCAATAGAATCGAAGTGAAAAGCAGAGTGTATAACTGACCAAAATGTGACTTATGAAAGTACCTAGTTACGTACATGGAGTTGGAGTATGAAAGTAGCCGCACCAATAACTTTGTAAACAACATTTTGCGATTTGAAATACAATCTATTGACTTTTCACTAAAATAATATGGTCTGTGTCACTCTCACGATCTCCACAAATCTAACGACACCTCATTTGTTAAAATCCGTCAAGCCAATTGGGCTATATCGGTTTTTTTGACATTTTCAAACCCCATAACTCCGCCATTTTGAAAAAAATCTAAAAACTGGCTCGAGTAAAAAATTCTATTTATTTTTCCAACCTGCTCACAAAATTTCACGAGAATCAGTTCATAAATGCGACCTGTAGAGGAGAACAACCGGACAGACATATGAAAGCATTTTTGCCCAAACCTGAAACGGAGACGCTTCGCTCGCTTCGCTCGCTCGGTCAATAAAAGAATATAATTTATGGATTATAAATAGGTATATATCATGATATTTTTTTTAAACCGCCGTTTTTTAGTTTTTGTTACTTAAAAATAATTATTATTTTGAAATAAAACTGCCACCCAGAACAATAATTTATTATGGCAACACTGTTCTGTCCCGTCAATGTCAACAGCACCCTGTTCCGAGTCGCGCCACGGTCGATTGCAGCGTCTACGAGGATGTTCCGAGTCAGTTTTGGCGATACAAAACGATGGCATCGTGGACGCTGTGATCGGTTGTGGCGTGACTCGGAATATGGGGAAAGTGTCAAAATTGACAACTGAATGAATGACAGTTTTTTTTTTGCTGCTTAGCTAAGCAAAGAATACAGGATATAAATCCTACCCATACAAATCACTTTTTCAAAATTATTAAAAAATGGCGGTTTTAATAAAAAATGTATTTTCTTAGGCTTTATTCATATTCGTTTCCCTACCTGAAAAACCGCATGTGATTATGGTTAAAAAATCAGTACCGGAAAAATACATCTCCTTTAAGGGGGTCCCCATACAAGAGACGTGTTTTGATACACCCACGCATTTCAATATGATGGGAGTCAACCCACTTCATTGTGGTAGCGCAGCCGGTATGTAGGCTCTCAATCCGTAGGTCGTGCGTGAGTTCAAATCCTTTTGAGGACATAATCTTTTTAATTTTCTCTTTAATTTTTGTTTTTTTGAGTTCGTTTAAGTTTTGTTGTAAGATGGTACGGTACGTACGGTACCCTTCGTGTGCGATTCCGACACGCACTTGACCGATTTTTATTAGTGATTCATCTTATTCATCGACTTACCTTCTAAGAAATGGCGATCTATTTTGGGACAAATTCAATGTTCTAATGTTCCAATTGTATATATGTATTGTTTGGACTACCCTGACCACATAACAGCTGTTATTTGATTATTTTAATCTAATTTACTCATCTGTCGAATCTAGAAAGGTCAAAATCTCAACACGTCAGTTCTTGACTCAAGCTAAGCTATGAGATTCAAGTTCCGTATAAGACCCTCCATGGTCCAGGTGGTTTGTACCACTCTGTTCCACTACACCCTCAGACTGCATTTGTTGGAGTCAAAACACGTCCTCTCTTTATTTCAGTTTTACCTGAGAATATTTTATTCATGAATGAATTGCATACGGCATGGCATCGTCAAAGTGGGTCTGTGTTATTTCTTGTTTTTTCCGCCACAGCGACAAGGTCGGCCCATTGTCTTCAACTTGAAGCCCTTTCAATGCTCTCTATTGATGTTTAGGGCATCGGCGCCGGAGAAATGTTTTTTTTTATTGTATTGTGGAGGTACCTACTTAATTTATGCTATGGATTTTTGTGGTTCCGCGTTGGTATTGATAAAGCCTGGCTCTAAGGGTGTACCATGGGTGTACCAGAATAGAGTGGTCTGGCTGGTGGTCTGTTTGGAGCTGTTCTGTGGTGTGTCTTTGTAATTGAACGGAAAATAATGCTTAGGGTCGCCGCATACGAGCTACAAAACGCTACAAATGACGGTTGCCAATATGCACCATTGATGAATAAAAAAAATTTGGGACTCCCATAGTAACTTGAAAGCAGCTGATAGTGTTAATGTACTGATACTGAGGGACGATTTTTTTTCATTTGCAGCCATATGTTTCTTGGGGAAAGTTGTTCATAATCAATATGGTGCCCACTATCAATCTGCAAAATATGAACGGTGATATAAAAATAACCGTGTATAATATTTACAAACAAACAAACGTTACCGATGTTCACGACTACGACATGAAACATGAGACACCAAAGTCACCTTGTATAACGCATTGCGCAATGCGCACGGCTAGTGGGCAGATATCTGGCGTTTAAATAAATTAAAAGTAAAAAAACATTTTTAAACAAAGCTTTTATTTAATGCCCTAAAAAGAAGAAAATAAAATTTCAATTCAATCAAATGCGTCATTTTATTACATTACACAATTTATACGATATAAAAGCTTGTTGCGGGATTTATCTCCAAGTCTGTGCAAATAGGTGCCTACCCACCTAATTAAGTCTACACAAGTAAATCTCGCAACAAGCTTTTATATCGTATAAATTGTGTAATGTAATAAAATGACGCATTTGATTGAATTGAAATTTTATTTTCTTCTTTTTAGGGCATTAAATAAAAGCTTTGTTTAAAAATGTTTTTTTACTTTTAATTTATTTTTAACTTTTTAGTCTCAGCATCAGCTCAGCTCCATGTCATAAAAAATATTCTAGGAGTATTCGTCAAGACGAATCGAACGAGCCCAAATTCGACGGGCTTCCGATGTTTTATGACAGAGTTCCCATGACCGTCTTCCGTCTCCAGCATCAGATCAGCTCCATGTCATAAAAAAATATTCTAGGACCAAAGTATTCGTCAAGACGAATCGAACGAGCCCAAATTCGACGGGCTTGCGATGTTTTATGACAGAGTTCCCATGACCGTCTTCCGTCTCCAGCATCAGATCAGCTCCATGTCATAAAAAAATATTCTAGGACCAAAGTATTCGTCAAGACGAATCGAACGAGCCCAAATTCGACGGGCTTGCGATGTTTTATGACAGAGTTCCCATGACCGTCTTCCGTCTCCAGCATCAGATCAGCTCCATGTCATAAAAAAAATTCTAGAACCAAAGTATTCGTCAAGACGAATCGAACGAGCCCAAATTCGACGGGCTTGCGATGTTTTATGACAGAGTTCCCATGACCGTCTTCCGTCTCCAGCATCAGATCAGCTCCATGTCATAAAAAAATATTCTAGGACCAAAGTATTCGTCAAGACGAATCGAACGAGCCCAAATTCGACGGGCTTGCGATGTTTTATGACAGAGTTCCCATGACCGTCTTCCGTCTCCAGCATCAGATCAGCTCCATGTCATAAAAAAATATTCTAGGACCAAAGTATTCGTCAAGACGAATCGAACGAGCCCAAATTCGACGGGCTTGCGATGTTTTATGACAGAGTTCCCATGACCGTCTTCCGTCTCCATCATCAGATCAGCTTTAAGTCAGAAATATATTGCATTGTCATCCGACTTATACACGTATGCGAAATTTCAGCTCAATCGGATAACGGGAAGTGGGTCAAATTCAAGCCGACATTTTTGACGCGAACCGTGATACCCACAAACAAACAAACAAACAAACAAACATACATACAGTGCAAGTTTAATAAAAGCTTTTAAAAAGCGTATCAGGCAAACAAAGGTACGGAACCCCCCGCTCAAACAATAAAACGTTCTCGTGGTAATCAAAATATCATTTTTTATTTTCTATTTTGAAACGCTGACAAAATAGTGTAACGACATCATCATGTGATTACACTATTTGCATGAATAGTTATGTCGTAACCATATCGTCTAATTGGCCAACCGTGAAATATCATAAAAAGATGAAATCTTTTAGGACAAACACTGCGGTAGTTTAGGTGAAGACTAAAGGGATAGTCTTCGTGTTAGTTTGACATGTATAACAAAAAAACATCACTTAGTGCTGAATGAAAATGCTTTTAAAAAGACATGTTTTCATTAAAACCAGCCATATCAGGATATGGCCAGTAATATCTTGGCCATAATGGACAACATTTGACCACCTGCTTTTATCATTATTAAGTAATAATGAAAATAGATGGAAAACGATGGGACCCGTACTCTTTATTTTAGTTTTTAATCTTATTTTTAAGTGATAATTCACGATTTTTAGAGATACCTACTCATTCTAAAAGGGCGTAAGTAAAATGTCAGGATAAAACATTAAACCTTTGCCCGTCATAAAAAAACAATCACTAACAACATGGTGAAAACATAAGATAAGATGACTGTTGACTGACAGTTATTTTTTATTACTATAAACTATTACTATTTCTTTCTAGACGTTGGAACACATGCTGCAAATTTGGACGTTGAAAATTTGGACTAAACTTCAGTTTTTTTTTAACTCTAAAAATACTGATCTAAAAAAAATAAAAATTATGAGCTTAGAACAGTAAAATATCGAAATTTCTAATTTTACTACTCTATCAAAATGACACGTTGTCCATTATCAAAAAGGGCTGGCTATTTCATAAAAGGCCTAATTTGACGATATGGCTATGACAGTCATACTAAATAATAATATTGCACATAATATCTTGTGTAGTCTATCAAATTATGCATGCATAGACTTTAAATATATCTAATTAGAGAGAGGTACAACTTATTGTTTTGAACTTTCTGTGAGTGGTTCCGCGAAAAGGTACCATAACAATATCAAAACAAAAAATATCCACAGAGAAAGATGCAAATACTCGCAGCTACGTCACGCGTCATCATGGATGGCGGCACCTCACCGTTCACACCAAGGCCCCTGGCTAAGGCTCTGTGGTTGTATACAAATTCAGTCCCTTTCTTTGAATTTGCAACCTTTTTATACGACTAAATATGAAAGTCAGCATTTTGGTTGCAATGACAATGCACGAGCCATCATGTGACTCCAGGAACCGTGTACTACTGAACTTGTTCACTTAATGGTGTTTTGCAACCTTTTTATTCAACCAAATAGAAAAGTTCACTATTTGCCCGTAAGTGACGTATCGTAATATACTTTTTAATTTTATTGGACTTTCTAAGCTATGAGCTGTCACTGTCCGTATTATTATGTAAACATAACCACGAATTATTTTGAAATCATCTATCAGTTAATAGAAAAGTTTATTCAGTGATAAGCCGACTTATTTTGATATTCTTTGGTTACACATTAATTGAAGGACACCAATAGCTTCTTAATTTTTACGGATCATTACTGAGTGATCATCACTGTATGCACATTACCATTCTGCGGGGCTTCTTATGATTCATCATCATTTTGATAGTTATTAGCACATACTATCGATATATTTTATCGTCATTATTATCGTATTCCCATCACTTTCGTGAAGCAAGACAGGCTGATAAGGCCGTATTCGATTGCGTTTAGAGGACGTTTAAACTGACTTGACATTTGTCTCGCTCTTACACATCAGTTAGGGCATACAACGAATGTTGAGATAGACTCGTTTCTGATAACTGCTATTTTTAGGCTACTTCTATGCTTTAGTTATTGTTCTGAGGTTCACACCATAATTTGTCCCCTGCCGTTAAGTTGGCACTATTGTTTGTCAATCTGTTGTTGTGTTGTCACAGTTGTCAGATTGTTTTGTTGTGAAGTGATCCGCTCGATTTTGTGTTAGTATTCAATATTTTTCGAATTAATCATGCCAAAGCCATTGAAAAGCAGTGCAAGAGAGATTGTGTTGAAGGTGCGTGACTTTTTTGCGAGAGAAAATGCAAACCTAGCTTCGATAATCCCACTCAATCAAGTTCGATCTCGCGTTGCCGCCATCACAGAGAAGTAAAATAGGGATACCAGCATCAAACACAATGCCTTTAATATGGGTAATAAGAATTTACTGAATTAAAGAATTAATTCTGTCTTTCAGGCATATCAGATAAAACCGTGAGTAGAATATGTAAAGAAGGTAAAGTTGCTGCCTCTACGTCTCAAAAACTAAAAACGGTGGATCTTGATTTTTTCGATTTATGCGTATTAAGAAATAAAATCCATGAAATGTATACCATCAGAAGGTTGTTCCTACCTTAAATATATTACTTGCGGAATTAAATGACATAAACTTTCGTGGAGGTCGAACGACTTTGTGGAAAATTATAAAACGAATTGGATTTCAGTACAAAAAGTGTGGTTCGAAGCGGAAAATTTTAATGGAACGACACGACATAGTTGCATGGAGACGCAGATATATCGATACTCTGAGGCGATAATAAAGTTTTTTTCGCAAATAGTAAATGTGTACCCACATTATGGCAGAGGATTTCAAAATCTTTCGTGATGCCTATTGAAGTAGTAGATGACAGCAGCACAGATTCGGATACGACAGTTGATTATTCAAGTGACAGTGATATATCTGAAATCGTTCCTTTCGACCATAGCTATTGTTATTAAAAATATGCAAGTAAAACATATTGATCCGTGGTGGGTACATACAAGTTTACATAATGGGGTAAAAGGTACATATATTGTTGGCAACTCCGTAGGCAGTGAAGCCAACTCCCAAGTCAGGGGACAAGTTACGGTGAACGGTCTGTAGCTGCGTCACGCGTCAACATGGATGGCGGCACCTTAGTCTTGTGACGCAAAATTGAATAATCTTGATAATCGGTAAAAAGATGACAATTAAGGCAGTTATTATTATTATTAATTAATTAGAATAGAATAGAATAGGAAGTACATTAATTATTATGATTAATTATTAGATATTATTGACCGAGCGAGCGAAGCGAGCGAAGCGTCTCCGTTTCAGGTTTGGGCAAAAATGCTTTCGTATGTCTGTCCGGTTGTTCTCCTCTACAGGTCGCATTTATGAACCGATTCTCGAGAAATTTTGTGAGCAGGTTGGAAAAATAAAAAGAATTTTTTACTCGAGCCAGTTTTTTAGATTTTTTTCAAAATGGCGGAGTTATGGGGTTTGAAAATGTAAAAAAAACCGATATAGCCCAATTGGCTTGACGGATTTTAACAAATGAGGTGTCGTTAGATTTGTGGAGATCGTGAGAGTGACACAGACCATATTATTTTAGTGAAAAGTCAATAGATTGTATTTCAAATCGCAAAATGTAGTTTATAAAGTTATTGGTGCGGCTACTTTCATACTCCAACTCCATGTACGTAACTAGGTACTTTCATAAGTCACATTTTGGTCAGTTATACACTCTGCTTTTCACTTCGATTCTATTGCATTCTTTCTTACTTTCATACTCTATGAGTCCATGTACGTAACCAGGTATAAAGTATTGATTTTATTTGTAATTAATGTGTTTTATAATTTTAATATGCTCCGCAGTTCAGCTTTCCACCGACAAGCTCGCGAGGTCTACAGCTCACAGAGCCACTAGTTAATTATTATTATTAAGTATTATTATTGTGCAATTGTGCCTCTGTCTTTCCGCACGCTAGATTTTTTGTTTAATTATCTTAGTCTTGTGACGCAAAATTGAATAATCTTGATAATCGGTAAAAAGATGACAATAAAGACAATTATTATTATTATTAATTAATTACTAGTGGCTCTGTGAGCTGTAGACCTCGCGAGTATGTCGGTGGGAAAGCTGAACTGCTAACACACATAAAAAAAATAACCCAAATAATTTTCTTTCAATAACACATACAAACTTATGAATGTACCTGGTTACTTACATGCAGTATGAAAGTAGCCGCACCAATAACTTTGTAAACTACATTTCGCGATCTTTAATACAACCTATTGACTTTTTACTAAAATTAAATAGTCTGTTTCACTCTCATAGTCTTTACGAATCCAACGACACCTCATTTGTTAATATCCATCGAGCCGTTTGGGTTGTAGCGATTTTTTTACATTTTAAAACCCCATATCTCCGCCATTTTGAAAAAAAAACTAAAAACTGGCTCGAGTAAAAAATTCTATTTATTTTTCCAACCTGCTCACAAAATTTCACGAGAATCGGTTCATAAATGCGACCTGTAGAGGAGAACAACCGGACAGACATACGAAAACATTTTTGCCCAAACCTGAAACGGAGACGCTTCGCTCGCTTCGCTCGCTCGGTCAAATATAGAATAGAAGAGGAAGTACATTACATAATTATTATGATTAGTATTATTATTGTGCAATTGTGCCTCTGTCATTCCGCACGGAAAAAGGCGTGACGCTAGATTTTTCGTTTTATTATTTATTTATTTATTTTCTTTATTAGGAAAACATGATAAAACATTATATGACTTTTTAGGGTACCGTACCCGAAGGGTGCCAAACGGGACCCTATTACTGAGACTTCGCTGTCCGTCTGTCCGTCCGTCCGTCCTGTCTGTCACCGGGTCCGTCTGCACGAACCGTAATAGCTAGAAAGCTGAAATTTTCACAGAATGTGTATAACTGTTGCCGCACCAACCACAAATACTGAAATACGAGAGATATTGCAAATTAAAGGGGGCCCCGATACAAGAGACGTGTTTAGATACACTTACGCATTTCAAAATGGAGATCTTGACTGAAACTGTTTATTTATTGTCATAGCAACCATGTCATAGACACATATTACTACACATTTAAATATGATAGCATATTTCGCGTCAACCCACATGGTTGTGGTTAGCCCGTGCGGTATGGTGTAGACTCTCAATCCGGAGGTCGTCGGTTCAAATCTCGTGAAGGCATAAACTTTTTAAATTTTCTTTTTGTTTATTTTTTTATTGTTTTGAGTGCTTTTGATTTGTTGTAAGATGGTACGGTACCCTTCGTGTGCGATACCGACCCGCACTTAACCGATTATTATTCAATTTCACAAGTTCCAGGTTAATTCAATTTTATTATTATAGACATTCAAGTTTATCGTGACGCCTCCCAGGCGACTAGGAAAATTGTTTGTTTCTGTGGAAGCCTCTTTGAAGCGACGAGTGTCATCCACCTGAAAAAAAAACAACATATGAATTAATCATGCCAAAGCCATTGAAAAGCAGTGCAAGAGAGATTGTGTTGAAGGTGCGTGACTTTTTTGCGAGAGAAAATGCAAACCTAGCTTCGATAATCCCACTCAATCAAGTTCGATCTCGCGTTGCCGCCATCACAGAGAAGTAAAATAGGGATACCAGCATCAAACACAATGCCTTTAATATGGGTAATAAGAATTTACTGAATTAAAGAATTAATTCTGTCTTTCAGGCATATCAGATAAAACCGTGAGTAGAATATGTAAAGAAGGTAAAGTTGCTGCCTCTACGTCTCAAAAACTAAAAACGGTGGATCTTGATTTTTTCGATTTATGCGTATTAAGAAATAAAATCCATGAAATGTATACCATCAGAAGGTTGTTCCTACCTTAAATATATTACTTGCGGAATTAAATGACATAAACTTTCGTGGAGGTCGAACGACTTTGTGGAAAATTATAAAACGAATTGGATTTCAGTACAAAAAGTGTGGTTCGAAGCGGAAAATTTTAATGGAACGACACGACATAGTTGCATGGAGACGCAGATATATCGATACTCTGAGGCGATAATAAAGTTTTTTTCGCAAATAGTAAATGTGTACCCACATTATGGCAGAGGATTTCAAAATCTTTCGTGATGCCTATTGAAGTAGTAGATGACAGCAGCACAGATTCGGATACGACAGTTGATTATTCAAGTGACAGTGATATATCTGAAATCGTTCCTTTCGACCATAGCTATTGTTATTAAAAATATGCAAGTAAAACATATTGATCCGTGGTGGGTACATACAAGTTTACATAATGGGGTAAAAGGTACATATATTGTTGGCAACTCCGTAGGCAGTGAAGCCAACTCCCAAGTCAGGGGACAAGTTACGGTGAACGGTCTGTAGCTGCGTCACGCGTCAACATGGATGGCGGCACCTTAGTCTTGTGACGCAAAATTGAATAATCTTGATAATCGGTAAAAAGATGACAATTAAGGCAGTTATTATTATTATTAATTAATTAGAATAGAATAGAATAGGAAGTACATTAATTATTATGATTAATTATTAGATATTATTGACCGAGCGAGCGAAGCGAGCGAAGCGTCTCCGTTTCAGGTTTGGGCAAAAATGCTTTCGTATGTCTGTCCGGTTGTTCTCCTCTACAGGTCGCATTTATGAACCGATTCTCGAGAAATTTTGTGAGCAGGTTGGAAAAATAAAAAGAATTTTTTACTCGAGCCAGTTTTTTAGATTTTTTTCAAAATGGCGGAGTTATGGGGTTTGAAAATGTAAAAAAAACCGATATAGCCCAATTGGCTTGACGGATTTTAACAAATGAGGTGTCGTTAGATTTGTGGAGATCGTGAGAGTGACACAGACCATATTATTTTAGTGAAAAGTCAATAGATTGTATTTCAAATCGCAAAATGTAGTTTATAAAGTTATTGGTGCGGCTACTTTCATACTCCAACTCCATGTACGTAACTAGGTACTTTCATAAGTCACATTTTGGTCAGTTATACACTCTGCTTTTCACTTCGATTCTATTGCATTCTTTCTTACTTTCATACTCTATGAGTCCATGTACGTAACCAGGTATAAAGTATTGATTTTATTTGTAATTAATGTGTTTTATAATTTTAATATGCTCCGCAGTTCAGCTTTCCACCGACAAGCTCGCGAGGTCTACAGCTCACAGAGCCACTAGTTAATTATTATTATTAAGTATTATTATTGTGCAATTGTGCCTCTGTCTTTCCGCACGCTAGATTTTTTGTTTAATTATCTTAGTCTTGTGACGCAAAATTGAATAATCTTGATAATCGGTAAAAAGATGACAATAAAGACAATTATTATTATTATTAATTAATTACTAGTGGCTCTGTGAGCTGTAGACCTCGCGAGTATGTCGGTGGGAAAGCTGAACTGCTAACACACATAAAAAAAATAACCCAAATAATTTTCTTTCAATAACACATACAAACTTATGAATGTACCTGGTTACTTACATGCAGTATGAAAGTAGCCGCACCAATAACTTTGTAAACTACATTTCGCGATCTTTAATACAACCTATTGACTTTTTACTAAAATTAAATAGTCTGTTTCACTCTCATAGTCTTTACGAATCCAACGACACCTCATTTGTTAATATCCATCGAGCCGTTTGGGTTGTAGCGATTTTTTTACATTTTAAAACCCCATATCTCCGCCATTTTGAAAAAAAAACTAAAAACTGGCTCGAGTAAAAAATTCTATTTATTTTTCCAACCTGCTCACAAAATTTCACGAGAATCGGTTCATAAATGCGACCTGTAGAGGAGAACAACCGGACAGACATACGAAAACATTTTTGCCCAAACCTGAAACGGAGACGCTTCGCTCGCTTCGCTCGCTCGGTCAAATATAGAATAGAAGAGGAAGTACATTACATAATTATTATGATTAGTATTATTATTGTGCAATTGTGCCTCTGTCATTCCGCACGGAAAAAGGCGTGACGCTAGATTTTTCGTTTTATTATTTATTTATTTATTTTCTTTATTAGGAAAACATGATAAAACATTATATGACTTTTTAGGGTACCGTACCCGAAGGGTGCCAAACGGGACCCTATTACTGAGACTTCGCTGTCCGTCTGTCCGTCCGTCCGTCCTGTCTGTCACCGGGTCCGTCTGCACGAACCGTAATAGCTAGAAAGCTGAAATTTTCACAGAATGTGTATAACTGTTGCCGCACCAACCACAAATACTGAAATACGAGAGATATTGCAAATTAAAGGGGGCCCCGATACAAGAGACGTGTTTAGATACACTTACGCATTTCAAAATGGAGATCTTGACTGAAACTGTTTATTTATTGTCATAGCAACCATGTCATAGACACATATTACTACACATTTAAATATGATAGCATATTTCGCGTCAACCCACATGGTTGTGGTTAGCCCGTGCGGTATGGTGTAGACTCTCAATCCGGAGGTCGTCGGTTCAAATCTCGTGAAGGCATAAACTTTTTAAATTTTCTTTTTGTTTATTTTTTTATTGTTTTGAGTGCTTTTGATTTGTTGTAAGATGGTACGGTACCCTTCGTGTGCGATACCGACCCGCACTTAACCGATTATTATTCAATTTCACAAGTTCCAGGTTAATTCAATTTTATTATTATAGACATTCAAGTTTATCGTGACGCCTCCCAGGCGACTAGGAAAATTGTTTGTTTCTGTGGAAGCCTCTTTGAAGCGACGAGTGTCATCCACCTGAAAAAAAAACAACATATGAAAAGACTCAAATGGGAGAGAATAACCGTATTCAACGATTTTTTGGCGTAAGATGTGAGGTGAGTCACGTTTACAGGGGGGCGCCACTTCTACGCAACACCTCATGCAACGAACCCGTCATCAACACCGACCTTTCATTCCTCAGTGGTCATCAAACGTTATCTCCACCAATCATCGCGCGCCAAAAGGTCGTTGCAAAGCTGTACGCGGGTGAATCCAGAGTCAAGATAGTTGCTAATAAAAATACAAACCGGAGGAGCTTCTCGGATTCCGCTCCGTGACGACGTCTGAGTGGGTGCGCGTTTGTGGGGAGGAGTTGGGTTATCAACCTGAAACATAGGGATATAATAAATGCTATTTATACTAGAGGTTCACTGATAGCGTTATGTACTGCCTCAACGCACTGTTGGCGGCAGCACCAGCGAATGACCTGTTTGGTGATGCATGGAGGGATATTGTGCGAGAGTGTGGCAGGTTCAGCGAGAATGATATTTGAATATGCTGTCCTCTCATTTTGAATTAATGTTATTTTACAATTTATTTAATTTCCTCTATTGATATTGATTGTTAATTATTATTATTGTATGATTTCTATAATTTTGACTTTTATTTAATTTGAATTTGAATTAGGTATCAATTGTAATAATAATATGAAGGTACCTATGCAATTGATTATTATTAAAAAACTTGTGTATGTCGATTTGGTGAACACTGTAATGGCACATATAAAAAATGAGTCAGCTGATTTGTATGGAGAAGTGAAAAATAAAGTTATCTCCACCAGTCATCGCACGCCCAAAGATAGTTGCAAAGCTGTACGCGAGTGAATCCAGAGTCAAGATAGTTTCTGATAAAAATACAAACCGGAGGAGCTCCTTGGATTCCGCTCGGCGACGTCTGAGTCGATGCGCATTTGTAGGGAGGAGTTCGGTTATCAACCTGAAACATAGGGATATAATAATAGTAGATTGTACAACAAGGGCATAAAACGCACCATTTTACCCGCAGGCGAGGGTGGATAGTCATGTCGAGGGTAAAATGGGTTTTATGTACGAGTTATACACTCTGCTTTTCACTTCGATTGTGAGGAAATTAAACAGAAATATTGCAAAAAAAGTAAATATTATGAAATAATTGCAAATTGAAATTACCGAGAAAAAATAAGGACTTCCCGCCATAAAACTTTTTTGAAGTAAAACTTCTTGGGGCACGGGGGTAAAATTTATTTAACCTCTCAACTGTGGGTTATTCATATATTTGCTTTTCAATTACTACTAGCCGGGTGCTATCACGAGTGGCTAAGAAATGTAACGGAAATTGGAATCGGTGACGTCAGGGTCGGCTGAAGACTTTTAAAACCGCAACTATTTTCAATACGGTTTTTAACTAATCAGATAAGATAATAATACATTCGTACAATAAAGAATGTTAATTAGTGAGAGAAAAACCTGATGAAACGTTAACAAATAAAAATTATTTTAAGCATTCTTCCACGAGTTCTTGATTTCCGGTAAAGGCCAAAACCAGTGACGTGACCAAAAACTACTTCGTTCAACCTCTTTGTTGGAACCGGAACTTATGTTTGACAGTTGTGCGATGCGATCCATACAGTTTGTAAGAAAAGAGTTTCATCAATGTCACACGGGTCGATATGGATTTCTAAAATGATGAACGAATCGTTTTGTGGCCGGTAACTATGGAATAGGTACCTAAAACGCGCTGCGTAGTCGCGCAACAGGCAGCTAGTAATCGCATAAAGTCACTTAGAATCATCCAAATGTGATATTTAGTTTTCAAGCAAATTCCGATGTGATGGATGGCTGCATTAAGACTTCTTGAAAACAATAAGTAGGTACCTAGAACTGTTCTAAAGCCACTTTTTATTATATAGTGCAGTTCAAGTCACAAATTAGCAGTTTAGCTACTAAGTACGTGTTATACCTACCTATTTAATGTTTATCTGTAGTAAACGGCCAAAGCGAGGTCTACAGCTTACAGAGCCATAAGTTTAATGGCTTATTGTTTCGCTTATTTGTTTGTATGTAATTTTTGTAATACATATTTTAAAGTTGAATTGTTGTTATAACTGTTGAAATTATACGATTTTGATTTTAATAAGCTTTTGTAATTTTAAAGTTAATGCTTCATGCCAGTCAATAATGTTGAAGTAAAATATCAAAATCGAGGTATGTCGTATGGCGGACTAAGGAAATGTCAAGAATAAAATTAAATAAGAGTTACGTCATCGCTTCGCGATGAAGTAACCCTAAAAATCCTAGCAAAGTAGGTATGTATAGGTTAGCGGGGGTAGCATAAGGCACGCCAGTCACCCCAGCCACGCATTTTGTCACAATTTAATGTCATATCATAATGAATGCGCGCTATTTTATGGAGAAACATCATTGAGACGCGAAAGGAGTTGGCAATTTGGCAAAATGACTGCCCCAGACATGTACAAAGACTTCTCAACAGCTAGGTTAAAAATAACATGCAACATAATTGCCAACTAGCAAAACTGTTGAAAACAGGAGGTTTCCAGAGGAGTGGCTAGATGGCGTTATGTTGCATGTTATTGCAAAATGGTGCTTATTTCTAGCGACGGCAAAGGTCACGGAATCATATTGGAATCACGGAGTATTGAGTAACAACTCTTATTTACCTATATTTAATTTTTTTTTCTTCAAGTTCTACAAACTAAATACAGACGCAGTAAATTAAATTTATGAATGAATATTTAAATGCTATTGGCTGTTGAGAAGTCTTTGTACATGTCTGGGGCAGTCGTCCATATATTGATTTAGCCATCTTCTTTGTCATTTATCTGCGCGACTGAGGTGAGTGGCAAGCCTTATGGTAGCCCCGCAGGTACACATTAACTTGGAATAGTTGAAAATACGTACTCGATCAATTAAATAAAGGGACTGGGCACAGAGACAAGCAAAGCAATGCATACATTTGAGCGAGACGGTTTTAAGACGTGATGTCGTCAGATGGTATATAATCTGAGCGAGATGCAAATAGTAGTGACACTATTGAATGAGTTAAGTATATCACCACGAGCGCGACAAATTGTAGATAAGGAATGGTGGGAAATAAATGACATGACGTATTAAAAGTAAGTACAAGTATAAAATAATTTCAAATAATCGGACGTCTGAAACATAAAAGTAACTTGAAGCAGAGATTGGATCTCAAAATTGGAAATTTAAATCTCTTTTAGTATAGGTAGGTATAAATGTATAGTATAGGTACCACTTAATGATCTAGCTACAGAAGTTTTACTTCTAACACGTGTACGGTGCTACACGCGAATTTTTTTTTGGACGTGCCTCCGCAGCCAGCTCTGGCCGCCGGCAGTGGCACTTAGCATAGGTGTATGTGGCTGTTTACCTGACGACCTTTGTCAGAGTCTGAGATTTAGACGAATATTTTACTTTATGCTCTAGAACATAAAATTTGATTTTATGCTGGCTATACCCGACATAAAGACGAACTTTACGAGCATGAGAAGTGAAAATGCTATTTATACTAGAGGTTCACTGATAGCGTTATGTACTGCCTCAACGCACTGTTGGCGGCAGCACCAGCGAATGATCTGTTTGGTGATGCATGGAGGGATATTGTGCGAGAGTGTGGCAGGTTCAGCGTGAATGATATTTGAATATGCTGTCCTCTCATTTTGAATTATTATTATTTTACAATTTATTTAATTTCCTCTATTGGTATTGATTGTTAATTATTATTATTATTGTATGATTTTTATAGTTTTGACTTTTATTTAATTTGAATTTGAATTAGGTATCAATTGTAATAATAATATGAAGGTACCTATGTAATTGATTATTATAAAAAACTTGTGTGTGTCAATTTGGTGAACACTGTAAGGGCACATATACATATTATTATTTAGAAATAAATAAATAAAATAAATAAATAAATAAATAAATAAATGTATGGCATATTGGTATGGAACACCCTGTAGTGTAGTTGTGTAGTACTCGTCAAGAACAAACGTATCACGAAGAGGTGTCAACTTGATTCGTTCGGGTAGTAATACAGTGACAATCTGCATAAAGTGCAAATAGCGATCGGTTAAAGAGTATCAAATATTATCATCAAAAAAAAAAAAAAAAATCCCTGCCCTTCAATTTTTTTTATAGGCTATTAAAGTTGTTTTTTCGCTGACTACGTGCCAACTGCATAAAACTAACATAATTACTGGATGGAATGGATTACAGGGCTAAAATTAATTGGAGAGTGATGCTGAAGGGCAGGCGGTGCTGCTATTATCAAAAATAGTCACTAAAATGTTAACTGGCTACTTAAATTAAGGTTTGTTTATGGAGAAACCCCTATTTCTCTTTAACTCCATTTAATATGTCCAGTTTATGATATGAAGAATCACACTGTTTACAACGTGTAAATGGATTAACGCGAAATGATAAACTTCTTTGTTAGGGACATCCACAAATCATAGATGTCTGTGGGGAGATCATTCTGAGCAATTTTGTTATGAGACCGATTTGATCGGAGCAACTTTATGTCTCACTTCCCAGTACATTTTGGCTTGAGTGGGTCAGCTGATTTGTATGGAGAAGTGAAAAATAAAGTTATCTCCACCAGTCATCGCACGCCCAAAGTTCGTTGCAAAGCTGTACGCGGGTGAATCCAGAGTCAAGATAGTTGCTGATAAAAATACAAACCGGAGGAGCTCCTCGGATTCCGCTCGGCGACGTCTGAGTCGATGCGCATTTGTAGGGAAGAGTTCGGTTATCAACCTGAAACGTCAGCATATAATAAATGCTCTTTATACGGATTTGTTTGATCATTATTACAAAAATACTAGAGGTTTACTGATGGTGTTATTGTGTGGAATATTGGTTTGGAACACCCTGTAGTGTAGTCGTGTAGTACTCGCAGGCCCGGATCTGGAGGGGGGAGGGCGGGAGGAAGGGGAGGTGGGAGGGAGGGGGGGCAAGCAGGCCGCCAGTATTAGGGGGGCGCAAAAATCAAAATCTGATGTGATAACAAATCCACAAAACTTTCCCTAAGAAGTTATATTTTAAAACATAGCACGTACACATTTTCCCGTGTGGGGTGGCACAGAAAAAGTTTTTAATTTAATTTTTAATTTTATTAACAAATGGAGATGACCGTCTTAGGTACATTTACATCACATTTATAAACCACGGAGGTTTGTGCGTGATGCTGGCATTCGTGCGGACGGGTATAGTAATTGTTAAACATAAGTCCGTGGGTACATGGACATTTCGTAAAGTATCGTACAACAAGTTAGTTGCGTTACTATTTTGCGTAACAGAGGGGTTAGCCCATCGCCGCATCTTTGGAGATATAAAAATATTACACTGATGTGTTCTTAAAAGATTTCAGGGTATTACAGTCTTCACAAAATAAAAGGCCCATTTTGACAGTTCACGCCCTTGAAGTTTTAACCCCTAATGCGTAGGTAATAAAAGCCAACTGTTGTGTACAAGCAAAGCGTACTTACAATTTGCACTTAAAAACCGCTTCTATTACCTACGCGTTAGGGGTTAAAACTGTCAAAACAGGCCTCTTATTTTGTGAAGACTTTAAGCAAACTACTCTGTGTGACCTACCTCAAATTGTTCAGGCGAAATATCAATATGATCTTCACTGACATGCCCATCTTCACGACCATCACCTCCATCATTATCTTCCTTATCACCTCCATCATCATCTTCCTCATCACCTCCATCATCATCTTCCTCATCACCTCCATCATCATCTTCCTCATCACCTCCATCATCATCTTCCTCATCACCTCCATCATCATCTTCCTCATCACCTCCAACATCATCTGCCTTATCACCGTCGTAATCACCAGTGAACCTTCTCTCTCTCGGCGTCTCATCACCGATGTAAGGACTTAACACTTCTGATGATCTGCGCGCTTGCCGCATCACTTCTGGCGGGAGGGGCTGATTAGTCTCGGACTCGGAGGACTCGGGGATTAGTGATGATGTTGACTCTGAAATGAATAACAAGAATAAAATCGATCTGTGGGAGATTCTCCGCCCCTTTTCTCCTACAATAGTCCAAAGTAGATAAGAGGAATAATTCACAAAGTTAAAATCTTAAATAACCGGCCAAGTGCGAGTCGGACTCGCGCACGAAGGGTTCCGTACCATTATCTATAAAAACTGCAAAAAAATCATGTCTATTGTATGGGAGCCCCCTTTAATATTTATTACATCTATTTTTAACCGACTTCCTAAACGAGGAGGTTTACAATTCGTACGGATGTTTTTTTTGTATTTGTTGTTATAGCGGCAACAGAATACATCACCTCCATCATCATCTTCCTTATCACCTCCATCATCATCTTCCTCATCACCTCCATCATCATCTTCCTCATCACCTCCATCATCATCTTCCTCATCACCTCCAACATCATCTGCCTTATCACCGTCGTAATCACCAGTGAACCTTCTCTCTCTCGGCGTCTCATCACCGATGTAAGGACTTAACACTTCTGATGATCTGCGCGCTTGCCGCATCACTTCTGGCGGGAGGGGCTGATTAGTCTCGGACTCGGAGGACTCGGGGATTAGTGATGATGTTGACTCTGAAATGAATAACAAGAATAAAATCGATCTGTGGGAGATTCTCCGCCCCTTTTCTCCTACAATAGTCCAAAGTAGATAAGAGGAATAATTCACAAAGTTAAAATCTTAAATAACCGGCCAAGTGCGAGTCGGACTCGCGCACGAAGGGTTCCGTACCATTATCTATAAAAACTGCAAAAAAATCATGTCTATTGTATGGGAGCCCCCTTTAATATTTATTACATCTATTTTTAACCGACTTCCTAAACGAGGAGGTTTACAATTCGTACGGATGTTTTTTTTGTATTTGTTGTTATAGCGGCAACAGAATACATCACCTCCATCATCATCTTCCTTATCACCTCCATCATCATCTTCCTCATCACCTCCATCATCATCTTCCTCATCACCTCCATCATCATCTTCCTCATCACCTCCAACATCATCTGCCTTATCACCGTCGTAATCACCAGTGAACCTTCTCTCTCTCGGCGTCTCATCACCGATGTAAGGACTTAACACTTCTGATGATCTGCGCGCTTGCCGCATCACTTCTGGCGGGAGGGGCTGATTAGTCTCGGACTCGGAGGACTCGGGGATTAGTGATGATGTTGACTCTGAAATGAATAACAAGAATAAAATCGATCTGTGGGAGATTCTCCGCCCCTTTTCTCCTACAATAGTCCAAAGTAGATAAGAGGAATAATTCACAAAGTTAAAATCTTAAATAACCGGCCAAGTGCGAGTCGGACTCGCGCACGAAGGGTTCCGTACCATTATCTATAAAAACTGCAAAAAAATCATGTCTATTGTATGGGAGCCCCCTTTAATATTTATTACATCTATTTTTAACCGACTTCCTAAAGGAGGAGGTTTACAATTCGTCCGGATGTTTTTTTTGTATTTGTTGTTATAGGCGGCAACAGAAATACATCATCTGTGAAAATTTCAACTGTCTAGCTACCACGGTTCATGAGATACAGCCTGGTGTCAGACAGACGGACAGCGAAGATCAGTGATAGGGTCCCGTTTGGCACCCTTCGGGTACGGAACCCTAAGTAAAGACCTGGAGTCCTTATTACTCAACCCTCTCTGCTTGCGTTGCGAATGTCGTCTAAAAACACGAAAATGAGCCCACAATATCTGTGTTCTGGCTATATTACACAATATGGAAGAATATCGGACCCTTCAGTCAGCCCACAGTCACAGAAAGGAAACAATATGTTATTTGGTGTACCGTTATTACGTTATATGTATGACATTATATTTTTTAGATATTTTCATGTAGTGACCTAACTAATAGACTGATTCCTGATTTGAAAAAAAAAATGACCAAGCTTATTAATAGTAGCCCTTTCAAACAATTTTTTTTTTTTTTTTAAATCTGTTTAAATAGTACTTACCAGTTTCGATATAACACATTAGGTTTTTTTCACATTAAAAAGAATAATGATAAAAATAACAAAAAACCGATTTGAGAACCCCCTCCTTTTTTGAAGTCGGTTAATAGTAGATTGTTTACCAAGGGAGTAAACAATCTACTATTAACAAAAATAGTTCTTTACTCCCTTGGTAAACAATCTACTACTAGTGGCTCTGTGAGCTGTAGACCTCGCGAGTATGTCGGTGGGAAAGCTGAACTGCTAACACACATAAAAATAACCGGCCAAGTGCGAGTAGGACTCGCGCACCAAGGGTTCCGATCACACTTGGAGAGCGTAACACGTGTAATTAGGTTTCCACATAAAAAACTAAAGTGTGATGTCATCCATGTAAACGAAATTGAATATTTTTTAGAAAGACAGAAATTTGCAGTTTTCAGATTTTTCCCTTTATTTGTGCTATAAGACCTTGCTTCGTGCCAAATTTCATGATTCTAGGTCAACGTAAAGTACCCTCTAGGTTTTGATTCTTTTGATTGCGTTGACCTTTAAGTTTGATTTTTTCACAACTTTAAGAGTTCACAGACTTAAGTAATCGATATTAATTTCAACTTAATACCTCCATGCGTTTCTGAGAAAAAGTCTTAAAAGACGGTGAGACAGACAGACAGACGGACAGACAGAAATTTACAGTTTTCGGATTTCTTCCTTTAACTTGTGCTATAAGACCTTCCTACATTCCAAATTTCATGACCCTAGGCCAACCGGAAGTACCCTATAGGTTTTGATTCCCTTGCGAGTTCCACGCGAGTTCATACAAATCCAGCAAAATTATGACATAATATCGCGGTATGTTTTGATTGCGTGGACCTAGAAGTTTAATTTTTTCACAGCTCCAAGGGACCATAGACCTGAGTAATCGATATTAATTTCAACATTATACCTCCACGCGTTCCTGAGAAAAGGGGTCGTGCGTGACAGACGGACGGACGGACAGACGGACGGACAGACAGACAGACAGACAGACAGACAGACAGTTAGACAGACGGACAACGAAGTGATCCTATAAGGGTTCCTTTTTTCCTTTTAAGGATCGGAACCCTAAAAATAACCCAAATAATTTTCTTTCAATAACACATACAAACTTATGAATGTACCTGGTTACGTACATGCAGTATGAAAGTAGCCGCACCAATAACTTTGTATACTACATTTCGCGATCTTTAATACAACCTATTGACTTTTTACTAAAATTATATAGTCTGTTTCACTCTCATGGTCTTTACGAATCCAACGACACCTCATTTGTTAATATCCATCGAGCCGTTTGGGTTGTAACGATTTTTTTACATTTTAAAACCCCATATCACCGCCATTTTGAAAAAAATCTAAAAACTGGCTCGAGTGAAAAATTCTATTTATTTTTCCAACCTGCTCACAAAAATTCACGAGAATCGGGTCATAAATGCGACCTGTAGAGGAGAACAACCGGACATACGAAAGCATTTTTGCCCAAACCTGAAACAGAGACGCTTCGCTCGCTTCGCTCGCTCGGTCAATTAACAAAAATAGTTCTTTACTCCCTTGGTAAACAATCTACTATTAACAAAAATAGTTTTTACTCCTGAGGTGGACACACTACTTTTCATCACCCTCTATGAGTAAAGTAGTAAGTAATCAATAAAATAACATACATGTACCTATACAGGGTGTCACAGAAAGAGGTGTACAAGCGGAAAGAGGGACATTATTCTGAACAACTTTCACTATGGGATCGACTTGATCAGAGCAACTTTATTTTTAACTCAGTACATTTCGGGCCTAGCGCTCAGCTGATCTGTATGGTGGAGTGAAAAATAATGTTGCTCTGATCAAGTCGGTCCCATTGTGAAAGTTGTTCTAAATGATGTCCCTAACAACCTTCTTTCGGCTCGTACACCCCTTTCTGTTAGACCCTATATTTATTTACACAATTTTCGTGATATGTTGTGTGTAATGGTTTGTTGGAAGAAATCTCTTGTTACCTATTATAAGTTTTCTGTGTGTCATTCCTGTTAGTACAATAAAGAAATTACGAATTACAAATATGTCCTCCACATAGTTAAAGATTGTTTAGTATTGGCTAAATCTTGAAAATTGGTTGAAAAAGCATTTTCAGATAACCACTAGTTTTTACGTACCTAGGTATATTCCTCGTGATTTTATTGGTAACAGATCTTGTATTTGTCATTCGCGTTTGTTGTTATCATCTGGAGTTAGACACTCACTTTCACTCATATTCTTTACTCATATCCGAAAACGAAATTGAAATAATTACAGAATTCAGATTTGGCGCGCTTTGTTTACAAATTTTCCACAACTTTTTTAATTATTTGGTCCGTGTTTCGATATCAATTCTGTAAGGTTGTGTTTCTGTTGTCAACAATCGGTGTCAATCGATTCGGTCGATCTATCTAATCTGTGTCGAGAACGCATTTTAGTACAAACTTTTTTTTTATTAGCTGCGTTTAGAATCGATCTCTCTTTTAATTGGGTCTGTCAGCCTGAGTGGTAGTGAAACTGATTAGTGACAGCATTTTTTTTCCTTTGTACTGGCAACAAAACTAAAAAGTTACTTTTAGTCCCTAGGGACTAAATGACCTACTTTAGTCCCTGTTTGCCGGGACTAAAGTAGATCTTTTTGAATAGATGTGATGAAAAAATAATTAACCCAGCCGTAAATATAGATACAAACCTAAGTCAGATGGAGGCTGTATCCTGTTTCTCTTCACTAGAGCCCCATCAAATGCCATTGCGTCTGAAAATAATAAACGTCTATTTACCACAAAATATTAATTGAATATAAAACATGAGGTTAATATAAATAAAGAGTCAGGCGAATCCATTTCTTAAATCCATCCTTTGGACCGACAGATCAATCAATCCTGCCGAAGTAAATATTTGGATTATGTAACGCCCGTATAATTCGTAGAACGGAAAATAAGTACAAGTAGCTGGAATAGTTAAACAGTAATATTTTGACGTACCTATCGATAATTGAAACAAAAAGTAAACTTTAGAAAAAACCGACTTCCACAAACCCTATTTGATTAGATTGAGTTTAATACAAACTCTAACGTTATCCCCCCCCCCTTTGGGAAATTAATTTTGTCAAATCCCATCTCAGTGCTACCCCACGCTACTAAGGAACCTCTGTACAAAGTTTCATGGCTCTAGGTCCACCGGTTTAGGCTATGCGTTGCCTGCCCGTCAGCCACGCATTGTATTTGTACTTAGTATTGAGCAGGTTCTGGTGGCCATATGTGGTCTTCATCAGCAGTTCCGCATCACAATATTTTGCTTACCGTGAGTAAATGCACGAGTTATTACTAAAAACACAAAAATCACTATAGGTCTGCCTATATTATTTGAAGAGTTCCCTCGATTTCTCCAGGATCCCATCATCAGATCCTGACCTGGTGTCAATGGACCAATGGGAAGGTAAACCCTTTCAAACAAAAAAATAATTTCCCAAATCGGTCCATCCGTCTAGGCGCTATCGGGGAACATACATAAAAAAAGAATAAAAAAAAACATCCGGACGAATTGTAAACCTCCTCCTTTGCGAAGTAAGCGATCGTGTTAGGCTCGATACGATCGCATCATCGTCAATGAAATTGCTTAGGTCCTTTAGTTCTCGTTGTGGCTATATTCTACACACCGCCGCCATATTCTTTCGTGGGAACAACAGTACAATTAAACATCGGACCTCCTCGAACACCCAGGCTATCTAGGATGGCTAAATTAGAAATGCACTAAGGCCCCACTCATGTGGGCCAGGTACAAGATGAAGAAACATCGATCGAAGACCCATGTTTAATTTTCCCTAAGCCCTGCCCCTTCCGGCTTACCATCCAGTAACTGGTCCAGCTTTCTCTTGTAGAGCCTGGCAGCTCCAGTCGCTAGGGTCGCGGCGGTTCGCAGGGAGAGGCGGCGGCGGCGGGGCACCTCGTCCTCAGTATCAGAACACATCACCATTTCTTGCACCTCCGCACTGAAATAGGAAATTGACTTTAGTAGTCGGCTGTGTAGGTCCCGGATACTATCACTGTCACTCTTGGTCGTTGTAGTAGTCGTAAAACCCCTCGACCAACCCGCACTGACCCAGCATGGTGGAGTATGGCTCAATCTCACTCGTATCTGGGTAAAGGCCTGTGCCCCTCGGTAGGCTACATTTACTTACTAAACTATTTATTTACTCAAACGTCCAGCATCCACAAAAGTCCACGAACGTTCTGTTTTTCATAGTTTTTGAGCTTTATCTCGATGTTATAGGGTATGTTGAAAATAGCGTGGACTTTGGTCGGACGTTCGAGTACGGAGTACTATTATCTCTTCTGTGGTTCGAGTACATCATTGCAGCGGCGACGGCAAGCCTCCTAGCACGCAGTATGGAGTAATGCATAACTGGCTAAAAGAAGGCCCCGCACATGTGGGCCATAAGGCCCCGCACATGTGCGCCACGTGCAGGCACTTCAGCCCCCTTACAGAAGATACAAGATACAACTGGCTAAAAGTGGGCACAATTGTGCCGGTGCCACCCTGTATGGGAAAAGACGTGACGCTATGTTGATGCCGCTATGTTAACTGTGGTTAACTTTAACCCTCTCGACGACACATCTTTATCTATCTATTGTTCTCCATTGTTCGTTTGTTCGACACGTGCTTCTAAGAGTGAACCAGGATACTTGTAAACACACACAAATATTGAACCATAAGTCGCTTGTTTCCTTGTTATGCTTGGTAACATTTGAACCGGGTTGCGGTGAACCGAATAAAAAAAAAACGTAAAATCTTTGTAGGGAAGTGTCGCATTAAAGTGAGTATGGGCGAGTGGTTATTTGCCAAAAATATAACGAAAATTACCAGGATTCAATCAAGTTCACAGCGTTATCTTTTTCACTGTTGAGATTGTGCACTGCTCTCCACAATGGACCCACTGACGCACTGTTTATCACATTTTTACTATAAACCATTGTACCAATAGTACAATAAATACTTATTATAATATAACACACAAAAACGAAACGCACAAATTCCTCTAGCTAACGATCGAGATCACTGAGTGGATGAAATTGAATGAAGAGGTTTGTATTCGTTGTGGTTTATTACTACCTACCCACATTTTCTCAAACTTATAATGTCTGTGGAAATATCTCTTTCAGCCTACCTACTAAATTAGACTATGTTATCGTCCTACATCACCTCCAACAACGGCGCCACCAACCAACAATTAATTTGCATTACTAAATACTTGATTAATTATAACAACTAGTGGCTCTGTGAGCTGTAGACCTCGCGAGTATGTCGGTGGGAAAGCTGAACTGCTAACACACATAAAAAAATAACCCAAATAATTTTCTTTCAATAACACATACAAACTTATGAATGTACTTGGTTACGTACATGCAGTATGAAAGTAGCCGCACCAATAACTTTGTAAACTACATTTCGCGATCTTTAATACAACCTATTGACTTTTTACTAAAATTATATAGTCTGTTTCACTCTCATGGTCTTTACGAATCCAACGACACCTTATTTGTTAATATCCATCGAGCCGTTTGGGTTGTAGCGATTTTTTTACATTTTAAAACCCCATATCTCCGCCATTTTGAAAAAAATCTAAAAACTGGTTCGAGTAAAAAATTAGATATATTTATTTTTCCAACTTGCTCACAAAATTTCACGAGAATCGGTTCATAAATGCGACCTGTAGAGGAGAACAACCGGACAGACATACGAAAGCATTTTTGCCCAAACCTGAAGCGGAGACGCTTCGCTCGCTCGGTCAATAAAATAATACACTGGTATGTTTAAACATAAAATAACTTCAGCAATGTTCAGATCAGTAATTACTCAGTTGGAAGGAAGTACAGTATTGGTGTGAAATTAGTGAACTAGCGTAGGAGCCGATATATGATTAATTTTGGTGCGGCAGACATTGTTGTACGCTTAGGCGAATGAAACGCTGAAACAATATTTTGCTATGTTCAAAAAAAATGTTCAAAGTTCAAAGTGTTTATTAATCAAGAATTAATTACAGGTTTACTTATATTTAAAGCTTAAGTAAGTTCTAAATATTATTCAAAGTATGACATTAACTTCTGCACTGGTCAGAGACCGTCTCGCAGTAAGTTAAGATCAAAGGAATAATCTAAAAACTAATTGCAGTCTAAAAACATTTTTTTTTATAATGTCGATTATTTCTCTTGGTGAACTCTCACTTCTGTCGTGTTTCTTTTACAACTATCTCATGCAGTTTTCTTTTATATTTCAGTATTCGCTTTTGATTATACCATACATGTAACAACATTGAGGGCTCCTTGCTCCAGACTTTTGACAAAACTGACCGTCTCATCATGACATATATGCATGTAGAAATATCAATGCACGTGCACACAAATAATTGGGAAAATAAAAGTATGTACTTACATAAAAATAATAAACGTGCGTAAATAAACATTCCAGTGCCAAAGTAATTCTGTCTGATCGGAATCCCTATTCTGGGATTTGAGTGAACAAAAAGATTTGAATCATTCATCTCACAACCTACGGGGTTTACTCAAACAGGAACCGTCTGGAAAACAAACATAAACATAAACATTTACATACAGGCACATAGGTACATTGCTTCTGGCCACACTAGGATACCCTGTGTCGTGGGAATCAGAAACAGCAACATCATAAACATGTACATATCGACATCATAACAAAACCACCATTGATTAATCTCTAAAATCTTTATTGTCGACCTGTCTTGTTAGCAAAATTAACATTCTCTGTCCCGTGGCATTTTCTTTGATCACGAACACACAATAAAACAAATAATGGGACACATTCTCGGTAATCTTTATTTGGTCAGTAATTCTATTCATTTCCTTTTGTTCTGGAATGGGATTCACTGTCTTCACACGACACGGATAAAGATATTAGGATTCCGAGACGGACCGCAGACCTCAAACTGCAACCGCAGACTGCAAGCGACACTACTGGTTCTATGCATCTATGAAATTGGTTTCGAGCGCGGCGGCACTGCGGTCTGCAGTCGCGTAGTTTTTTCTATGGCGGTGGTGTAGCGGCACCGCCGCAGTGTCGCCTGCGGTTGTAGTCTGCAGCACAGATTAATAAAGTGTCTGCAGTCCATCTCGGAATCGTACCTACCTTAAACATGAGACAGCGACAGAAAAATGCAATAGAACGAGAATTTCAGTATCAGTTAAATTAAGTCGGCAGTTGTGCATCTTGTGCATCCACGCCTCAATCACTTGTTTAAACCAAGGAGTGGGGCGCGTCATTTCAGCTTAGACGAGCTCTAATTTAAATTATGTTTATAATAATTCAATTCAATGGGAGGACAGCACGTGACAGCACACTCATTACCATACCACACCTCTGCAGTAGGTTAGGTATGGTACTCTGCTCCCACATAAATCTGAAAAAACCCCTCTTTTGTCAGGGGTGAGAAAAATAAAGGTTTTCTAAAAATATTCGCGTAAAAAAACGCCAAATGTTTGTACCTGTCCTTTCATCTAGGTGCAATGCAATATTGTCCATGAGGTCACGGTGTCTCACAATTAGTCAAGCGCCATCCGTTACGGGGGTGTCAGGGGCGAACTCGGGGGTGCGAAGCAGGTGGGAGGGGGAGGGTATTTATCAGCAAGCCGTGTCAGGGGGGCTAACCAGGCGCGACAGATTATACGCTATGTCACGCATAGACAGGCGATTTGTGACGCGCACGCGCGTGGAGAAATGTTTCATAATTGCACACTTGGCTGAATTCGTCTTTGTACTGATTTCAATATTGTGTCGTTTGCGCTGGGTTTGCACCTCGTCGTATGGCGGGCTGCTGCTGTATTGTTGTTGAAAAATTAATGTCTTCTTTGCCTCTGCCCTATATGTGCACTTCGTGAAATAAACACCTTCATTTACAGCCACGATGCCCATGCACGCACGACTACCTTACTGTCGTTACGTCATTGTGGGAACCCGGGGGTGAAACTGTCATATTCAGACATAACTGGAGACTTTTCTCAAATGGTGCTAAGAGCGGTTTATTTAATATGGGCCTTGGACATCCAAAGACAGGCCAAATTTATTTATTATTTATTTATATTACAACTAATAAAAACTTAACTGCTACAGAGAGTGCCAAAAACCATTTACGGTATGTCTAGGCACTAGATGTGCTTTACGCCAAACGATACTTACATCTGAGCGTTAAACCATTAAACACAACCGAGATGTCGCCCTCAGAGCAACTGAAAGTAGGGTGGTCATACCACGGTCATACTGACGACAGGTGGACCCGGCTGATGTGACCATGCGCTCGTATATACCGGGACAAATAATAGACGGAATGGACGGATGTGACTTACAATAGTAAATAAATTATCCAAAAGCTGGGGTGTTTTTATTTTCCTCCTGCCTAAAATGGAGTGGAATAAATAGTCAGATCATAATACATAGAAATTATTCAAAATAGATCGGAGATCTCTATGATGACCAGTGATCGGATATTCGGATGCATATTTACCTGAAGTTGGGTTTTGGCTGCAAAAGTATGGAATTCTTTATATAATTTATCTAAAAAAAAAATCGGGTAAAATGTATCCCGATGTTGTGTAATATTTGATCCCTGATGCAAATTTGTGTGTATGTAAGGAAGGGTACAAAGGTGTGTGTTTGAAAAAAAAACAAATGAAATTGAAAAAAAAAATAAAAAAAATTTTTCATATGTATTTATACAGTTACTACCATTAGCCAACACCTGAACTTTAGGTAAATATGCATCCGAATATACTATCACTAATGATGACAGAGTATTTTTCTATGTATTTCTGTTAAGTTGTGATCACAAATAAAAATAAAAAAGTAAAGTAAAAATCATTTATTTGCCTTAGAATTACACACAAGTTAATAAAGAAGAAAAGAAATATTTATAGAATTTTAGTGTCTAGAGAAAAACAGCGGTTCCCAAACTAGGCAGAGCCTGTCCTATGGGACCCTTGTGGTTACAGGAGTTGACAATTTAACAACCAAACGAACAAGTTAGCTTTAGAAGGCAGTTTTAAATTTAAAGGGTTAAAGTATATTTAAAGTTTAAATTAAATTAATAGTAAGTACTTAAGTAAGTATAATAAATATCTCGTATAGAAATCCGGTAAAACATTGGGATTCACATGTGGCTATTTCAATAAGGACTCAGTATCGTTATAGTTCAGCGACAACAGAAACTCTTTCAAAATCTTTTTTGATTCTTGAAAGGGCTTAGCGACTATGTTATGTGTATTTTGGATTGTGTTAAGAAGGTGTGGAAAGGCGTACGAGGGGAAACGGCGAGCAAAGACTGTCCCTGCATTGGGTACTACTGCACGGGGGCATCTCTTTTTCATTTGAATAGCGTAGGCAGAAGATGCGGTGAAGGCTTTGTATCCTGTAGTGACGGCTTTAAAGATGTACAACTGTCTGACAGTAAGGACACCGGCTTCCCGATAAAGTAAGTCGGTAGGAAAAAGTCGCGGCTTGCGTAACATTACTTTAAGAACCGACCTTTGTGCTCGCTCTAATTGTACAAGGTGGGTTTTGGCAGCGCTGCCCCACACTGAGATGCAGTAAGTTATGCATGATTGACACAAAGCTATATAAATGGATATAAGTAGACTTTTCTTTGCCGAATGTCTCAAAAGTTTCATAATGTTGATAAGTTTACGTATACGACTGGATATCATAGAGATGTGGGCTCCGAATGTGAGTTTATCATCCAGCATTATACCCAGATACTTAAATGTAGCTTTTCGCTCCACTTCAGGGCAGTGACATACTGAAAGTGGGTTGCACCTGTGGATTTGCATCCTGGCGTTTGCTGGGGGAGCGGTTGCTTCGGTAATGTGAAAAGCTAGGTATTTGGTTTTGCAGGCGTTTAGTGTGAGCAAATTCTTGTCCAACCAGTTCGCCACTTGTCTCAACCCCGACTCAGCCGAATTGAAGACGCTGTTCCAAGATTTTCCATGGAACAATATGGCTGTGTCGTCGGCGTAACAGATTATCTCGGCATGTAGGATGGGAAGATTTAAAAGATCATTTATATATATGATAAAAAGCGTCGGGCCCAGAATACTGCCTTGAGGGACTCCGAATCTCACTGAAGCCGCGTCACTCGTCTCTGTGCAGGGTTTAATCTTTAGACACTGTCTCCTGTCTATTAGGTAGCTGCTGAACCAATTCAAGGGTAACCCTCGAATGCCCAATCGTTCTAGCTTTTGTAGCAATATTGGTATGGAGACAGTATCGAAGGCCTTCGCCAAATCAAGAAAAACACCGATACATCTACCACCCGAGTCCAGATTTGAAGCTATTAAGTTTGTGAGTAGAGTGGTTGCATCTTCAGTCGATTTGTTTCTGCGGAAACCAAATTGCCTGTCTGACAGTAGTCTTAGCTTTTCTAGGTAGTCTATGAGGCGATTGTTGACCAATTTTTCAAGCATTTTTGACATAGTGTTTAGTAGAGAGATTGGTCTATAGTTCCCTACATCGGATTTAGATCCACCTTTATGAATGGGCGACACGTTGGCAATTTTCCATGGTTCCGGAAAAATGCCGGTGTCAAGACTCAAATTAAAAATGTGGGTGAGCGGTTTTAGTATTTTAGGGGCTATGACTTTGGTAAGCTGATTACTAATGTTGTCAGAATACTTACCATATTTGTCATATTTGTTGTAGCAAAAATTTAGATTTTATTCTAACAATGCAGTCAGTCCTATTTACAGTACCTATTTTTTACTAAATATATTTCACTATGTTTGGAAAAGTTCACTTTCGATATTTGGATACAATTAAAATCTACAATAGACTACCTAACTCCATAACAAGCTTAGATACTGCAACTTTGTTCTCGAGACGTCTTAAATCATATTTAATAGATAAATGCTTTTACTCCATAGACGAATTCCTTTCATAGTATAAATAACAGACCCAGTTTAAGATTATTTATTTGAAAGTCTGCCATGGAAATATACATATACAACGTGTAACTTTAAGTACGCAAAACCTGAAAATAGGTTGTTCAGAATGACGAGTATAATCGATTCCATCACTATACCTACATATTTTTTTTTAAATTTTATCCACAATTATTTATTGCCGCTTCTATCATTTACCGTGATCCAGCGAGATATTCAAATAAGTGTGTCGAACGAAAGCAGCGGCAGATCAATCCACAAAGCAAGCGCACGCGCTACATTAGTTATCTCTTTCAAACTAAGGATCTCGCAATGAACGTTAGAAGGGAACAAACGGCGGGTGTGAATGTCTAGGTACCTATTTTGTGCTATCGCGGGCGGTGTACTGCGGGCGGTTTTTAAGGCGGCAGAGCTAAGAGAAACTATTAGAATTGTTAAGAAAACGAAAACTGCTCATATCTTCTAGAATTTTAGTTTTTAATTTTCTTTCAACAATAATTTTCTTGTAATAAAAATCACTTGGGGTCTATAAGGTTTTGCGTACTTAGAGTTACACGTTGTATAAGTCTGCATAATATATACATAATGCATGCATGTTCTTGTTTATATATAATATTTAAGATATTTTTTATATATGATAGCCTATTATATAAGATTCACATGTATGTGAGATTATTACCTGTGCAATACCCGAAAAGGGTTCTGAGTCATAAGTTCCTACATAATATAATGTAACATCTGTACAACACTTAGAACGCAACAAACATTTGAGTTTGAGTTTGAATTGTATTGTGGTCACCCTGCCCTGCGCACGTGCCCACGCTCTGAGGACGAAGCGCATAAATTCGAAGCATTCATTGTGCCGTGACGTCACATGTGCCCCCCCCCCTTCCAACCAGCTTTACAGACGCAATCGACAAAATATCGGGGACATTGCCATATTACCACATAGATCATGGGTGTCGCGGCGGCGGCGGCGGATGTTATACGAAAGAATTTGTGGTATTTTTCGGGCCTGGTTATAAAGTACATTACTGCAGACTGTAATGACTGTGTTGCTGGTCGGGATGTTGGTGGCCGAAAGCGCAGCATTACGCAGCTCTAGGCCTATACAGCGCGGTCAGCAGTGCATCCTTCGATTGATAAGGTAGAGAATAAAGGCCGAGACCGAAGGTCGAGGTGCCAGGTGCTGACCAAGCGTAAAGGCCAAAGTAAAGGCCGAGATCGTAGCTACGCTAAGCTCGAGGCCATCATAGCGTGGCCAGCAGTGTAGTCATTGCGGACCAAGACTTCGTATATATATTTGGTATATATTTATTGCACATAAAAGACAAAAAAAGGAAAATACAGAGAAGTAATTTACAAAGGCAAGCTTATCTCTAAAGAGAGATCTCTTCCAGCAAACCCAGGATGGACAGAGAAAATAAAATACAGAAGTAGGCCTATGTGCTCAAGTAAGAAAAATTAAACATAAATAAATCATAATATTACAAAAAAGTATATTTATTATAATATTCATTATTTATTTTATATAATATTCATGTACTTTTTTATAATATTATAAAAAAGTACATGAATATTATATAAAATAAAATAAATAAACCTAACATAAATAAACTAATACATATTAAAATACCTTCTATATTTATGATAGCGAGAGATAATTAATGCTCCTTCAACCGATTCTTGAATATAAAGAAAGATGGACTGTCCCTGATGGCGCGGCAACGTCGACTTTGCTCAAAGAAGGTTGTGAAAATATAGAACACATTACTAGCTTTGTTTGAGTAAAAATTTTGGCTATATTTGGTATGGAACTTAGGCTTGCGTCCAAGGTTATCCAATAAATCTAGGAACAAGTCTTAAGTTGAAGCATTATGTACAAAATGGCTTGACATTCTCAGAATTGTATATTTCCAGCATATAAAGTCAATTTATTGAAAAAAAGAAAGCATTTGATGGCACTTTTCCATGACGTCACTCTGTCGTTATTTCATAGAACTCAGGAACAAAAGTTCCATTTTGACAGTACAAAATCACTTGAATAATCTTGTAGCAAAAAGGGAGACATGGCCAATACAAAAAAAACATGTAATTGAAAGAACGTCAAAGTCAAAAGTTTTTTATCGGCCGCAGCGAGCGAAGTGACAGGGCCATGGTATGGGCATTCTAGGTATCTTTCATTTTAGCTATCAGATTAGAAAAGCAATACCAATATCTCAGGACACCCTCAAAGACCCATAGAGCGTTTCCTGAAATAAAATAAAGCCTTCAGGGGTGAAAGGTCATCAAATCTAAGATGGCCCTGCGCAGGGCGCAGGTCCTACAATCGAGCTGTTTAGCTACTGTTTAATCTACCTATTAGGTCATTATGCTATAGCGATAGAATTTTCTACTAGTAAGGTATTACACTTATCTTTACTAACGTGTGAATTCACACAGACTCCAAACACAATAATAGATTTTTTCGTCCCTACCAACTTATATGAAAAGGGAAAAGAGGGCTTTTTATCAGGGGTGTTTATCGTTCTTTTATCAGTACTTGAAAGTGATCGTGATAAAATCGCTCCAATTGATAATTGTGATAGTGATTGAGATACAGATATTTCGGAATAGGTACCTAACTAACTTATTTTATTTTATGTAATTCACATTATGAAGTAGGTAAGTACCAAATAGATGGTAGATAGGAAATTCTTAGATATTGGTGAGGGGACAAATAGAAGTCAGAAGTAATTGTTTGTACAAACTTCCAAATAAAAATCTGTGTGCAAAACCAACTATTTTTTTTTTCATTTTCAAAGTTCTTTATTGTCAGAAATAAATTATTGAAACAAGTACACTAGTCTTTAAATACTTAGTGACAATACAACTAAAGGTAGGTTCGCTTAACAGGCTGACAGCGCCTTTTAAAGCTTATACGGCTATGGAAAACAAATATCTAGTTAAATCGTGATTACGGGAGATTATCATAAGTTGTGGTAATGTCTATTTATGGTATAGTATATTTTGTTGCTATGCAAGGAAGCCAACCATTACACCAGAACCATTAACTAACTTCAACATTTTCTAAACTCTTATGTAATTAGTTATACTGATTGGTATTGGACGTGCCCAATGATCTCTAATAATTTAATTATATGATTGAAACAAAAAGTAAACTTTAGAAAAAACCGACTTCCACAAACCCTATTTGATTAGAATGAGTTTAATACAAACTGTAACCCATTATCCCTCCCCCCCCCTTGGGGACTTAATTTTGTCAAATCCCATCTCAGTGCTACCCCACGCTACTAAGGAACCCCTGTACAAAGTTTCATGGCTCTAGGTCCACCGGTTTAGGCTATGCGTTGCCTGCCCGTCAGCCACGCATTGTATTTGTACCTAGTATTCGGATCGGAGCAGTTCGGATGGCCATATGTGGTCTTCATCAGCATTTCTGCACCACAATATTATGCTTACCATGTTCATTTGCACGAGTTATTATGAAAAACACAAAAATCACTATAGGTCTGCCTATAATATTTGAAGAGTTCCGTCGATTTCTCCAGGATCCCATCATCAGATCCTGACCTGGTGTCAATGGGACCAATGGGAAGGTAGGTAAACCCTTTCAAACAAAAAAATAATTTTCCAAATCGGCACATACATAAAATATATATTATATAAAAAACATCCGGACGAATTGTAGACCTCCTCCTTAGGGAAGTCGGTTAAAAACATCCGGATCAATTGTAAACCTCCTCCTTTGGGAAGTCGTTTAAAAATGATTTATATAGATCATTGGTCCCAAAAGTAAACTTACCGAAGAACTGAAAATGAAATCACCAAAATGTTCTCGGTGACAAGTAAACAGCCCTTAATAATTATAACCCTATCTACTCGTAATAAACGTGTCTACAGTGTAATAATTTGTCAGTATTCCGATTGGTTTTATGTTCAGAAAACGAGTGAATAAGTTTAGAACGAGCCTGCTGCGTGAGCTGAGACGCAGTCTTTTGTTTGATGCGCTAGTTTGCCCTGCTTTTGTTTGACGCGCTAGTTTGCCCTGCTTTTGTTTGATGCGCTAGTTTGCCCTGCTTTTGTTTGACGCGCTAGTTTGCCCTGCTTTTGTTTGATGCGCTAGTTTGCCCTGCTTTCACAGGTAGTGTCATGAATATCCAACGATATTCAACGGGTTATAAAAGCAAGATAACGATTTGTAATACCTTAGGTAGTACGTGTTGTAGGTGTGAAGATGTAAATCTAACTTAAATACCTACTTACTTTTAACTACAGCAAAAATCAAGCAAAATGCATAATTTCACGATCACAACAATATCATTCAAATCACGGATAGATCACTTTAACAGCACTCTAAAAAGGGTGCAAGTGTAAAAATTGCGTTATCCGTTTCGTGACGATAACGAGTGTTTGATCAATTGTGAGAACTCGGTGAGTACTCGAACACTGATCAACAGGTGTCGGGAGTTCTGTTGTCTCCCCTAAATGTGTATTTTATTCGAGAACTTTGTTGTTTCAGGATTTCAGGCAGAGCAAACAAAAGAGTTCTCTCTTTTTTTCAGATTTCAGAAGACGCTTTCATTTACAATCATTTGCATTTGCATCCTAGGTACTATGAAATTGTTCGGCTGTTAGTTTGGGATGATCGTAAAAGAATTTATTATCACTGGATGGGTCTCCTTCTCCTCAGTATTTATAACCTTTTTGTCATCGCTGAAGTATGCAATTTGTTTTAATCTTCATTCGCATAATGACTCGAATCAGCCTTTGTCAGAATCTTTCTTCAAGTCTTCAAGAATTATGTTGTACCTCCAGACACATACATAACAATATTTGCCTGCTCTCTGTGTGTACTGTATACATATCAGCATTCAGCAACCTGTTTGCATTGTTGACAGTTCTTCTTCTTCTTCTTCTCCTGTCCACCCCCAAAGTTTGACGGTCAGCTCTCCAAATTCCTCTCTGTTCTTTGCAGCAGCTATCGGAAGTTGTTTTTCCGATTACATTATAATAAATCATTAGCGCTTGTGCTACGGCCCTAGAAGTCGCAGTATACGGCTTTCGTGAACAAAAGATGTCCTTTGGCAGGATTAATCTGCAGGTCCAACGGATGGATTTAAGAAGTGGATTTTTGATGCAGGGGCAAGAGAGGGAGTGGTAAAGTTTGTATGGGCAAAAATAAATACTTGACCTATGAAGCAGTGATTTGGCAAGTAAGAAGTTTAAAGAACCAGGATGTAAGTTCAGTAATTATTAGATTTGCACCCAACAAAGGGCAAAAAAGGTGGCTAAAGTTTGTGCAAAAAAACAGACATTTAAAGCTGTAATTTGGCAGGTGGTTTAAAGATCTAGGACGTAAGTTCAATATTTTAATTCGAAATTCTGTCCCCCCCTGCAAGGGGCAAAATTATAAAAAATGTTGCGGAGATTCGGAAGAATTGTCTATTCATTTGCCTTGTCTTGCTATATATGTCTCTATTACACAGTATTGCGACATGAACTACCAAATAATACACCTTAAAATATTAATAGGTCAGGTCAAGTCATCTACGGTCAAGTCCTAGAAGGGGATGCAGACTGCAGTCCTTAGTATACCTAGGAATAAATCCGCTCCAGATCCCATGTATTGTGTTGAGGTGTCATGCATGCATGTAGAATGGTGGTAGAAGCAGTGCTATGAAAAGGTATTATCACTTTTCTGGTACTTAAAACTAGCACAAATACAGGGTATAACAGAAAGGTGTTGCCAACATTTAAGGGGTTGTTAGGGACATCGCATGATTCTGCTCAACTTTTTCTAGTTCAGAATGTTGCTAATTTGATAATACCAAGAAGCTCCCAAGAGCAATAAGTCTCCTGCCTGCCTTAGGAGCCTGTAGCTTGCGACTTTACATTCGTCCACCGCACCCTGTGGAACCAATAGATTCTCTTGCTGACGCGAGTCGCTTTGGCATTCATCGGGTGAAGCAATAAAGTGATCCCTCGGGCGCGGAATACGCCCGCCCGCCGTTTAATTTGTCGTCAGCCGTCGAGATGTCTCCGCGCAAATACGATCGAATCGAGAAACTTTCCGTGCTTGCCGCGTAGCGAGCGTCTTAGAGAATCGAGGTGGTTGTGTAAGAATGTGATGTGATGTGTGATGTAAGAAATCCGACTCAGGATCAGTTCGTTTTCCGTCCGTCTGTCCTGATCTCTCGTCAAGGGACTATCAGGAGGAAACTTTTGGTCCTAAAGTACTATCCGAAGAGTGGGTTCTCAGGTCTGGACTCAGGAATGTTATAATGCCAGCACAGGGTAATGTTAAATTACATTATTATTACAAAGGCGATCTCAATACGTTTGTGCTGCACCCCACATAGTGCACCCCAATATTATACAGGGTGCATGCGGTACCTCCCCCCCGCATTCCTGGGCACACGTGTTGCGCCAAACGTCATGGAAATCATTCTGATATTTATTATTTTACAAATAATGCGGCATGTTGTTTGAGAAGATAAATAATTTGATATAGCTTTATAACTAACTCAGCGCGTTAACTAACAATCTCATCTCACCTACTTAACTTATATCGGTTCACAGCCGCGTGTCTTTCACAGTCGCATCATATCTAAGTAATAACAATTCAATTCATTTTTTTTTCTCATCTATTCAATAACTAACTAGGTATACACTATAAATTAATTATTTTATTTACATTACCAAGTCAAACAAACCATCAAAATCAGGGAGGACTTATCCAGTGGAGAGCGCATAGATACATTTTCCTTTAAAACACAACTCACCAATTTACGGGCGGCGGGGGACGAGGTAAGAGAGCTGTGATTGGTCGAAACTGTCTGGCGGCCCGTCATCGTACATAGGTTGAGTATGCGAACGTTTGTTGAATACAACAAACGTTTGGCGAGCCGTATTCTCCCGCAGGCGCAGTCAATTGGATATATAGTCTCTGATCAAAACGCATCCTAAAAATGTAAATACCAATATCTAAATAAAAACTCATAACTTACAGGTGTTAAACATAATGTGGAATACACTGAAGTCTGAAAGCCACGTAACCGAGGATAAGTCTTGCGCCTTGGCGGCAAACCCAGGAGGGGGAGCCAGGGGGAGTTGTACGTGGGGTAGAGAGGGGGCAGAATCGTATTTCACAATTAAATTTTTCTGGCCGAGTGTGTACGCCAAGCCTCGCTCCTCGCTGTGTGGGGTGCGGTGCGGCAGCTCTCAAACTGTAAATACGAAGTGGAGATGTCTTCTTTTTGCTGTGTATTTGAGTTATCAAGTTGAGTTTATTCTCACGATCTCGGCACCTAAAGGTAGATGAGTAGACTAGTACAAGGTAGATAGGACTGGCTCGGCCAGGGCCCTACATTATCAGTTTATCAAACATGAAAAACTTTGCGTAAACATAACCGTCTGATTTCAAAGGAACATAATATTGGAGTTGGATTAGGACAACCCGGGACGGGCTTTATACCATGAGCAAACATATTTGTTAGTTAATATTATACCTCTCCAAAGTTTGGAAAGCAGTCGAACCTCGCCATTTTAATATCGGCGAAGCGACGACACCCGGCGGGCGTCATGTGCTCGCGAAGATACACCCCCACAGACAGACACGCCGCACGCACACACACCAGACCCACAGGGCGTGCGTGTGTACGTGTGACCCCGTCTGTCTCCACTCTCCAGAAGAGTTATAGGGAAGGTGAACACGGAAGGTCAAGTGATCTTGTGAGCACTAGAGCCAGTTTACACTTCACATTATTTATGACCACTAAGGTGTTTTATGTGCAATATTGGACGATATTGGCCGCACTACAGTGCATCAACCGAACGAAGGAACGAAAGATCCCTACCATGGCGTTCAGTCAGATAGCACAGTAAGTAATAGGACGTTTTCGTGTTCCTCTACCGCTACCGATCCGCCCCGCTGCCGCGCCGCCCCGCGTAGCGTGTCATCACCCGCTCTGCTCTGTTACCGCGTCATGACGGACGCGATAGCATGCCTTTGAGTTTCAGGTGGTTTCAGTCAGTTTACCCTATCTTTAGGGGACACTTTATTTCCTTTCAGGGGCCACCTACCGGTTGTTTCGCTTTGAGTTTAAGGGTCATCTAGGCTACTAGGAGACCTCCTAAATTTTAAAGGCCGGCCTCCGAAACAGCTAAGAAAAAGAGCTAAGTGTCCCCTAACCGTCGGTGAAATCGGGAATTTGGTGAAATAAAATTACGCTAAAATCCGATTTGGCGTATTAATGATGACGACATGATACCACCTGTTACTAAGTTACTATGCACAATGTTCGACGCTATGGACCCACCCTAAATTAATATGAATGGATTCAACTACCTATTTTAACTTCTATGCTCAGTGTGTTAAAGAACATTTTCCTCTTACGTTTCTATGTGTGTACGTAATGCGATTAAACAGTATTATAAAGGTAAGCAAAACAAATAGATTTTGATTAAATAATATTCAGGGATGGATTAGCTTTTTAAATTAACAGATTATTTGAGTTTTTTTTTTGTTGATAACCAATAATAAATAATCTCGATGTATCGGTCAAAGGCATGGGAATGGAATGTACTTATTCTCAAAAGCTCTTTAAATCTATGCTAAATAGATAAATCTAGTACATTATTTTAGCCTTTATCTCACCATTGCCACAGAAGAGATAATAGTACTCCGTACAGAACGGCCACTCCCTTCCCCGCGCTGATTCAGATACCGGACCCCACCCCTGGCGTCAAAGGATTGGTTTAAAGCTGAGGTTTAAAGGATCTTAGACAGGGCTGAACGCCTGAGCCCTAGCAAAGTTTACGCACACATTTGCACGTATACAAACATCATTTGGTTGTGTAGTAGTAATAGGTGATTATTTTACGAACGTTCTATGGAGTGTCCGAGGTGTGCCATTGCATCTGTTTTCAGTGTTTTGAGACAATAAATCCTTACGCATAATGTATAGCAATAAACATACAATTAACATAACATACTACCTTAAAATACAAGCAAATTTGCCGAAGCCCGAGCTACAAGCTACTATGCTATCAACCTAGAATACAAAAACAAATATTTCATCAAACTTCAACACACACAGACCTCGACTATGATACCATATCCTTCTTCTAATACGGCTGATCGCGGAATGGGCAGCGAGAGCCCGACTATTCGCTTCTCCGCTAACAAGAAAATGTGTTTGCGTTTTCCAATTCCAACATAGGCAATGCAAAGAACCTGTCATCAACACAGACTTTCATTCCTCATCATCAAACATTAGTACCATCCACCTGTCTCCGCTCGCCAATAGATCGTTGCAAAGCTCAAAGTGACCAGGCGAAGCACTCGTCTGTTCTCTGGCTGAGCAGTGATAACATGGAATCCTTTGAGCTTTTGAGCTATTTTATATATCCTTAAATTGGTTAAAGGCTGCACACACACATCCGGCATTCCGGACCGGATTAGTGTCTGAGGGAATTCTAGCCTAAGCACAAATCCCACTTGACAGACAAGCCCGAGACATGACACGGACATGAGACAGAGAAAGGAGAAATATAACAGAAAAAGAAAGAAACAACATAAAAATGTATACAGAGCCACCAACTTAGCTGTTCCGGTGGGTAAAATTGGAACTACCTGCTTGTCATCCGCCATCTAAGAGAATACATACTATACTATATCGCAGTCAAGTTAACTTGTGACCTGAATCTGACATCATTACGGTGCTTTTAGGGCAACTGCTGTCAGCAAGGTCTCACATTATCTCGATCGGGTAGTATGTCTGCCATTATGATGACTACTAGGACACTAGCGACGCTTTTAACTGAACAGCTAAGTTGGTGGCGCCACTGTAGCATACTTTTGTTCTGTGTATTCCGTCACTGTCTCGTGTCGTGTCCGTGTCGTGTCTCGGACTTTTCTGTCCAGTGGCGATTGCACTTTAAACAGAGAATCTTGTGCTGCTACAACACAGCTTATTGCTGCCGCATCACACGTTCAATTACCGCCTACCCAAGTGTCGGCAATTAATAATGCTCATCTCAACCCTTGCAGTTGCACACAAGTGAGCAAGTGTTACAAACGTGACGACGAATTCGGCCGGCACCGGATCATCAATTACAGCCGGGAAGAATTACTGTCAGTCCTTTATTGTCTGCAACCCCACGAACACCCGTTAGTTCGTGATCGTGACCTCTTTTGTAGAATAGAAATTGCGCTCTATTTTGCGCCTTTTTAACCAACGGTGAAAAAACATCGAAAAATTAAACGTATGTCTGTGCTTCCTCTTCTATACGTAGCTGACTTGACTTTGTCCCTTCACTGGTGGTGACCCTTGCCGACATCGAGATATCCATGAATATTACCACCTATGTATGACTTAGGCAACTCTACAAACGAAACTGTCTTCGTGTTCGTGATCGACTATCGACATTCTCATGCCCCTCCCCCCACACCCCTCCCTCCAGACAAAACTATAATAATCATCGGGATATCTGGGATATGGTTGCGGTAAAGTCCTAAGCCCCTGGCTTACGGGGCTTTGATAACGATATCCGCTGGTATTTAGCAGGATTACTTAATCGCGGAGCGGCAACCGTGAGAAGAAATAGGTCGGGCGTGGTTTAGTATTGATTCTTTCTAGTGTTAATAATATATAATATTAGCCCATTAATGTCCACATATAGGGGCACGGGCCTTTACTCGGAAACGAGTAAGTCCACCACGCTCTGACCCAGTGTGGGTTGATGGCGGGGTGTCGACCTAGAAAATAGTATTGGGTCGGAAAAAATCTAAGCTAAAATCTGTGGCTAAAATAGACTTTCCTAAAAGTCGCTCGAGAGGTTTTCGCTGTTTAGTTTTTTTTTTCGAAGATGTATTTTAGTAAGGTCAAGTTAGAATTTTTTATTATAATTCTGGCCGCTGAGAGAATGCGATCCTGACACATGTATATGTCCCTGTCTGTCCCGCGCTACTTTTCACTCTATCTCACTTCCACAAGTGGAAGTGGTTTGTTAGATTTTTGATATCTGTACAGTTTGATCTCATCGAGTTACCCATTCTGGGCTTTGTGTATTCCGTGGACCATAGAGGAACTACCATCATACGCTTTGGAGTGAGTTGGTGACTGTGTACATGATTTTCGTACTAATCCGATTAAAGTGCCATCTGTCTGAACAAAAATCTAAACAAACCCTTGTATTGCATTGTATTATATTATAGCTTACTTCCATTGTCAACCTAAAGTACTTTGGTGATTATATGAAAATATGTGGATCACATGAGTAGCTTTAGTGCGGTGTAGTTTTAGTGCACCCATAAAATACCCTGTTTTTGCTATAATACTTGCGGAGATATCACAGCAATTGGTAGAATACTTATATGTTTTTTAGCGAAGTCAAGATGAGAATTCATTTAAAAAGTCGTCGTTATTGCGGCTATTAATGCAGCTCTTGGGTTATTTCAATAAAATTAACACCAAGGATTAATAAAATGCTAATTTTCCCTCTTTTAGCTGCACAGTGTTAAATTATTAAAATATTCTTTCACAAGAGTCGGTGCCACTTTTGCGGCTATATTTTTTTTGTAATTAAACAAGTATACAGGGTGACATTTAATTAGCTGACCATATTTCGGGGAATGATAGTACCCATCATTATGAACCACTTTCCCCAAGATACATAATTTTTTTTATTTTTTTTTATTTAGCCTATATCATCCCACTGCTGGGCAAAGGCCTCTCTTCCCCGTTTCCATGCATCGCGCTCCTGGGCCGATTCCCACCAGTTCTTGTTGTGGTCCCTCAGCTCGTCACTCCAACGTTTTCTAGGGCGGCCTCGACCTCGCCTTGCGTTTTGTGGGACCCAGAGTGTCATTTGTTTGGCCCATCGGTCCGGTTGCATACGAGCAACGTGGCCGGCCCAGTCCCACTTCAATGCAAGATACATAAAGCAAATGAAATTTTTTTTGGGTCTCCCATAGTAACTTGAAATCAGCTGATCGGGGCAATGTACTGGGGAATGAACAATTTTTTTCATTTGCGACCATATGTTTCATAGGGAAAGTTGTTCACAATGATGGGTACTATCATTCCTCAAAATATGGTCAGCTAATTTAATTTCACCCTGTATAAGTAAGTATAATTTATGTTTAAGAAAATAGGTGCCACTAACTAGAGGGGCTGTTTAGAAAAACAACCAAAGTCACAAAATTGGATGTTGATGTCTATGGTTAGCTTAAAGTCACGGCTACCTACCTTATAACATTTTACGAATGCGCCTGGAACATTTTAATCTAAATAAAGACACAAAAATATACACGATCTAACTTATTATTGTTAAAGACATCACATTAAGTAGGACACTTTGTTAGTTATTGTTTGGAAGAACTGCCAAAGTCCATGACATTGGTATTTTTTCCAAAAAACTATTTAGAATAATTATTATTTATAGAGGTTTTTTGCTTACATGAATTCCAAGAATTCCAATTTTTTCAGGGATTGTTTGGTGCGGGTATGCTTATCCTAAGTTTGCGACCTTGAAAGTGGAGGGGACAACTTTTAAGGGGTCAAAAACCTCGAAAATTTCATACGTTTTCCAGTTTCACTTTTCATTCGAAAACGGTCCATATTTGTGAAAAGCCGTGTATAAATTCAAAGACAAAAAAGAAATGATTAAAATTTGTCCAGTAGTTCGACTTTTATAGGGTCCAAAATACGACCAAAATAATCAAGCTGGTTTTTAGTATGAGTGTATTTACCAGCCCGCATCCGCATAGTAACTATGGTGACGCAGTATTGCATCCTTACTGCATGTTCCAGAACATCTTCCGGGTCCAAAAAGTATCAGGCCAAACCCGTTCAGGGATATGAATACCGACTTTATTTGCTACAGCACTATAGATACAACCTATATCCAGGTCCCGCAAAGCCACTCCTGCCATGTCATCTGGTAGGTAGAGTATAGTACTGCAGTTTAAAATTACCGCCCGGAGCTCAAAAAGACGATATCCTTTCAAGGCTTCGAATACCTACCAACTAAACCGGAAAACAAAATTCTGAGTTTTTTCGAAGGCTTGAAAAGATATCGTGCGAAAAACTTTGAAACCCAGATAGTGATCTAGAACATCTAGTAGAAATGTTCTAGAATCAAATACCTAGAATCAAATAATTGGTATAGTATAGTTGCTGTTTTATTAGGGTTCCGTACCCGAAGGGTGCCAAACGGGACCCTATTACTGAGACTTCGCTGTCCGTCCGTCCGTCCGGCCGTCCGTCTGTCTGTCACCAGGCTGTATCTCATGAACCGTGGTAGCTAGACAGTTGAAATTTTCACAGATGTATTTCTGTTGCCGCTATAACAAAAAATACAAAAAATCAAAAGAAATTTAATATTAAGGGGGGCTCCCATTCAACAAACGCGATTTTTTTGCTCATTTTTGCTCGATATTGATAATGGTAGCAGGTAGATGCTTAAAATGTTCAAAATATATTGAGTATATTATTTACTTAAAAAAAAATAAAAAAAATAAAAATTAAATTAATATTTAGGGGGGGCTCCCATACATTTATTTTTTTGCAGATTTTTATAGATAATGGTACGGAACCCTTCGTGCGCGAGTCCGACTCACACTTGGCCGGTTATTAATCTTTTAAAGGATCGGAACCATAAAAAATACCAAGTTTCCTAGCATATTTTTGCACTTTTCATGCAAACTTAGCTCGCAGTTTGATATGATATGAATCAAACAACGACCTTACTCGCCCGCGATACTCGATGTCGCCCGCCCGCCCGCGCCACCCTCCGCCCTGATTAGTTAATATGGTTAATAAATAATTCATTAGGTACGACATGTGAAAGAAGCCATTATTGCCATTAGAAAGTACCAGTTAAATTCATATTGCAGCTTTTAATGAAATGAAGGAGCGTTTACGAACGTCGCTCGCGGCTCAGCGTGCGTAGCTTTGTGAAATCAAGGTAATAAAATAAAATGGGGGGAGTATTCTTTTAGCGCTCGCAATACGAGGATTTTATTTCACTTACTTTTACGGTTTACATAGATTGTTGCGGGTCTGCATGGATATGCTGGGTGCCAAAGACAAATAACAGGACTAACAAAGAAACAATTTTTATCTTACCTGGCCTGGGTGATTCATATAAGACGCAGGATTGAAGAAATGTAAAATAAAAATAAGTTGGAAATACTGCCGCGAATACAATAGGCTTGTGGCCAAGGTAATCCAACAAATCTGGGAACAAGTCTTAAGTTGAAGCATTATGTACAAAATGGCTTGACATTTTCAGAATTGTATATTTCCAGCAGATATATTTTATAAAGTCAATTTTGTGCAAAAAAAGACAGCATTTGATGGCATTTTTACATGACGTCATTCTGTTGTTATTTCATTGAACTCAGGAACAAAAGTTCCGTTTTGACAGTTCATAAAAGTATCTATTTTGACATGACAGGCCACAAGCCTATTCTGTGCCTGTGCCAATCCAAGCTAATAAAATAACAGGGCCAACAAATATTCAAACATATAATATTAAGGCAATATTCTCAAATTAAACGTTTCAAGTACAGTTCCCAAAATAATATCAATGAATTTAAATCGACGTATTCTACTAGATAGGTCAATATGTCCGCCCACCCGCGCCGCCGCCGCCACCCGCCACGCGCCCTCAGCCTCCAGGGCTGGTGTGCACGCGCCCTTAAACCCTCGCCGACGTCGCACGCCACTAAACGTCAAACCAGTCGATTGATAAGTCGCTAGTGTACACCCGCCCTTATTTGCACACGGCCTTCTAGCCATTTTATTGCCCCGTGGGATGTTACCCATTGTTGTCCAGCAAATACCGAAAAATCTCCCAAACTGAAGAGTCTCTATTGCAGTGCGGTGGAGGTCACATTTGCTTGGAGAAATACGTTGGATAAAGTCAATCGGACAGTGCAAATAACTAGTATTATACTTTCATTGGAGACAATACAGTTGATGGGAAACTAAATACTAGGTCCTGTTTATTTCACATCGTGAATAAACACAGACCCTATTTAATTTATTTATCGTAAGTTGCGGTTGTTCATCAAAATCAACGCTACGCATAAAAACACAAAACACGAAAGCGGGCCTATCTAAAACTTCTTCCAGCAAGTGTAAATTGCAGCTAAGCTGAAATTTTTTAAGAAGTTCGCGCTCAAAATCACTATGGTACAAATTCAAAAATATCACTTATGTTCTACTGTTACCTGTGGCATGATTCTCGCGCCTTCGATATACGGATATCGAGACCTATATTGACAGATTCCCCTTCAAAATCACTCGATATAGGTGTGGATATCGTATATCGAATTCAGAAAGTTAAAAACTTAAAAAACCGACTTTGAGACCTTATTACTCAATCCTCTCTGCTCGCGTTGCGAATGTCGTCTAAAACACGAACACGAGCCTACATCTGTGTTCTGGCTACACATATTACTTGATATTACACAACACAATATGGTACACTACTTAGACGAATATCGGTCCCTTCAGTCAGCCCACAGTCACAGAAAGGAAACAATACGTGACTTTGTTTACCGTTAATACGTTAGGATTTTCAGATATTTTGATGTAATGACCAAACTACTGACCGATTCCTGGTTTAATAAAAATGGGACCAAGCTTATGAGTTACCCTTTCAAACAAAAAGATTTTTTGAAATCGGTTCATAAATAGTACCAGTTTCGATGTAACACACATTAAAAATAATAATGATAAAAAACATACAACCGAATTGAGAACTCCCTCCTTTTTTGAAGTCGGTTATAAATATCATACCAGACATAAACGGTCAAGTGCGAGTAGGACTCGCGCACCAAGGGTTCCGATCACACTTGGAGAGCGTAACACGTGTAAATAGGTTTCCACACAAAACAACTAAAATAGAATGCGCGAGAATCGTGCCACAGATCAGTGGCATGATTCTCGCGCATTCGATATACGATATCTACACCTATATCGAGTGATTTGGGATAGGAATCTGTCAATATAGGTGTCGATATTCGTATATCAAAGGCGAGAGAATCATGCCACATATCACCTCATTTTGAACTGTCATTGTCATACAAAGTTATCCCCGGGATATTTTTTTTCGTATAACTTTTTGTTAGTGAAATCCTCCCTTAGAGTGAATTTTACCAGCAAAAGAGTAACTTTTACTCGAGAGTATCTTCTACTTTTTTAACCGACTTCCCAAAGGAGGAGGTTTACGATTCGTCCGGTTTATTTTTATGTATGTGCCCCGATTGCGCCTAGACGGATGGACCGATTTGGAATTATTATTTTTTTGTTTAAAGGGTTTACCTTCCCATTGGTACTATGGACCACCAGGTCGGGATCTGATGATGGGGTCCTGGAGAAATCGAGGGAAGTCTTCAAATATTATAGGCAGACCTATAGCGATTTTTGTGTTTTTAGTAACGGTAAGCATAATATTGTGATGCGGAACTGCTGATGAAGACCACGTATGGCCACCAGAACTGCTCAATACTGGGTACAAATACAATGCGTGGCTGACGGGCAGGCAACGCATAGCCTAAACCGGTGGACCTAGAGCCATGAAACTTTGTACACAGGTTCCTTAGTAGTGTGGGTTAGCACTGAGACGGGATTTGACAAAATTAAGTCCCCAAGGGGGGGGGGGGATAAGGGGTTACAGGTTGTTACTCAATCTAATCAAATAGGGGTTGCGGAAGTCGGTTTTTTTCTAAAGTTTACTTTTTGTTTCAATTATCATAGACACCAGATCAGATCACTTCATTTTGAACTGATTGTCATACAACTTATCCCCGGGATAGTTATTCTCGTAAATCTTTTTTTGGTAAAATCCAGCCTTAGACGTTAACTAAGCAATCTGTATGATTGTATGGTCAATAAAACATTTGGACTTAAACAATATAAAGCTTTGCAAAATCTGAATTGGTACAAAGTTGTTTTTAGGGTACCGTACCCGAAGGGTGCCAAACGGGACCCTATTACTGAGACTTCGCTGTCCGTCTGTCCGTCCGTCCGTCCTGTCTGTCACCGGGTCCGTCTGCACGAACCGTAATAGCTAGAAAGCTGAAATTTTCACAGAATGTGTATATCTGTTGCCGCACCAACCACAAATACTGAAATACGAGAGATATTGCAAATTAAAGGGGGCTCCGATACAAGAGACGTGTTTAGATACACTTACGCATTTCAAAATGGAGATCTTGACTGAAACTGTTTATTTATTGTCATAGCAACCATGTCATAGAAACATATACTACACATTTAAATATGATAGCATATTTCGCGTCAACCCACATGGTTGTGGTTAGCCGGTATGATGTAGTGTAGACTCTCAATCCGGAGGTCGTCGGTTCAAATCTCGTGAAGGCATAAACTTTTTAAATTTTCTTTTTGTTTATTTTTTATTGTTTTGAGTGCTTTTGATTTGTTGTACGATGGTACGGTACCCTTCGTGTGCGATACCGACCCGCACTTAACCGATTATTTTAAAATTAAAATCTTTGTTGATCTCGTCCACAAACCCTTCTTTACTTAACTTGCACGGATTTTATTTCGTACCTCCCAGGGACTACAAAGCATTGGGGCAGGACAACACCACAGCCATAGTTGTAGATTCATCCCGTCATACAAGAGATGTTCCCCAACTTAACTTTAGTTCTCAGCATATGAATGAAAATTCCCCAAAACCGTGTTCCGGCAAGTCAAATGTTTGAGCAGCTCTGCTCGTATTGGTGAACCCTCGACAAGCAATTTCGCCCCAAAATCAACATTGTCGCTGCACAGATAAAGAGAATCCACAATACGATAAAATATTATCAGCAAATGTTTAATTCCCATTGCCGTCATAAATAGTTTGTTTACTGATCTGAAAATGCTGATTTACTTCATAGCTGTAGGCTAGGTAGGTAGGTACCTCGAATTCCCTAGATGCTTAACATAAGTTCTTCTTCTTAATCATAGTAATAATTTGATCGGTACATAATCCACATGCGAAACCCCGGGCGGCGTCTATCAACGACAAGTGGCATTGGTCACCGTGACCGATATTGGTCGGAGTCGGAACAATTTTATACTTTATTGCACAAAATAACACATTTTACAATTGAAAGTGGACAACACATGACAAAGGCGAGCTTATCTCTATTAAGAGAACACATCAATCAATCGAATGGATCACGATATTACTTACCTACGTGTATTTAGAAATACTTATAATAGCATGCATTTTTCTTTATTGTAATTTTAAAATACAATATTTCTACTAGAGGAGAAGGGGCTTTCAATCAAAATTAAGTCCTACTACACACATTTACGATCATCCTTTTTCCAGGTAGTTTATACTTCAGGCGAACAGGGGCCTGATGCTGCTCTGGGAAACGCGTTTAAATTGGAACGCCACCGCCTCTAAAACGCCCGAAATGGCGTCATTTGGTATTCCGGTAACACATCGCAAATGGATTGCCAGTATTCGCAAGGCGTTTTTGAGGCATTCTCGCGGCTTTGCAAATTGCTAATGGAATGCTTATTTTTAGTAGCATTGCACCTCAGTACCAATCCATTTTCGGCGTGTCATTCGCAACGTTCGTCCTTTAGCCACTAGGCTCATCGTTTTCACGTTATGATTCGACATAATGGGCACAATTCCACGAAACCGATATTTTATCATCAAGTCGTCTCGTGGTGCGCTATAGAGAAAGGCCTTGTCTGGGTCGAAGATAATGTCAATATTTTTGGGCTAAATAGACAGGAACCTTCGGAAAAAACTCTTTCAGAATAACGTTCGATGAATATAATATCCCCTTTCAGATCCATTCTTGTAGATAACACCCACTTCAAAAGCATCTTCCAACTCATTAACCCCTTTTAACTTTACAATCGGTTGCGCTCAACAAGTTGACAACAAGTGGCAATATACTCAATGTAGATGTTATCTGCGCGCATTTCCCACGGCATGCGCGTGCGCGGGCGCGCATCGGTCGCGTGCGCGTCACCTGTGTGTGTGACGGGGGAGGGGGCTCTGAGAACTCTGCCTTTTTGTCGCGAAAGTCAGGTTGCAAATGTTACCAATAGTTTATTTTCGGTGTAAAGAAACCGCTTCATCGTCAGCCGTATTTTTGTCAACAGTCGTTTCAGTCAACAGTCACCTACGGTCACTTGTGAGTGTGACGGGGGGGAGCTCTGAGGACGCTGTTTTCACTTTGTTGTCCGTCCGTCTGTCTAATCCTGTTAGTCGTTAGTTTTGATTTTCTTATGTAATTACTTATATAAATTAAATTGTGTAAGTACTTGAGCCACTGTTGTGCGTCCGCTTTGGCCCTGGCAGAATACCAGCGTCACAGATTCGTCTGTGACATTGCTGAGTCAGGGCCATTTCACTGCCGTGGTACAGTCACATAACCACACAGCTGTAGGTACCTACTGTTTTTTGTTGTTATTAATTATGTGTGTGTACCATGTCAAATGAATAAATGAATAATCTATCTATCTATCTATCTATCAGTCAAGGCAACGCAATCGAACGCTACGACCGTTTATGCTGTAAAATTGTTGGATGTTCATATTAATCGCAATGGACCCAAAAACTATAGGCTACTTCCCGTTGTCCTACAATCATGAAAGAACACCGGCAATTCTCGATATCTACTAACGAATATATCGAACGAATTTGTAACGTCTATTCACAAGGAATTCATAATTACTTAATTATGATAGACTTTTTATTCATGAGGTCGATACTGGGAGAATTTTTGTTCTTTCATAAACATTTTATAGAGATATCGGGAAATATGACCAAAGAAAAAAACGTGCAAGCAAAGAATAACTCGAAAGAAACAACCAAAGATAGTATAAATACTGGCTGGAAACAACCTCAATCTGATGAAGTCAAATAAAATAAACGGTCAAGTGCGAGTAGGACTCGCAGACCAAGGGTTCCGATCACACTTGGAGAGCGAAACTGGTGTAATTAGGTTTCTGCATAAAAAAATAAAGTATGATATTATCCAAATAAACAAAATAACATAGTTATTCCTGAAACTTTTGAAAAATTATTTCAGCTATTTAGGAATTTGTATAACTAGGTGCGATAACGTATGTTCGCTGCTGGGGCACTAGCCTATAAATCGATTTAGCAAGTACTTTGTCAGGTTACTGCAAAATTTTGTTGAGCCGCTTTTGGCAATATTCGGTCCACCGAACATTTTCAGTCAACAGTAATATAGAGACTCGCGTGCATTTTAAATTGCAAGAGCAGCAGTTGCAGTGGTTAAGTCGATATCGTATATATGAAGTGGGCGTTTTTAATTGGCGATGATGCGAAGCTAATTAAATGGTACGCCGGCGCCGGGAGCGCGCCGCAAGTCATCCTTGCATTCAGCCCCGCCCAACCCACTTTTCGGTTCACTTACCAAAAGTACTGTCACCATCAAACGGATCGTCTATCAAGAAATAGGTAACTCATTGATTTAAAAACAGACTAAACAAAAAATAATTTAGTTAGAATTTGCTGTCAACTAACTGCTGTGTTAAAAACTTATATTTCTTGTGAGAAAAGATCCACTATGTTTGCGAAGTCAATTAAAAATATCTTAATTATCAACGTCCTATTAAAAAACCCGTTGAGTAGCCTCGTCTTCACTCCCTCCTCCGAGCACCCCTGTGCAACCCCGTTGATAAATTCATCTAAGACCAAATGAATGTTTTCAATGTTTGCGCAACTCTACACTTGACCATGCTCGGCGCCACTGGTTGTCAATCACGCCAACTGGTCAGTATTGAGGCGGGCTCCCCACTGATATGATCCTCTGGTCCTACGACACACGGCGTGATTGCGGAAACCCCGTCGATATGCTACTGCTATTATAAGCTGGCTTGTGCCTCGTGAAAAGGAGTAATTTGACGTTTTTAGTATGAAGAAGAGATCTCAGGATGAGATGATAGAAAATAAATAAATTATAATTGTATTTGTCATTGCAAAATATGGTATGAATGAAATATTTGGTTTGTCTTTTAGCATGGCATTTTACGCCCTCACTAGCTACATATATAATGCCATGCGATTCTGTACGCACCTCGTCCAGTCTGAGAACATTTCTTGTATTTTATTTTATTTATTTGGCTACTAACAGTTTGTTTACTTAAAATTACAATACAAAAAACATGACTAATTAGGAACAAAGCTTATGATGATGATGATGATGGTGCCTCTCCAGCCAGGGTTTTAAACCTGTTCCGGTCTTACGGCCGGCCGGCATACCAGAGGACACAAATTTTTGACAGGAGGGGGGGGACCTGCTCGTTAGGATGGAAAGGAGGGTGATATCAATCGACCGGCTGTGCAGCCAGGAAAAGTGGAATGGGGAGGAAATGGGATTGGAGAGCAGCAGATATTCTCTTCGTGTTCTTGGTGTTCTCCAGGATCAGGCGTCGTTGCTTGCGTTTGTTGATTCCTGTTCAGTTTGATATCCGATGAGCTAATTAGGAACAAAGCTTAGTGCATAAACTACTTACAAGTAAACACCGCATTCAATAAGGAAACATAATTTGGAGTCTAGATTAGTAAAAAGTAAACTGTGCTAAGGTAACTAAGGTAGTGAACTAATAATAACAACTAATACGGGATATAAAGAGGCACATACTCGACAGAGGGTTCTTCAAGTTCAATTTTCAATTTTTATTGACCATAAAATCATACAGATTACTTAGTCAACGTCAATATAATATTAATATTTTTGTATACTACTACAGGCCGCTAGTGATAATGATGATGATGATGAGGATATAGAGACTAAAGGGTTAAATTAATACCTAGTCCAGGATCAAGGCCAGGATTTAGGCACTACATACCGGGTATTTGGAGTATGGATCGACAAAACATTTGGGGAGTAATGGAAATCATACTGAACAACTTTTACTTTCAAACCAATTTGATCAGAGCAACTTTATTTTTCAGGTTAGGTTAGTTGCCGAATGCGTGCACTAAATACATGAATGAATTGATATAAGCGGGGTGATATGAAAATCTAAATAAAATGTCTATACTAAATAAAATACATATAGTTTCTTCTATCTATCATCTATCTCCTATGCTGAGATCCTACGCAATGAAACATGCGATAGAACGATAGGGTGGGTCATATTTGAGCGATCGGAGCCATTCTCCATGGGGGTTATCCTTTAATACTCTAATAATAAAATCCCTTGCTGTTATAGTCTGTCTGTACGTATTTCCTCTAAAGTAAGTCGCAACGAGCTTTTTGCCGTTTTGATTAGTGTGGCTTCATTTCATACGTACATACAAATAACGTTACTTACGCCATTTCTCTCACGGGGTGGCCGTAGCACAACACCTACGCGACAACAGTAGATCTAATGCTTATGTAGTCTTCGACATTTAACTTCAAATTAATATTTTGAAGAATGTTCGCTTACTTCAAATTGACGTACAAAGCGAATTATTTCACTCAATTGTCATTCGAAATCCAACTAATCTAAAGATAATAATCTAACTAGAATCTAGCTTGATTCTGTATTCGGTACAGTACACGCTTCAACGACCAAGCAATAAGCGAGAATTTTCACGAGCCGCCCAAAAATAAAAAAGCCGACAAATTCGCCGTTTCAATAAGCTGTGACATCACGTCCCCGAAATCGCAGTTTAACCCGTTACGATTACAAATCGACGGGGCCGTAAAATAAAACAATAAAATAATAGCGGACTGATGCAGGAAGTGTGCTGGCGACCCCTGCTCCGCTGTGTGGGGTGAGCACGATAATTTACGCATCGAGTAAGTAAGCGTGTCGACGCACGTACGGCCCCCGTTTGTCCACCGCGCCGCCGCCGCGGCCACCGTAACGTCAACTATCGGCCATAGTAAATGGCTCGATGCCATAGCGGAATGTTAAAAGTATGTTCTGCAATAACTTAAAGACTTTCTCGTTTATTTCTATAAGTTTCTTGTTGTGCTCCAACCTACGATAAATAAGTTCGATTAACGACTCAAACACATTCTCGATACGTCAAATGTTCGTGCTGGCACTCGACACTGACAAGCTGATCGCTTGTGTGGGGAGAGGGCTGGGGCGGCCGGCGTAATCGTTCCATACGTTCCGACAAACATACGGAGTCGATTTTATGGCTAATTTCATGTAATGTTCAAAACCAAATTACTTAAAAACCTAAGGACAGTATTCCTCAGAAAATAAATGACCTTAGAATATTGCATTGGACTAAACGATTTCGCGATATCGCGAAATTGGCACCGCCCGACGAAAACAGCACTACATGTTTGAAGCGTCTGTCTGTGTGAGTGTGTGTCTGTCCGTGGCACCCCATCGGTCAAACGGGTAGACGGATTTCAGATTCAGATTTTAGATTTCTGTAAATTGTAATAGATTTCCCTGCGATGGCCATGTTTTATTAAAATCGGTTCAGGGTTTCAAAAATTATTAAAGTAAAAAAGTTAGCCATATTTTAATTTTTAAACTAAAGGTTTCATTTAAGGTTTTAATAAAAAATAAATGTAGTTATAATTATTTAAATCCTATCCACCTCTTCAAAAAAAAGTTCAGAAAATAATGGTTAGAGAACAAAAATGTGTAACCTAACCTTACTAACCTCGGCTAGGTTAGCTACCGATGGTCTTCCAAAACGTATTTTATTCGCTCTATTTATAACCTTCTGAAATTCCCAGCAATCAAAGTCAATTGACTTGGAAATATTAAATCATCGTGCGATTTGGCGTACCATTTACAGCTTCTATTTGTCCCGGGGGCACACGCGTATACCGCTTGTATATCGCCGGGGGACTGGTGTGGTTAAGCGTCGAAACGTGCCGGCTTTTTTGTTGTAACTAATCCACATGTAATACCGGTATGAAGGGTGATGGTGACAGGACGATATTAAGAAAGGCGGTGAGCTAGCAAATCCTCCTTTTACCCGACTGCGCCATAAGAAGGGTGATGTTCTTGTACGTATGTTAGATCATTTCTTTATCACGCTATGCAGACACTTTTTCTCCGAAACGCGGGGAGGTATCAAGCTAAATAATCGGTTAAGTGCGGGTCGGTATCGCACACGAAGGGTACCGTACCGACAGACGGACAGCGAAGTCTCAGTAATAGGGTCCCGTTTGGCACCCTTCGGGTACGGTACCCTAAAAAGTAAACGTAATGGAAAGATACCGCCCATCCGCCGCCAGTTGAGAGTTCAGTAAAATCAAGCAAATTCAGTAAAATTGTCACAATTTTACTGAATTTGCTTAATATTCGCGAGGGAATATGTTGCTTTCCCGTTGACCTAGCTAAACCATGAAATTAGGCACGAAACACGGTCTAAAGTAAAGAAAAAAAACCGAGAGTGCAACATTATGGTTCATTCGCAAAATAAAATGAAATCTTGTGCAGATCCCATGATCAGTATTGGGCAAAATGTAATCTAACTACTGATCATGATCGAAGATTACTAACTACAACTACATTTTGTGGTTAGTAATCATAACTACATGAAGTAACCTACTGGGTTACAGTCATTACCCCTGGGTTACAGTAGTTTGATTTATGATTACATTATGTAACTCGATTACATGTATAATTAACTATTTGTAGTTGTAGTTAGTAGTTAGATTACAAATAGTAGTCGACTACGCCCAATACTGCCCATGGTGCACGAGTCCTTGACCGGTTTTTTTCTCTTAATATACAACGACACAGGTGCGAAGCAAGCTTATTTGATGCTCATCGGTGAAATCTCGCCCTCCGAAATGAGAAACAGGCGAAGTAAACAAAAGAGGGACCGGCACGTGTGTGCTACGCATGCAACGACGCTACGGCGTAACGGCGGACGCAGCTTAGAGCTTACAAGCACAGCCGCGGGCAGATATTATCATCAAAATTCCACCTCCAGTTTTCAATCTTCCTGAACTCCTGGCTGTTGAGGACTTTTGGGTATGTAGTTGTAATTCTTGTATGACCCAAAGAAACAGATGGATTTTTTGACATCTCGAAATATTCCATACCGAGCGAATATCTACTTATGCAGAGGGGAATATTAAAAATTGCCTCATCAAAAATTTTTCAAAATGATCTTATACAAGGATTTCGACATAGGTATTTCTGATTCTGTATAATTTTGAGTACCAAACTACCAATCTTACTCGACACCCCTTGATAACTTCAAATATGACTACATTTTGCTGTTTAAAGCATATTAAGACTTACACATAACTAACCGCATTTTATCAACCCTAGTTACCCACAAATCGTAAAAGTTTTCGTGGAGCAGTCATATCCATAAATAATTGGCACACATTCGCGGGCGCGTCGGCCCATAGATCCCTAAAACGTGCCTCCTGGATACCGTTTCATTATGATTTATATTAAAAAAATAATGTGCAGTGACGTCAAGCCAGCCGCCGCCTAATCCAGGGCTGGCTTCTCGCTCGTAGACTTTGAGCTAGACTGTAGATCAGGAACGTAGATTACCCCTTCTATGTTTTAACATGTCGGATATGCCTAATGTTATTTGTCTCTGAGAGACAGCCAAAGGCTGAGCGAAACGGGTGAGCTCAATGTAACGTTACACTAATATACGAGTACATTAAATTCCAGAGACGTTGGGGATAAGATCCAGAGACTTATGAGATTTCCGAGAGAGATTTCAAGTTACTTTTTGTAACGCCTGTCTTACAGTATTGGGGCTTAGAGGTTTCGCATTACATAAAAGATCAATGTTTTCGCACCGCGAACGTTAGCAATGCCGAATAATGGCAAAGTCATAACTGTTGCCAATAACTTTAGACGACAAACTTATCGTAACTTTTTCACAAAAACCAAAAAAGAAAAGCCAATAATACGTCTTTTGTTCTAAACAAAAATTGTCGCATCTATTAAAATAAAACTTCCAAATAACCATCTATGCGCAGCAAAATACAGTCCTGTGTTTACGATGGGGGAAAAGCGGGTCCCTTTCCCATAAGATTCCTACCCTTTCAATCTAATGTAGCTTGTTTTTCTTTTATTTTAGGGTCGTTTTTCGTTTGAAACGTTGGTAGAGTAAGGAATTTTCCGGATCGGCAGCACGTGTGGTGCACAGCTTTTATTGACGGGGTACGTCTGCCCCTCCCACCGTCGCTGGGGGGCAAATGAGTACCTACCTACCTGCTCTAAATACGCAGCGACTCTTATTGGTATGCAAAAACACGACGCGATCTCCGCTCGGATGGTTTGGCTCGATGTTGTATGATATGAATGCTTGCAGGGATGAAATATCTAAACAGTCTCTAGGGTTCTGTATCAGAAAGGTTAAATGGGGCCCTTTACTTTGTAAGACTCGCTGTCCGTCCGTCCGACCGTAAGAGAGGGTTAAAAGGATATTGGTTTAAATAAGGAGTTGAAATATTCACAGAATGTATCTGTTGCCGATACAGCAACAAATAATCAACTGTAGGTAGATAAAATACCTACACACGAAATTAAAAAAGTGTTTTTTCACTTACACGATGGTGCAGGCAGACCGAACCCTATGTGGTGAGGGCCAGTCTCGCACATGACCGATTTATCTTATTAAAATATAGGAAACCGGCTGTAATACGGCTTATTTGTAAAAATATAATTTAGTGAGATGTATCGTGCTATTGGTTGACATTTGCGACTATGATCCTAAACTTTTTATAACATTACTAGCTGACCCGGCAGACTTCGTACTGCCTCAATTTAATATGAACTTTATTGAATAGCAATAAAGTTCAAATTGACTCTAGAAAACGTTTGTATGGGAAATAGAAAAGGGCTGTTTTTAGGGTTTTCCCGGAAATTATTCGATTTTTTCTCGCCTTTTAAACATTCCCTAGACCTCCACGAACATTTCAAGACTAAGATAAGATAAATCCGTTCAGCCGTTCTCGAGTTTTAGTGAGACTAACGAACAGCAATTCATTTTTATATTATATAGATGGCGCAAAAACGAAACTACCGGACCTTGCTTCCCGTGTTTCAAGATGACGGAAGGAGTTGTACCAGCTGAAGTAATTACTAAATCCTTTAAAAATCCCGGGCCAATGATCTGTGAATATTTCCAAAAGTTTTCTAAACAAACCCTCTGGATCGGAACTGAACTGACGTCGTCGCTTTGTTTCCATGTTTACCTACGTCACATTTCCATCACCATAGTGAGGTGCTTGAGAAGATCGCTCAAGAGCCCGTGAGGCCATCGCTCAACAACTCAAGCAAGATGTACGAGTATTGACGTTGGATTGACAGTAGGCTTTGTGTTTCGAGAAGTTTAGAATTTAGAATTTTCAGGGTTCCGTACCCGTAAAGGGGACCCAATTATTAGGACTCCGCCTGACTGTCCCTAGGTCTATCTGTCCGTTTGTCGGTTTGTCAGTTCGTATCGTATTTTTTTTTCAAATAATGTGTATTTATGTTTCCAAAAGCAACAAATAATGATCTACCTACACGAATTACCAAACATCATGATTCAAGAGACTTCGCTGTCCGTCCGTCCGTCCGTCTGTCTGGCACCAGGCTGTATCTCATAAACCGTGGTAGCTAGACAGTTGAAATTTTCACAGATGATGTATTACTGTTGCCGCTATAACAAAAAATACTAAAAAACAAAATAAATTTAATATTAAGGGGGGCTCCCATACAGCAAACGAGATTTTTATGCTCATTTTTGCTCGATATTGATAATGGTAGCAGGTAGACGATTAAAATATTATATTATATATATTTTTTTGCGGTTTTTTATAGATAATGGTACGGAACCCTTCGTGCGCGAGTCCGACTCGCACTTGGCCGGTTTTATTTACTATCGCGTGCCATTGCTGATGCAGAATACATTATATCACACATACTTAGTTAAAAATTTCAACCACCAACCAAACATAGAGTTGCTAATTTTACCGATACACAGAAATGTACAGATTTATATCTAATTCTGCTGTGCAGTTGCGATCATATCCATCCCAGCAACCGGACGTTACCAACGAACCCAAATTCAAGTGTCATAGGGAGGACTATCGCACTGCGATGAGGTAAATCTAACTGATCACCACTGTACCTATATACTGTACCTAAATAAGTACCCAAAACCTCTATGCCCAATACTTCTATCCGATGGTTAAAAAGAAAAAACTCTACTCCAATGGCAACCAGTAACCCGTCAGCATAGTTTGTATGGATGTGTATGGGTTGCTCGTGTTCACTGCAGCGTTCAGTTTCGAGTGGCTTCCTTTCATACAAAATCGAGTAAAAAACGCACGCTGGGCTATTCAGCTTAACGGGCAATGAAAACACAATAAATTGCGTTGGTTTTGCCCAAGAGTACCTACGATGGATATGATGCGGTAATTATTATGCTATGTCTCAAAGTTAAATGAAACAGGTACATACTTAAGTTTTTTCTGATTTACACAGTAGCTGCATAATAGGTTTGATCCTAGCCAAGTGGTCTCTACTCTTAGCTCTGTGACAGATTCGTCTGTTATTTATTTTATCTACTCTCATGTCATAAAGTTCGAATTACAAATTTGAAATCGAATTCATAACGACGTACTTTATAAACGCAGTACCGTAATCTATTTATTTTATTATTATAACACTGCTTCTCGAAGAAAAATAATACTAATGGGCCTATTAGACTACGCTGTCGGCAGGGCCCTGTCTGACTCACTGTCTCTTTCTAGTCGTTCCATCAGAGTGAGACGTCTATACAAATCGTGCCCTGCCGACAGCGTAATGTAATAAGCGCTTATGGTAAGGTAAGGTACTAAGTAGAGAATGCAATCCCTATCTCGATCTCGCGAGATCTCGGTTCATTTTTTGAGATCAATCTCGAGGTAGAATTTGGCGAGATCTCGACGAGATTTTCGAGATTGATTTATATTATTTATGATTTATCTTTTCTATTCAAAAGAAGCGCTTGTCGAGAGTGTTTGGAACGATACAGATGAAACTCCGATATTGAACTAAATTGAATTATTAGGTTTTTTTACCATGCAACGAAGAATTACAAAACAATTTCTCTAAACTGCTCTATCTACCTAAATGCATAGCAACGGATTTTTATTTCCCGAATAGTAAGAATACCCTAGAAAAGGACATATATATATGCATATTTATCCCTCGCTTTCCTACGACACTGCTATTTCTTTTCGAATAATGAAATGCCGCACCCATCCCACATTCTGACATCAACGTTGTTTACACGAACGATGGGTGCAAGTGTGTGTTCAATGGGACAATTGGCCCACTAGGCCCATTGGAACCACTAAACCCACTCGTCAACAAAACGAAGAGGCACCCCACCAATCCCACAAGTAGGACAAGAGATGTCAGGCCCCACAAAGCGAGCCGGTTGAATAACTTTTTAAACTCATTTTTTTTATTAAGGGTCTTATTTTTTGGCATGAACATTTGATATTTTTTCCGCAATAATAACGTCTGGATCCTCTGTGCGCCTAGATTTAAGGGCGGGCCTTAGGCAATCAGAACTTAGAATTTCATCCTTAAGTTATTTTTAGAGGAAATAAAATAAATAACCGGCTAAGTGCGAGTCGGACTCGCGCACGACGGGTTCCGTACCATTATATATAAAAAACCGCAAAAAAAAATTGTATGGGAGGCCCCCCTAAATAATAATTTAATTATTTATTTTTTAAGTAAATAATATACTCAATATATTGTGAACATTTTAGGCGTCTACCTGCTACCATTATCAATATCGAATTATTAAATTTCTTTTAATTTTTAGTGTTTTTTGTTATAGCGGCTACAGAAATACATCATCTGTGAAAATTTCAACTGTCTAGCTACCACGGTTCATGAGATACAGCCTGGTGACAGAGAGACGGACGGACGGACGGACGGACGGACGGACAGACAGCGAAGTCTCAGTAATAGGGTCCCGTTTGGCACCCTTCGGGTACGGAACCCTAAAAAAGGTTAAAGCCAAGCTAAGCAAGTCTAACTGAGGAACATACTGTGCCGTTTTTATAATGATTAGATAAATAACAAGAACACAAATTCAGATGCGGTGCGAAATTGAAAAATAAAACATTGTGACAGACAGATTTTCTGGCGACTTCAGGAGACTTTTCTATCGAGCTAAATTAATAATTAACGTTTATGGGAAAGCAAAGTCACGCTGACACTCGTGATAAACAAGCTAGTGAAAAAACATACAGCAATAATACTCGTCATTCCGAGCGATTTGTGTTTTGCTAAAGGCTGTTTTTGCCAGGCGCGTAGGTATTAATTTTTACATATTTGAATCTAGTAGTTTATGAAACTCTTGCATAATGAGAGGTATTAATATCCCACGAGAGTTTTAATACCTAGTTACAGACTGGCAAGACATGCTATGGAGCGGATGAAGTGGAACTAACTTTATGGTACATGCTGGCAGCACTCAGAACGTCTTTGTAATTCGAATAAATGTCATAACAAACCAATATTTCATTATTTTTCAACAAATTTAAGCAGTTAGACCGATAATTTAGTCACGGCCTGCACTACACAATTAAACGTGGATAAAAAGCAGTTATAATTTATTGCTTCAATTAAGTCTTGAAGCAGCCAATATATCAGAGTTTGATTGGAAACTGAATATCACATGTGGATGCTTCTTGTGTGAAATAATGGTATGTAGTCAACAATGGTATAGGTTATATTTAAATTTCAAATAATTGAAACAAAAAGCCATATCGTAGAATTCATTTGAATAATATTAAAGATTACTAAGTATAATATTGTTCAACTGAATAAACAATTTTATTTCGATTCTTTCCGATTGTTTTGGTAACATCCCTAGTGTTTAAAAAGTGGATTTTATGAACTTTTAGGTTAGCTGTCAAGTTTCCTGTTATATTGGATAGGGTATAGTGGTTTTCCCGCTTGCTTCTCACGCAGGAGATGCAGGTTCGAATCCCGGTGACGACCATATATCTACCAATGATATACCTAATTAGTTTGTCGTACTTACATTATCGGATGCTCCTGTTTCCAGCTACTATCGCTACTTGCTTGGTGGTGTGTAGTAGGTAGTCGTAAAAACCCTCTCCACCAAACCGCACTGAGCCGGGGCGTGGTGGAGTATGTCTGAATCTTACTCGTATCTGGGCAAAGGCCTGTGCCCCTCGGTGGGGACATTAATGGGCTATACATTTACTTACATTTACTCTAATCATTTTCCTAGGTAAGTCACATACTGCTTACACCACTTTTCTTTTTCCTTCCCGGCTGAGCCTTGAACCCAGGACTTCATTTGAACTGAAAACCTCGATCACTACCACTGAATAAGCTGAATTCAGCATTTCAGTTACACCTTGAATATGAGCTGACTCCCGTTGAAAAGAACATACCTCACTCTACTCATGAATAAGTTACGCAATTGCTATTTATTGCATTCTCTAGTTTATTTTTCCCACTAAAGTCGCTGCGCCTCGCAGCTTCATTCCGTTGACATGGCAACATTTGATTTCGCGGTGATTGCGAGATTTCTCATTTTTCCAAACGAATTTGTTGATGTGCCAGTCAGAGAGCGGCGAAATATCATAGCCTTGATCTGTAAATTAATAGATAGGTAGGTGGGGTGTTTCGGGTGGGGGCGGGGCCTGTGTAGGGTGGGCTGCGATTGGCTGATCGCGGGAGGGGTCGCGGCGGCGGTCCTCCGGGCCAGTCCAGAGCGGCATTGTCTCTTTGGCCGTGGCGGAGTGAACACCTCCGGACTGTTGTGTTAGTGTGCTTGTGACTGTATGACAGACATGTTAGAATTCTACGCGAATATTAACCCTGGATTGCTGCCGGAGTCTGGCATGCAGCCGCCGCTCAACTGCGCTGGCAGAGCTGGTGAGTCTGGTGTTCCGTTTGCTGCTCGTACTTATATCGATCGTTGCACGCTTGCTCTAGAGATATCTGTCAACTTATACCACAAAAATGTATATATAAGTATGTCCGTCCCCGTCAAATTGTAAAACCCGCGAGATTACAATACTGTCGATAAATTGTAAACAAGGCAGCATTCATGTTTTTTTTGGTTCTTAGAAGTCGACCTAACACAACGGGGATTCGCTTCGCTCACCCCCTTTATCCTTCACCAACCCAGACCCACCACTTTGCCCAGACATTCATCTTTTCAGCTTATCTACTAACGCGTTAGATTGTAAGAAGTACGGTACAGTTTACAAGTTATTGACAGATTAAAATTCGTTAAAATTCGTTAGAATGTAATTTAACGGGTTTAATAATTTCACGGTGACATTATATAAAATCAACGGTAACTATAGTCCTTTCCTTAAATTGGTAGGAAATAAATGTAATAATGAAGGATATTAAAACACAAGTGGGTGTTTAAAAACTGAGCCAGAGGCGAGGTTTTTCATAGTAGGTATCCCACGAGAGTTTTAATTACCTAGTTATGTGCAGTTTCATACATTTCTTTATCTACTCTCATACTTAAGTGTCTCTCATACAAAAATCAAACCTATAATTGAAACAAAAAGTAAACTTTAGAAAAAACCGACTTCCACACACCCTATTTGATTAAATTGAGTTTAATACAAACTGTAACCCCTTATCCCCCCACCCTTGGGGAATTAATTTTATCAAATCCCATCTCAGTGCTACCCCACGCTACTAAGGAACCTCTGTACAAAGTTTCATGGCCTAGGTCCACCGGTTTAGGCTATGCGTTGCCTGCCCGTCAGCCACGCATTGTATTTGTACCTAGTATTGAGCAGATCTGGTGGCCAAATGTGGTCTTCATCAGCAGTTCCGCATCACAATATTATGCTTACCATGTGCATTTGCACGAGTTATTATGAAAAACACAAAAATCACTATAGGTCTGCCTATAATATTTGAAGAGTTCCCTCAATTTCTCCAGGATCCCATCATCAGATCCTGACCTGGTGTCAATGGGACCACCCTTGAGGTATTACCTATACGCCGAAAAAAGATTTGTTCAAATCGGTTCATAATTGGCGGAGTTATCGCGTAACAAACATAGAAAAAAAAAAACAAAAAAAAAACATGCGGGTCGAATTGAGAACCTCCTCCTTTTTTGAAGTCGGTTGAAAACACAACAATATTCCCACATAAAATCAGTGCTTAGACATTGCTTAGTTGACGTTTTGTTGCCGCCAAAACCCAGCATATATCACAGCGCATGCGCGGAGCATGGGCCACGGCCACAGTATCAAACCTCAGCAGATCAATGAACCTCTTTGTTTAAATCTTCCTGCCTCCATCCAAGTATCAAACACTGCGTGGCTGTTGGTTGTCAACGTCATGTCACTAGTTAAAAAAAAGTTATAAGTTTTTTACTTAGTTAAACTTTCCAACTATCTTTTGGCGCGTGATTACAGGGGGATGTAGAATCATGAAATTTGGCACGAAGCAAGGTCTTACAGCACAAGTAAAGGAAAAAAAACGAAAACTGCAAATTTGTGTCTTTCTAAGAAAATATTCAATTTGGTTTACATGGACGACATCACTTTAGTTTTTTATGTGGAAACCTAATTACACGTGTTACGCTCTCCAAATGTGATCAGAACCCTTGGTGCGCAAGTCCTACTCGCACTTTGCCGGTTATTTTTTTCTTATAAGAGCATTAAAATCAGAATTAGAACTGTCCGCCATGGCACAGATTAATAAAGTGTTCCCATGGTTTGATCCTCGTTTGATCACTTCAAAAGTCCAGTATATAAGCGCCAAGTTGTCAGAAAGCAATCGATCACAGAGTCCAATACACAAGCCAAATCACAATGAATGCACGAACACTCCAAAGGGGGTAAACGCCGGACATGATTCTCGCGCATTCGATATACGATATCTACACCTATATCGAGTGATTTTGAATGGGAAACTGTCAAATAGGTCTCGATATACGTATATCGAAGGCGCGAGAATCATGCCAGTCACGGAACAATAACGATAGATAAGAACAAATAGCCAGCCAAGTGCGAGTAGGACTCGCGCACCAAGAGTTCCGATCACACTTGGAGAGCGTAACACGTGTAATTAAATTAGGCTTCCACGTAAAAAACTAAAATGTGATGTCATCCATGTAAACCAAATTGAATATTTTTTTAGAAAGACAGAAGTTTGCAGTTTTCAGATTTTTCCCTTTACTTGTGCTATAAGACCTTGCTTGTGCCAAGTTTCATGATTCTAGGTCGACGGGAAGTACCCTCTAGGTTTTGATTCCCTTGCGAATATCAAGCAATTTCAGCAAAATTGAGAAATATACGATATCTGAATGCTGAGTTAGGGCCATTTGCACAGCAGAGGGAAAGAATACACCGCGGCACTCACTACCTATGGTCTGTTGTGTAATAAACGCCATTTCTTTCTCTTTCTTTTTCTTTCTATATCTTTTTTTTTCTAATTTAATTTGGGTATTTATTGATATGTAGGTATATACAATTACCTTACTACTAAAAACAATTAAATTAAATAAAAAATATCCTAAGGTCACCGCCGCCGTGGAGTGGCAGGGTGCCCAACATGCTGGCACCATTACCTCGCTGTATCGCTATGCTAATTCGCTGAGCGAGGTAGGTGCCAGCTCTAGAATCACCTGACGCTTCGACGAGTCTCTTTGCAACCTCCTTAAAGACTCGCCGAGCGTCGGTCCCCCACGGCTCGAGGGTCTCTACACCAAACGGCACAAATATGTAGCCCTCCCCAAGGCACCGGCCCTGGAAGAAGTCGCTGGTAAATGGGATGGCGCTAGTGTGTCAACACACGTTGCATCCCATACCAACGACTTCCCATGCTGCGGTATCTTTTGATTGCGTTGATCTATAAGTTTAATTTTTTCACATCTTTAAGAGATCACAGACTTGTGTAATCGATATTAATTTCAACTTTATACCTCCATGAGTTTCTGAGAAAACAGACAGACAGACTGACAGAAAATTACAAATTTCAGATTTTTCCCTTTATTTGTGCTATAAGACATTCCTTCATTCCAAATTTCTTGACCCTAGGAAAACCGGAAGTATCCTATAAGTTTTGATTCCCTTGCGAGTTCCACGCGAGTTCATACAAATTCAGCAAAATTATGACATAATATCGCGATCTTTTGATTGCGTAGACCTAGAAGTTAATTTTTTTCACAGCTCCAAGGGACCATATACCTGAGTAATCGATATTAATTTCAACGTGATACCTCCACGCGTTCCTGAGAAAAAGGGTCGTGACAGACGGACAGACAGACAGACGGACAACAAAGTGATCCTATAAGGGTTCCTTTTTTCCTTTTAACGATCGGCGGAACCCAAAAAATGAGTGCGTCTGCACAGTACCACGATCAGACTAAAATATACACGTAGTCTATCACAAACGAGTCTATGTTTTCCCTATTAACTTGTCTCCGTGGATAGAGTACAGTATATTCTGATACGTTTTGTAAACGGCCATTGTATCCCAGGATTCCCATTACCCACAATGATGCGCTTTAGTCCATAACAAGTAGATGTCTCGAATCAGGCTGCATAAAAGCCATAATTCATATCTGTACGCGCCGTGGGTAATTTTTCCATAGTAATCTTCCCAATGTTCTTTAGATTCTGTTTTCGTAATAAGTTGTAAAATCGAACCAGTACATTTGTAGTCCCTCGATTCACAGTAATATGCCGACATTTTGTTCCGACCCTGCTCTGATCCCGGCGTCGTGACCCCTGTGACCCCTCCAGCAAGCCCCTCCCCCTCCCCACCTCCGCTGCTATTGGGCGTCCTGACCCACCCCCTCCCACCTCGTATCTTGAGTCTGCCTGCGAGCGAAGTTAGAGAAAGGCTGCGGTTATACCTCTTTGTGAGATTCCCTACAACTTGAACTTACCGTACCGTAGGTACGTACTTGCTTGTAACCCGTGCCGTGTCTAGATAGATAGATATCTACGTGTGTAGAAATGTAAGTAGGTGATGAAAGGTTAGGTTAATGGGTCTATTAAACTACGCTGTCGGCAGGGCCCTGTCTGACTCACTGTCTCTTTCTAGTCGTTCTATCATGAGTGAGACGTCTATACAAATCGTGCCCTGCCGACAGCGTAATGTAATAAGCTCTTAACCCTTAACCTAATGCTTCTCAGCTTCTAAATGATATTTGAAATAAGAACCAAAAATATTTACCATAAAATGCTTTCATCACCTACTTACATTTCTATACACGTAGATATCTATCTATCTTAGACACGGCCCGGGACGGGTTACAAGCAAGTACGTACCTACGACGGTACGGTAACTTCAAGTTACCTTAACCGTTTAGGTATAGGTAGAGCATACGAATGAAATGTCGACAAGCTCCATAAGTCTATTCTACTTGCAGATTGTCTTTGTATTTCCGGAGGATAGGTAGGCACTCGGTTCTATCTATGGGTATAATAATTTAATATATTATAGTTTAATTTATATTAAACAATTATAGTTTAATTTATATAGCAGGTAAACTATAATAACATTTAAGATCCGATCTCCGGACCCTGGATACTGGTCCGATTGGATCAAATAGGTTTCTTCACATAACTGAAAATCTGATTTTCCATGAAAAAAAGTAAAGTACCTATGTCCTTACCTTACCCCACCTGACCTTATATCTTTGCATTGTGTTGTCTAAGGAGTTTTACCTCTCACATTTCAATAACTGAATTCTATATAGGATTGGAAACATGAGGAAGAAAAGTAAAATAAATATAGTTGAAAAAAACTAAAAAACACGCTTTTAAAGTACTTCGAACTAAAAAGTTAAAAATATTTTTTTAATATGGGTAACCTTAAATTAATAATGAATAAACTACTATTTTTATTGTGAAAAAAAAGCGTCGGGCGCTCGATGTACGAAAGATATGGAACAAAGCGCCCGACGCTTTTTTTTTTCACAATAAAAATAGTATTTTTTATTCATTATTGTTTTAAGGTTATAGTAAAAATTATTTTTAACTTTTTAGTTCGAAGTGCTTTAAAAGCGTGTTTTTTAGTTTTTTTAAACTATATTTATTTTTCATTTTTCAGTTCTTGCTCTCACACAGAGGCTGCTATTAATTAAACCTGGCGATCCTATAATGAGATAAACTTATAAAATTATTACATTGTCGCTGATTCTTGATAAGTGTACAAAGTTTGAATTGAATCTGTCCGTTCAAAGTGGGTCAAAATCGAGTTCAAAGGAGTCGATTACATACAAACAAACAAACATACAGGTGAAGCTAATAAAAGCGTGATAAAAACAATGCTATATGGAATGGAGTAGGTAATAGGTCCAGCCGGGCGTCAGTATATCTTGCAATCATTTTCGCTTACCTGGCTTCAATCATCATTGCTTACCTGGCTTCCTAGGTAGGAACTTCCGGTGATCACTTTCTAAATATTTATTGCTTACCTTGCTTCGTAGGTAGGAATTTCCGGTGATCTCTTTCTAAATATTTATTGCTTACCTGGCTTCCTAGGTAGGAACTTCCGGTGATCTCTTTGTAAATATTTTTGGGTTTCACATGCATGCATTCAAGGTCCATACATACTTAACATACCTACCTGTCATGATGCGCCTAATGGTAGCGTTAGGCGCATCATGACAGTAACCCATTCAAGCCAAACAGCATGCGCCTAAACATACTGGTCGAGTAGCTACCTAATTAGTTTGTATTGGATGGAAGAAAAGTGGTAGGTTAACCTAACCTAACCTATACATTAGATTACATGGGAAATGTTTTATCCTATTACGTTTTCCAAAATAAAAACCTTAGATTATTAGTCAAAATGCATATATCTACCAGAAATCGGTTATTTCCTGAAATACACAGAAAAAAAATCACCTCTGATTTATTCGCGTAGTTAGCGTCTGATTTATCAACGTGTTATGGAGTTAAATAGAAGTTTAGGAGGAGGGGGCTTCTTTATTTTATATTCCTAGAAAAATAAGATAGGCAACATAGGCTCTGTTCAGTCAGGTCAACTTATAGTTCAGGGCCCTAATGCTGCTCTGAGAATTTCACTTATATTTCATTACTATTTCATTACTATTCCATTGCAAACACCCAATCAAGGAGGATAATAATTTAGGAGAATACCAAATGACGCCATTTTGGGTTTTAGCAATGGAATAGTAATGAAATAGTAATGAAATTCTCAGAGCAGCATTAGGCCCCAGGAGTCTTGCCACCCAGAGTTAGGAATACTACTAGGTACCTCTCAAATTAAATTAAGCATAAAGTCTTTCAATACTTCATTAAGTACCTATGTACTTCGATTGGTTTCTATGTACTTATATGTATATCTTTAGAGATATAACTACATCTATAAGTATCTACCTACTCGTATTCTATACGCATTGCGAATGTAATTAATAATTAAATTAAAGTCGAATTACTTCTTGTAGCTAAAAGGTAAATTGGTAATACAAAAATATTACCTTACTTTCCATTTTGCTACCAGATTAGTAATTCGAGTAAGTATTCTATTATTTTTTTCAGTGTTATACATAAAATGTATCTTGGTAAAATATAATATTATTTTTCAGGGTCATCGTATTAGGTAGTATCATAGAGTCAATTATGGTTTTCACTCTATTATCTACATATTAGTATTTTCAGAGTGGATATATTGTGCTTATAATATTTGAATGCCCTCATACATCTAGCAAATAGATGGTGACTTGAGAGGGAATAAAAGCTTCTAAAAGGGTGCGTTGCAACTTGCATGCCAAAAGAAAGATAAATAATCATCAGGCATCAGAAACCGTTCCCTCAAAGCAACTACTTGTTTCTCCCTGTTTATTTAGTTCTAAATTATCCAGAAATAATGTTACCTGGGATCGATGGATATTTCACAATTTCAATAATACGCACAGAGACGGCATGGCAAGTTTTTACCAGTGGACATTCAAACGTATCAATATAGAAATAAGACATAAATTGATATGGTTTAAAATGCCGTGGGATCCCGCGGGATGCCACGGCATTATTTTAAACCATATATGTTTTATTATTATATCGATACGTTCGAATGACCATTGGTTAAAAATTTAATACCTTGCCATGCTGCCGTCCCGGGCCATGTTCATGGGCCGTGATTCTGTAGGCGAACCGCATGACAATAGCTGTATCGATGAGGATGACTCAAAATTCGTGTTTTGGCTTGACGACGACGACGCGGGGCGGCGGGGCGCTCTGAGACGTGCGTGACGCGCCGCCTACAAATATACCGGTATTTTGAGACCTTGCTATAGCTATTGCCACGCGATTCGCGAAGAGAATGCGGCCCCGTGCCACTCACGTTCCACACGCTACTGAGCAGACCACCGTTGTCAACAGAACTCAGCGCCAGCATCAAGCGAGAGAAGATCGTGGAGATATGCGAGGGATGCGGGCAGAAGATCCAGGACCGCTACCTGATGAGAGTCGGCGAGCTCTCATGGCACGAGCACTGCCTCAGTTGCTGTGTCTGCGGCTGCCCCCTCGCACACACCTGCTACACCAGAAACTCCAAACTCTACTGCAAACCAGACTACGATAGGTAAACTCGTGGGATACTTCTGTCTTCTTAAGCCGAAGACAGATCTGCCCTATTAACAATGCGAACCGATCGGCCGATCAATGCCCTGCGAAATGCTCAAAATGAATGCTGAGCGATGTCTGTATTAGTGATAAGATGTGTTATTCCTAATTTCTTCTGTCCGTAGATTGTTCGCGGTCAAGTGCACCCGGTGCGGCGATCGTCTACTCCCACAGGAGATGGTCATGCGCGCGCAGCAGTACGTGTTTCATATCCAGTGCTTCGTCTGCGTCATGTGTTGCCAACCGCTGCAGAAGGGCGAGCAGTACGTCATCAGGGCCGGCCAGATATTCTGCCGGCAGGACTTCGAAAAGGAAATGTATCTCATGCAACACGCGGAGGATGACATGATAATAGACGATTCGGATCGGCCACGCGACGGCCGCAGGGGTCCCAAAAGACCGAGAACTATCCTCACGTCAGCACAAAGACGGCAGTTCAAAGCCTCCTTTGAAGTTAGCCCGAAACCATGTCGCAAGGTGCGAGAGGCGCTCGCTAAAGACACCGGATTGAGCGTGCGAGTCGTTCAAGTCTGGTTCCAAAACCAAAGGGCGAAAATGAAGAAGATACAAAGGAAAGCAAAGCAGGAAGGCGACAAGAACAGCGAGAAAGAAAAGGACAAGGACGAGAAAAGCATCAAGCAAGAGTCTCCGTCGAGTGAACATGGCAATTACTTAGGCCTAGATGGATCATACTCTGCTTCTAGTCAACCGCTTAACCCCAACTTGCCATACTCCCCAGACGGTTAGTAAAACAATCATACGCTCCGCGATCACTCATATCACGAATCAAACTAGGTAGCTTATCTTTAACCTTAAAAATGTTTATCCTTGCAGATTACCCAGCTCATTCTGGAGACAGTTTCTGCAGCTCGGACATATCACTTGACGGCAGCAACTTCGACCAGTTAGACGAGGGTACCTCTGACACCATGAGCCTCCAGAACTTGGAGGTTCCACACCACTCCCACCAGCACCCCTCACATGGACCCCACGAACCTCTCAACCTTGGCACGGGCGCTGTAGTCAACCCAATAGACAAGCTGTATCTTATGCAGAACTCATACTTCAGTACGGACCATTGATCTGGGAGAAGGCTTGGCCGAAGACCCAAACTCGGCCATGCTATCCCGAGGGCGGAGCCCCAGGCCTCCGCGGACAGCCTCAACACTGGCTGGGCTGCAGCATATGCGACCATCTCTAGGACATTCTTGAACAATTATATAAGTCATTTGAACCCGTTTTGAAATTGATGCCAAAAGTTTAGCATAGACAGTATTGGCACGTAGCCGGTAAAGAACACATTGCACCTTGCATAGGACGTTGATAATGCACCTGGCATTATCAACTTTATGATAACCTGTGTGTTTAGTTGTAAGGTTATCTCGATCTCAAGATCGATCGATGTGCATTATTCAAAGCGAAGTAGACTTCTTGAGAACCGTTTTCAAAATGCTTTGATTCACCAGTGTTTGAAAATAGAACCTGTGGTATACCGTATATACCGGATAAAAGCTAGGCTGTCAGTTTCGAAACTGTCAGTGTAGTTTGTGAGTTAGTTTTGATGCCTCGGGAATCGGTCTCACTGTGTTATTTTGGAGATGCTACTATATGATCGAAGATGCTACGAGAAAAACCTTGCAACCCCTTGTTGTAGAGATGCGGATTATACAATGTAAGTACTTATAGAGATACATGCCCTGTAATTAAATAGTCTATAAGTAAGCGTGTAAATATGTACATAATGTAAAAGATTATATTAAAATTGTAGTAAATTATTATATTTAACAAAAAACTAGCCATGATCTGACAAAAAGCCACGTATGCATGGCATGTTCTACTCTATTAGAACTGAAGTGTTGGGTATTCAAAAGGGCATACGGCCGTGCATTGCCGAAAACGTGGGATTTTGTCAGATGACCGGTAGTGGGCGCAGCACCGGAACACCTGCAGCAGAGGTGTAAGGCGCGATACCCACTGGATAGACAAGACAGAGTGACGAATGACAATACGGCAAGACAAGTGACAGTGACAGAAGACAAGGAACAGAAAGAGAAAGAAACGAGGGAAGCATACATGTTTCTATTTATATTCTGTGTCTTCTTTTACTGTCACGTTTTGTGATTCTGTCTTGTCTGTCCAGTGGGGGTTTCACCTTAGCCGTGTAAAGCCTTGTAGTGTAAGAGCCAAGTGTTTGACCTACGAGGTTTGTAATGTAACTACAAGTACACTTGGTATCTAGCCGGTAAATGTACAGTAATAAGACAGTAGTAATTTGATTAGGTTAACTAAAGATATCTTTCCCTGGGACGACTACCTAAGTTTGACAGACAAAGTCACTGCTGTCTCAAATCTCAATTATTTTTTTTCAATTTATATTGAGATTATACTTATATACTTAAGTACCTTTGGCATGTTTTTAAGGCTTCGGCACATTACCGGAGGATCGGAATCGGGCCGGATGTCATGTTAGCAAAAGGCCGCCTCACGGCCCGACACACTGCAGTGGTACAATGCAACGCAATAGCTGATGAGGATTTCTAGTACATATAAATGTTTATTAACCTAGAAATCCTACTGCAGTACATCACCCTCTGAGACGTATTGGAGCAGCATTTACGCGTGTTTATCGTTAGAAAATACTATAACTCAGTTCATCGTAGCCGGCGGCGGAGACGTAGGTATTGAAGTAACATTTCTATATACGCAGCCCGAGCCTTTCAAACCGCTCCGCCCCGCCAACCGATTGACAGTTTCTTGAAAGTATTTGACACCGCCCCCTACCGATGGAAATCTACCTGGTTAAGTGTCTAGGGTGCTCGCTCCTCTCCCAGGGATAGATGCTTTGCATTGTGTTCTTTTGGTTTTAGATCTAGAACAAACGTATTAAAGTCTATTCGTGATAAGAATGCAGTGTAAATTTAAATCTGTTAACACACACTCACAGGACAGGACACAACCTTCGCGTTCGAAAGTTTTCCTTCAACTGGTCACTGTGAACTTGGCTTGATAATTGGAAACGATTTGATTGGTTACGGGGCGTGGCTAGGCCGCCAGACAGTGATGAGTTTACTGCATTCTTATCACGAATAGACTATAGTTCTACCAATGAGCTAAGCTATAAAAGATTCTAGTCAAAACACGCGGCCACGACTATGCCTCTCGCTCCCCGTAAGTATGGGAAAAGGCGTGATGCCATGTTTCTTCGATTCTAGTCAGAAAATGTGTAATACAAATCAATCGTACAATCAATTGATGGTTAATCTTAGCTAGACGTATAAAAGTTATACAATATCTATTAAACATGAGAAATGACATGTAATGTAGAGGAAAGTTGTAATATACTTTTACAGATAAATTTAAAATAAAGCATACCTCTCAACATAATGCTACTTACCTACTTGTTAGTTTTTTTTATTTTGTTAGAATATTTCATTTTCATTATTTCATTTTTAATATTTCTATTTCGATTTCGAAAAAGACCTGGAGGCCGATTCTCACCCATTAGACTCTCAATGCGTATTCGACAAGGGGCCGTCGGTGCTTCGACTTTCAATAGGCAAAAGTCCTTCGGCTGATGAAAGACGAAGCACCACCCCGTTGTCGAATTCGACAAATTTGCTGTAGAAACGAGAATTGGCCTCCCGGAGAACGATTCTCACCCATTAGACTCTAAATGCGTATTCGACAAAGGAGCGGAGCTTCGTCATTCAATAGCCGAACGTCCTTCACCTATTGAAAGACGAAGCTCCGCCCCTTTGTCGAGTTCGATTTTGCTATAGAAACGAGAATTGGCCTCCTGTCCCCTTATTCGCTAACTCAGTGATGATCACTCAATGGTAATCCGTAAAAATTAAGAAGCTATTGGTGTCGTTCAATTATCGTGTAACCAAAGGATATCAAAATAAGTCCGCTAATATTATCCGAATAATTTTGATATCCTTGGTTTACACGATAGGTAATTGAACGACACCAATAACTTCTTAATTTTTACGGATCATCATTTAGTGATCTTCACTGAGTTAGCGAATAAGGGGGCTGGTATCGGTACACGTTTGACGTCGCACAGTGTGCGAATACCAACGAAATTCTATGGTGGTGACAAGACTCGAGTTTGATAGCGTTTCAAACTGGAGTCGCCCACGGTAGAAAAACCTAAGTTTAGTATCTACAGGTATTCCTAAGTAATGTACTCTCCTCATCGTATCCTCTTTACGCAGACGATCTCCAAATTTATCGAAATTTTTCTCCGTGTGATATGGACTCTGCTGTAAGGATGCTAAATATCGATCTTGAGAAAATCAGGGACTGGGCCACTTCTTTTGGTTTACTCGTCAACCCCAGTAAGTCGCAGGCTTTGATTATAGGTTCTAGGTATTATCTTAACCTTTTACAGCATTTGTCCATTGCTCCTGTAACCTTCGATGTAAATATAATCGAATATAGCACGAAGGCCAAAAATCTGGGCGTTTTCTTCGACAACCAATTGTCCTGGTCAGGGCATGTCGGCGAAGTCAGTAGGCGTGTCTTCGCTACTTTTCATTCCCTCAGGCGACTTCAAAACTTCCTGCCTCGTCAGACAAAAATCACGCTTGCCCAGTCTCTGCTCCTTCCTCTTATCGATTACGCTGATGTCTGTTGGGTCAGCGCAAACGAAGAACAACTGAATAAACTCGAGCGACTTCAAAATCTCGGGATTCGTTTCGTCTTCGGTCTGCGCAAGTATGATCATGTCTCGGAGTTTCGCAGGGAGCTGAAGTGGCTACCTATCCGTCTTCGTCGGGATTTCCACACCCTCATCTGTCTCTTCAACATATTATTTAATCCACGCTATCCTGGCTTCTTGCGAGATCGATTTGAATTTTTGTCTTCGGATAGGCCCAGGAGATCTCACACTCGGTCACTGCTTATAGGTAACTCCGCAATACAACACATCCGCATGAGCATGGGTTCCGTCTCCGTGCTATCGGACTTTGGAACAAACTTCCCAGTGCTATCAGGGACAGTCCTTCACTCAACATTTTTAAAAAACGCTTGAAGGAACACTATTTTTCCCTACCTTAATTTACCTAGTATCTATGTATATATTATATTTATTAGTAAGTAGTCTATTATTTTAATATTTATCGTTGTGCACTTATGTAGGTCTACTTTTTATTAAATTATCCTCTCCATCCTAGGTTTGTTGGAAGAGATCTTTTATTAGAGATAAGCTCGCCTTTGTACATGTTTTTTTCTAATATTAGGTGTCTGTATTATGTTTTCTGTGCAATAAAGTATAAAGTATAAGTAAGTATCGGACCTAGCCAGAACCTGTCTATCCCATTAGGATCTGTCCGTCATCGGGTCCACCTACCAGCACGACCAGTAATAGCTAGAGAGTTAAAATGTTTTACAGAACCTATATTTCTATTGCCGCAACAACATCAAATACAGAAATACACGAAAAAAGGGTTTTTAGAATTAAATAGTAGGTATTAAGTCAATTTCAATACAATAGCGCCTGAAATTTTTTAATAGCAAGAGACGACTGACGACGAGGGCACAGACGACGATGGTGCGGAAGCCTTCGTGTGCGAGTCCGAATCGCACTTGACCAATTGTTATTGCTTTTAGCCTTAGTTTGTCAGGCTTATGCTACTTGTGGCCTAGTTAACGATAGGTTGTAACGGCAAATCGCAATGTTCTTAGCTCCGACTCCTCTAGATACTTCTACATATAAAACCTGGAAAATGAAGTTCACATAGCGCCGATTTTCCGCCAAAAGCCCTTTGGTATAGTCTCCGTTGAGAATACAACTAGAAGTGTTTGTAGGTAGGTATATTATTTGGAAGCAAGTAAAACAAAATTCCCTTCCCTTGTAGGCGTTAGACGGAATAGGTTGATGTGCCAGGTAAAAAAAATACTTATCATAACCTAAAATACTAGGTATTTAGACTAAACCTTTCTGATATACTTTATATTGCATTGATTGAAGTATCATTCCGAGGCCGCCCGCCACGTGGCCCTAAGCCCAGTGAGTGGGGCGGGGCGCGCCCATTGCGTCCCCCCCCCCCCCACCGGCAGATCAATATCTACCTACGCGAGAGGAGGGGGGCGAGATAACTCTGCTGCGTTCCGTATACTAACCTAATAGCCTCGCGAGGCCTATTAGGCCTCGTCTAATAAATAGGGACAGGCAGGCCAGTTGACGCCAGTGAGCCAGTATGCGTGGGCACCTGTGCCGTGCCTCAGCCAGCCTGTAAGGGAAGTGGACGTCACGCTCCAATTATGTTGTTTTAATTTGACGCTACTTTCCCCGTAGTTTTCACGCACTGGATGTCCATTAGGATTACTGATATGTGCCGTTGCCCCATACAGTAATGGCGTTATACAGGGTGTAACAGAAGGGTGTAGTCATATTTAAGGGGGTTGTTAGGGAGACCATTCTGAGCAGCTTTTACTACAAACCGATTTGATCACAGCAACTTAATTTTTCATTGCTCCATACGCTTTGGTCTGGGCGGTCAGCTGATTTGTATAGAGAAGTGAAAAATAAAGTTGCTCTGATCAAATCGGTTTCATTGTAAAAGTTGCTCAGCATGATGTCCCTAACAATCCCCTAAAATATGACTGCACCTTGCTGTTACACCCAGACCACCCTGTATTCCCTTAAGAGACCGGCGACCGCGTGAATTTCCCATACAAACGTAATACAAAAAAATAAATTAAAAGTAAAAAAACATTTTAAACAAAGCTTTTATTTAATGCCCTAAAAAGAAGAAAATAAAATTTCAATTCAATCAAATGCGTCATTTTATTACATTACACAATTTATACGATAACAAAGCTTGTAGCGAGATTTACTTGTGTAGACTTAATCAGGTGGTAGGGACTATTTGCACAGACTTGGAGATAACTCCCGCAACAAGCTTTTATATCGTATTAATTGTGTAATTTAATAAAATAACGCATTTGATTGAATCGAAATTTTATTTTCTTCTTTTTAGGGCATTAAATAAAAGCTTTGTTTAAAATGTTTTTTTACTTTTAATTTATTTTTAACTTTTTAGTCTTTATCATTGCAGCGAGACAATTCTGGCGCTAGCGAGATCATGTCCATGGTCGAAATATCGATTTTGAGATACCGAAATCTCTATCAAAAACAAGAAAAAGCTATTCTTACGACTTGCCTTTCGACCAACCGAGATATCTCGACCCGTTTTCGATCATAATAAATATAAATCGAGATAATTTTCGACGGATTTAGGCGGTATCAAAACAGATATCTTGACTGGGGAGATGATCTCGATAGCGCGAGAATCGGGGGCCTGGACAAAAAATCTAATCTAGAATCAGAGTGCTTGTGAAGACGAATCAAATGAGACCAAACACGATAGGATTGCGTCGTTTGGTAACAGAGTTCCCATGGCCACCTTCCGGCTCCAGCATCAGATCAGCTCCATGTCATAAAAAATATTCTAGGATCAAAGTACTTGTCAATATAAATCAAATGAGCCCAAACACAATAGGATTGTGTCGTGTGGTAACAGGGTTCCCATGGCCAGCTTCAGGCTGCAGCATCAGATCAGCTCCATGTCATAAAAAATATTCTAGGATCAAAGTACTTGTCAATATAAATCAAATGAGCCTAAACACAATAGGATTGCGTCGTTTGGTAACAGGGTTCCCATGGCCACTTTCCGGCTCCAGCATCAGATCAGCTCCATGTCATAAAAAATAATCTAGAATCAAAGTACTTGTCAATATAAATCAAATGAGCCCAAACACAATAGGATTGCGTCGTTTGGTAACAGGGTTCCCATGGCCACCTTCCGGCTCCAGCATCAGATCAGCTCCATGTCATAAAAAATATTCTAGGATCAAAGTACTTGTCAATATAAATCAAATGAGCCCAAACACAATAGGATTGCGTCGTTTGGTAACAGGGTTCCCATGGCCACCTTCCGGCTCCAGCATCAGATCAGCTCCATGTCATAAAAAATAATCTAGAATCAAAGTACTTGTCAATATAAATCAAATGAGCCCAAACACAATAGGATTGCGTCGTTTGGTAACAGGGTTCCCATGGCCACCTTCCGGCTCCAGCATCAGATCAGCTCCATGTCATAAAAAATATTCTAGGATCAAAGTACTTGTCAATATAAATCAAATGAGCCCAAACACAATAGGATTGCGTCGTTTGGTAACAGGGTTCCCATGGCCAGCTTCAGGCTCCAGCATCAGATCAGCTCCATGTCATAAAAAATATTCTAGGATCAAAGTACTTGTCAATATAAATCAAATGAGCCCAAACACAATAGGATTGCGTCGTTTGGTAACAGGGTTCCCATGGCCACCTTCCGGCTCCAGCATCAGATCAGCTCCATGTCATAAAAAATAATCTAGAATCAAAGTACTTGTCAATATAAATCAAATGAGCCCAAACACAATAGGATTGCGTCGTTTGGTAACAGGGTTCCCATGGCCACCTTCCGGCTCCAGCATCAGATCAGCTCCATGTCATAAAAAATATTCTAGGATCAAAGTACTTGACAATATAAATCAAATGAGCCCAAACACAATAGGATTGCGTCGTTTGGTAACAGGGTTCCCATGGCCACCTTCCGGCTCCAGCATCAGATCAGCTCCATGTCATAAAAAATAATCTAGAATCAAAGTACTTGTCAATATAAATCAAATCAGCCTAAACACAATAGGATTGCGTCGTTTGGTAACAGGGTTCCCATGGCCACCTTCCGGCTCCAGCATCAGATCAGCTCCATGTCATAAAAAATATTCTAGAATCAAAGTACTTGTCAATATAAATCAAGTCAGCCTAAACACAATAGGATTGCGTCGTTTGGTAACAGGGTTCCCATGGCCACCTTCCGGCTCCAGCATCAGATCAGCTCCATGTCATAAAAAATATTCTAGGATCAAAGTACTTGTCAATATAAATCAAATGAGCCCAAACACAATAGGATTGCGTCGTTTGGTAACAGGGTTCCCATGGCCACCTTCCGGCTCCAGCATCAGATCAGCTCCAAGTCAAAAAAATATTGCATTGTCATCCAACTTACATACGTATGCAAAATTTCAGCTCAATCGGATAACGGGAAGTGGGTCAAATTCAAGCCGACATTTTTGACGCGAACCGTGATACCCACAAACAAACAAACAAACAAACATACATACAGTGCAAGTTAAATAAAAAGCTTTTAATGATTTGAATTTGAGATATAGTTTAACGTATTTAGACTGTTATTCGGATTTATACACTGTTTACGCAGGTTCCTGGTCTGTATACCAGGGTTCCTCTTCAACCAATTAAAAAATATTTTTAAGTAATTTGAATAAGAACCTTGGTATACGACCAGGAGCCCTATTTTTGAAATCGCTCGTGTGATATAATCGCTCGTATGACTTGCGCAACGAGTGGTTCTGACCAATCGTTGCAGAGCGAATTTGAATATAACGAACGAAAATCATTCGTTTTTTAAAATTATATCACACGAGCGATTTCAAAAATAGGGCTCCTGGAACCTGCGTAAACACTGTATTAAGGCGCCCGTCCAGCTAAAATGCCCAACAGATTGAGTTATTCCAGCAGATTGAGACACTTTCTGAATCCAGAAAAAATATATGTTATAAAATAGTCCCTTACCTAAAAATTTAGTGTTTGAAAAGATCATAATGTCATCATAAAGTATATGAAAAAAAATATATACGAATAGTCCTTTTTTACCTAAATCGAGTTATTCCAGCAGTTCTACGAGGAATATTGGTTTGATTCTTGTGTCTAAAAATAGGTAATCGAAATATCTTAAAGTTTAGTGTTTAACATTTTAGAATTAATCGGCGATTTCGAATCAATCTTCATTTTATCACTTGCGCTGAAATAAATTGCATGCGGGTATGCGCGAAGGCGACGGGAGGCATTACCGCTTAGGCTCTCGAAGGGAGAGGTTGTGTCGCTCGTCTCAATAAAAGTCAGTCATAAAATAATTGCTACGCGGCATCGTCATGGCATAATAAAATACGGTTTTTCCTCCTCAAAAGTAGCCGAGGCCTAAAAAATTTATGGGATTCGTCTTGATACTCCTGAAAATTGGTAGTACGGTGTCTTACTGGTAGTCAGTAGGATTAAAATAGTAGTTTATGAAACTGTTCCATAATGAGGGGTATTAAAACACGAGTGGGTGTTTTTGATAGTATCCCACGAGAGTTTTAATACCTAGTTATGTGTAGTTTCACACCATGTTTAAATCATACACTATTTATCTACTCTCATATTCATCTCATTAGGTTCGTTGTGACAAGTCCTTTAGGAATATGGTGCCATCGAGCTAATCTGAATTTGGAGTTCATTTTGTAATATGGGTATGGTTTTCGAGGTATTTTAGGGTTCTAGTGACGAATTAGGGGTCCATTTTGCATTTCCAGATGGCTGCCGAGCCAAATTTCTATTTTGCAATATGGGTATGGCGTAGTATCGGGTATTAGCTTACTTTTTGTTTCAATTATTCATAATAACTCGTGTATTTACTCATGATAAGCATAATGATATTGTGATGCGGAACTGATAATGAAGACCACATATGGCCACCAGACCTGCTCAATACTAGGTACAAATACAATGCGTGGCTGAAAGGCAGGCAACGCATAGCCTAAACCGGTGGACCTAGAGCCATGAAACTTTGTACAGAGGTTCCTTAGTAGCGTGGGGTAGCACTGAGATGGGATTTGACAAAATAATTCCCCAATTGGGGATTAGGAGTTACAGTTTGTATTAAACTCAATCTAATCAAATAGAGTTTGTGGAAGTCGGTTTTTTCTAAAGTTTACTTTTTGTTTCAATTATTATTCCAAATTACCTGCACAATCAATACAACGTAAATGCCCGCACGATCATATGCCAATATTCGAATCAGTTCTTAGTATCAGCAATGGCTCGGATTGTTATCGTTTTGGGCCAGCACTGAGTAGGTAACACAAGTGATCCAAGTTCGATCCTCACAGACATTATCACTTTTTCATTCTTTGCTCATCGTTGTCTGAGTGCTGCCGTCTCTATATCAGCGGAGATCAGAAGAAACTTTATAAGGTTGACAGTGGCGCCCCTAGCGGTCGTCCTAAGCAACTTTACACAATGAACAACATGTGCTATGCCTGACAAGCTGAGATAAAAGTTGATAAAAAAAAGTCGCCGCCATCTTGAACTTTTTTGTTACTCAACCGATTTGCTTCAAAATCGATATCTGAGGATGCGGTTGGAGTCCAATCATGATTCTGAAGTCAAATATAAAAAAAGTCGCCGCCATCTTGAACTTTTTTGTTACTGAACCGATTTGCTTCAAAATCGATATCAGAGGATGCGGTTGGAGTAAAATCATGATTCTGAAGTCAAATATTAAAAAAAGTCGCCGCCATCTTGAACTTTTTTGTCACTCAACCGATTTGCTTCAAAATCGATATCTGAGGATGCGGTTGGAATCCAATCATGATTCTGAAGTCAAATATTAAAAAAGTCGCCGCCATCTTGAACTTTTTTGTTACTGAACCAATTTGCTTCAAAATCGATATCTGAGGAAACGGTTGGAGTACAATCATGATTCTGAAGTCAAATATTAAAAAAAGGCGCCGCCATCTTGAACTTTTTTTGTTACTCAACCGATTTGCTTCAAAATCGATATCTGAGGATCCGGTTGGAGTCCAATCATGATTTTGAAGTCAAATATTAAAAAAGTCGCCGCCATCTTGAACTTTTTTGTAACTGAGCCAATTTGCTTCAAAATCGATATCTGAGGATGCGGTTGGAGTACAATCATGATTCTGAAGTCAAATATTAAAAAAAGTCGCCGCCATCTTGAACTTTTTTGTTACTCAACCGATTTGCTTCAAAATCGATATCTGAGGATGCGGTTGTAGTCCAATCATGATTCTGAAGTCGAATATTAAAAAAGTCGCCGCCATCTTGAACTTTTTTGTTTCTGAACCGATTTGCTTCAAAATCGATATCTGAGAATGCGGTTGGAGTACAATCATGATTCTGAAGTCAAATATTAAAAAAAGGCGCCGCCATCTTAAACTTTTTTGTTACTCAACAGATTTGCTTCAAAATCGATATCTGAGGATCCGGTTGGAGTCCAATCATGATTCTGAAGTCAAATATTTAAAAAGTCGCCGCCATCTTGAACTATTTTGTTACTCAACCGATTTGCTTCAAAATCGATATCTGAGGATCCGGTTGGAGTCCAATCATGATTCTGAAGTCAAATATCAAAAAAGTCGCCGCCATCTTGAACTTTTTTGTTACTGAACTGATTTGCTTCAAAATCGATATCTAAGGATGCCGTTGGAGTCCAATCATGATTCTGAAGTCGAATATTAAAAAAGTCACCGCCATCTTGAACTTTTTTATTTCTGAACCGATTTGCTTCAAAATCGATATCTGAGAATGCGGTTGGAGTACAATCATGATTCTGAAGTCAAATATTAAAAAAGGCGCCGCCATCTTGAACTTTTTTGTTACTCAACCGATTTGCTTCAAAATCGATATCTGAGGATCCGGTTGGAGTCCAATCATGATTCTGAAGTCAAATATTAAAAAAGTCGCCGCCATCTTGAACTTTTTTGTTACTGAACCGATTTACTTCAAAATCGACACAATTTTCAACACGCAATGAACAATTGTGTCGAAGTTGAGTTCAACGGAACTACTGGGGAATAAAAAGTCCCATACCTACGTCAACACTGTTACCGTATGGGATTTTTTTTTTCCATACCGTAACAGTGTGGATGGCGGGGTGTGTTTTACTGGGAATAAACGCGAATTCGTTCGTCACTAGAACCCTAAAATACCTCGAAAACCATACCCATATTTCAAAATAGAAATTTGGCGCGGTGACCATCTTGAAATGCAAAATGGACCCCTAATTCGCCACAAGAACCCTAAAATACCTCGAAATCTATACCAATATTGCAAAATTAAAATTTGGCGCAGCGGCCATCTTGAAATGCAAAATGGACTTTATATTCGTCACTAGAACCCCAAAATACCTCGAAAACCATACCCATATTGCAAAATTGAAATTTGGCGCGGTGGCCATCTTGAAATGCAAAATGGACCCCTAATTCGTCACTAGAACCCTAAAATACCTCGAAAACCATACCCATATTGCAAAATAGAAATTTGGCGCAGCGGCCATCTTGAAATGCAAAATGGACTGTATATTCGTCACTAGAACCCCAAAATACCTCGAAAAACATACCCATATTGCAAAACAGAAATTTGGCATGGCAGCCATCTTGAAATGCAAAATGGACCCCTAATTCGTCACTAGAACCCTAAAATATTTCGAAAACCATACCCATATTGCAAAATTTAAATTAGGCGCGGTGGCCATCTTGAAATGCAAAATAGACTCTTTATTCGTCACTAGAACCCCAAAATACCTCGAAAACCATACCCATATTGCAAATTAGAAATTTGGCGCGGTGGCCATCTTGAAATGCAAAATGGACCCCTAATTCGTCACTAGAACCCTAAAATACCTCGAAAACCATACCCATATTGCAAAACAGAAATTTGGCGCGGCAGCCATCTTGAAATGCAAAATGGACCCCTAATTCGTCACTAGAACCCTAAAATACCTCGAAAACCATACCCATATTGCAAAATAGAAATTTGGCGCAGCGGCCATCTTGAAATTCAAAATAGAATAGAATAGAATAGACGTTTATTGCGTTATAATCTTACAGGCTACACATACATCCCACAAAACCAAATGTTAGTTTGGTTTGTCTGTGGGTCGGGAGTCGCACTTCATAATTGACTTAAATAATCTATGTAATATGATAAGCTATACAAAGCTAAGTAGGAACGGTAGGTAGTTGTTACAGAAAGGTTTTGTAATGATAAAAACAGATTAATGTCTCTGAATTAGGTAGTTAGGATCTAGAAGGTATTTTTTATACATGACTGAAAATTTGTTTTTATTCTTCTCAAGTCTAATATGAGATGGCATTTCATTAAATAATCTAGGAATCTGTCTTTTTAGCATTCTTCCACCGAAGTAGTTATTTACTTTTGCAGTTTCAAATTTTCCTTGAGCAACAGATCTTGTATTGAGATCGTGCTGCTTAGGTATTTTATGGATCTGACTGCCATGGTTACTTACGGCTACAGAGTGTTTATATTTTAACGATACTGGAAGTATATTGCATATTTTAAACAGCTTTCTGTAATCATGGTTTAGTTTGGCTTTAGTTCTTTTGCTTACTAGTAGTTTTAAAAATCTTATCTGTAAAGTTTCAATTTTGTCTAAATGAGTTTTAAAAGTCGAACCATAGCACTCGATACCATAACTAACAATGGAATCAACCAATGAAAGATAAATGGTTTTTAACATAAACTTAGGAACTTTATAACTAAGTTGAGTAAATTTACACAACAATATACGAAGCTTGCCCACAATGTAATCTACATGACTTATCCAACCCATATTTTCATCAATACACATGCCGAGGTATTTTACTTGTGGTACTTTTTTAATGATATGACAATTACAATTTAAGAAATTATTATGGATACAAGAGAAGTCATGTGCCACCAGTCCGCATGACACCGTAGGGCTACATGAGTACGGAGACTGGATAACAAGTAGGTTCGTTTTATCTGAGTTGATTACAATACCGTTGTCATGTGCCCAGCGAGTGATGCTGTCGATATCCTCCTGCACGAGACGCGAGACCTCGTCCATGTCGCGGCCGGCCCGCAGCGTGCACAGGTCGTCCGCGAACATGTACGCTGAGCAGTGGCGGATTACGTTGCATAGGCTATTTACATGCATCAAATAGCACAGTGGACCACTGCCAGACCCCTGCGGCACCCCGCGATCCGTCACCGTGGGTGGCGAGCTGTATTCGTCACCCACCTTCACTCGGTAGGAGCGGTCCGTGAGGTAGTCTCGGTACAAGTAGTTGATGGGCCCGCCGATGCCGCACTCCGCCATCGCCCTTAGTAGCGTGTCGTGCCGGAGGGTATCGAATGCCTTTTTGAAGTCGAAAAACACAGTAACTATAAATTTTTTGTCATTAAGATAGCCGTTAATTTCATCTGTAAATTTTGTAAGTAGAGTGGAAGTACTTTTGCCACTTTGAAAGCCGTGTTGACATTCGTTAATTATACCATATTTATGTAAAAACTTGTTTTGTTGGTTGATGATACACTTCTCAATAACCTTTTCAATGCTAGATAATATAGCTATAGGCCGATAATTTCCATAGACTTTATGGTCGCCCTTTTTATAGATAGGTCTTACCACAGCTTCTTTTAGTTTAGAGGGGAATGTAGAATGAATCAAGCAAAGGTTGATAAGGTGTGCTATAACCGAGCTAACTTTATTACCTATGAATTTAAGATCTCGCATTCTTATATTATCTGATCCCGGAGATTTATTACTGCTCATTTTATTAATAACGTTAAGTACTTCCCCTCTAGTTACTTGCCTCCACCTCATTGATACGTTGGATTCCTTAACATAGTCGTTACGGTCCAAACACGTTATCTTACAATCATGAATTATGCAATCAATGTCATTCTTGAATGTACTGGCAAAGTTATCGGCAATTTCTTGTTTACTTTTATCTCTCATGTGACGTAAGATACTTTCGTCTGTCGATTTTTTTGTAACACCTAAAATTTCATTAATATTTTCCCAAATTTTTTTAACATTGCCATTACAATCAATAATTTTTTGGTTTTCAAATTCGTTTCTGGCTTTAGAGAAAAATTTAGTACATTTATTCCTAAATCTCGTATAATTTAATCTTTTAATACTATTCTTTTTATCTGTGTACCATACATGAAACAATCTATCTCTTTCTTGTATCATATGCTTCATCTTAACATTTACCCATCCCTTGTTATCTCTACCACTGACTTTAATCTTTTTGATGCAGTAAGATGATTCATAAACTGAAATAAATGTTTTGTGCAGTTCATTATATAATTTCACAGGACAATTTATGGACAATAGAGAATCGAACGAGATGGAGCCAAGCTTTTCATAAACTAATGTATTATTGAGTACGCGGCGGGATTCAAAGAGCGGGCACCCCCGCCGCGGTCCGCTCCCGGGCGCGACCGCGGCGAGGGCACCTGGCGCCCGCCCTGTACCGCTAGCGGCTAGTACGACACAATAGTGATCCGCCATTTTATGTTCAATAACACCTGAATACAGCACCGAAGAAGGAAATCTGACAAAAATATGATCTAGGCATGATTCTACAATTTCATTCTTTATTATTTCTCTTCTAGTTACTTTACTGATACATCTAGAGTAACCATATTCAGCCATTATCCCTTCATAGCATAAAACTTGTTTATTACATGTGTCCAATAAGTTTATGTTAATATCTCCACACAATACCACTTTATTTGAGTTAGATAAGTATTTTAATAACAACTTGAGCTCATCAAGAAATTGTATAAGTTTGTTTTCTTGGTTAATTTTAGGTGGTCTGTAAATAGCTACAATAAGAATATCTTGATTATTTTTCCTTATATTTACAAGAACACATTCTGCAGTTTTCATTATAAAGGGTGGGTCCCGCACAGAGGCTGCTAGACCCGTTTGTGTATAAACAAGCACCCCACCACCCTTTCTATTGTGTCTAGTGTAACTATTAAGATCAAAGCCAGAAATACTAAAAATGTCCAATAAGTAAAACGGTACATTTGGTTCTGTTATGATTATGACATCGAGTAGGTATAGGTAATCTTTACAGGTGACTATGAGTTCATTGTAATTCTTTTTTAATGATCTTATATTAACATGAAATAAGTAAAAGTCTTTCTGCTCACTTAAGGTTGAAATCCACGATTTTAAATTATTTGTACTCACTTCAGAGTTGCAGCTAGTTACTACATCCAGGTCCTGATTGAATGCGAATGTCACTATGACATTTGTAAACACTGATAACACACAATTTAAGTTGTATATATATATCAACCTTGATTGGCTTTAAGCTCACTTATATCACTCGCACATTTGATTCTTGCTATTTTGGCTCCGTCAGCCTTTTTAGCCAGAATACAGCCGTCGCTCACCCAAATGTACTTGTAGTCATCGCGAAGCTCAGATCTCGCCCTCCACAGCAGCTCGCGGGTCTCTTTTATCAAGTCTTCATTTATAAAGATGTTACTCTGCTGAGTACCTCCCGTAATCATGTCACTGGTAATTTTGCGTACATTTTGGCGGCTCTTTAACCACTCATTGCGGGCCGAAGATCCAGACACATGAAATTTTACCACAATTGGCGATGGTTTAGAATTTATCCTAGAAGTTATCCTCGTAGCCATGTCGATTTCTCTCGTACTCACATTTAGCAGGCCACCTAGCTTGATGATTAGATTTTTGGGGTCTTCTTGAGGTAGCTGTTCCAAACCTACTATTTCAATATTAGTCCTTTTAGCATTTTGCTCCAAGTCCCGTATTTTCTGTTCGAGCGCGCTGGTGTACTTCTGGAGATACGTAGAAGTGTTAGATAGGGTACTAACATTCTTTTCCATCATGACCAGTTTTTGATTAGTTGCGTGCTGCAACTTCTCGTAGTCATCCACTTTATCAGAGAAATACTGAAGAGAACGTTGAAGCTCATCTCTTATGGTGGTCTGGACTTCTCGCTTGATTTCTTCCCTAATGGTGGATTGAATCTCCAGCTTGATATCCGTCACCCACTGCTTCGACATTCTAGCAGGGGGCATCTCGTCCGCGTCGGTGTTACCTTCGTCCTCGGTGTCGGGTAAGATACACGATAAACGTTTGATTTTTGATTTACCTGAACAGGCTTTACACTGCCATTCAAGAGAATCAGTTGTAAATAATGCATTTAGCTGGTCAGGATTAATTGAAACACAGCTACCATGATTCCACTTGATGCACTTTGAACATTGTAAGCCGGGATTTTTCTTCGAAACCGTTTTGGTACAAATTGCGCACTTGCCCATCGCGTCGCGGGTAGTATTTTTATTTTGCTCGAGAGTTTAGCACAGATGTTACGTCGATCATCGATTAGCGCTGCCGAGCGACTAAATGGACTGTATATTCGTCACTAGAACCCTAAAATACCTCGAAAACCATACCCATATTGCAAAATTTAAATTAGGCGCGGTGGCCATCTTGAAATGCAAAATGGACTCTATATTCGTCACTAGAACCCCAAAATACCTCGAAAACCATACCCATATTGCAAAACAGAAATTTGGCGCGGCAGCCATCTTTAAATGCAAAATGGACCCCTAATTCGTCACTAGAACCCCAAAATACCTCGAAAACCATACCCATATTGCAAAATTTAAATTTGATATCACATAGCAATAGCTATAGCGGGGCTTAGAATACCAGTTTGAAGCCGGTGTGGCACAAAACTTCAAAATCTGACTTCAGAATCATGAATATACTCCAACCGCATCCTTAGATATCGATTTTGAAGCAAATCAGACCAATAACTAAAAAGTTCAAGATGGCGGTGACTTTTTTCTGACTGACTGATCTGACTTCAGAATTATGATTCGACTCTAACCGCATTCCTAGATATCGATTTTGAAACAAATCCGTCTACAGTCTATTCGTGATAAGTATGTTGTGAAATTAAAATTAAAATGGACAGGACACAACCGTCGCGTTTGAAAGTTTGCCTTCAACCGGTCACTGTGAACTTGGCTTGATAAGAGGAAACGATTTGATTGGTTACGGGGCGTGGCCATTATTAATCTGTGGCGTGGCTAAGCCGCCGGACAGTGATGACTCCACTTCATTCTTATCACGAATAGACTATAGTTACAAAAAGTTCAAGATGGCGGCAACTTTTTTCTAAATCTGACTACAGAATCATGATTGGACTCCAACCGCATCCTTAGAATCGATCTTGAAGCAAATCGGCCTAGTACATTACAAAAAAGATCAATATGGCGGCGACTTTTTTCAAAGTCTGACTTTAGAATCATAATTGGACTCCAACCAGATCTTCAGGTATCGATTTTGAAGCAAATCAGACCAGTAACGAAAATGTTCAAGATGGCGGCGACTTTTTGTCGGCGGCGATAAAAGTGTGTAGGAGGCGCCGCCACAGGAATGCCAACTTATACTTGCCACTCTGTTGCACGATTGTGAATAACAATCGCTAAGCCACTCGATTGTAGAAATCATTCAAAGTATTCGAATAATCCTAAAACAATCGATAATCGAGGTAGTCGTGAAGCGTGAGCTGCGTGAGTGGTTTCATTCGTTTTGATATTCGATAGTTTTATGCTCATGTAAAAGTAAACTCTATGCTCTGAGAATAAGTATCTAATTTTGTGTGGAAAATTCTATCAGAAAACCATCGAAATTCATGAATACTACCTAACGGAAACAACTACCTACCAAACGGAAACATTGGGGCCAATTCTCTAGGACACACTCACTAAAATTACTTGATAATATTAGCTCCGACGACGCTCTTACGCGGTTGCCATAGATTCCATTTTCGAACTCACTTTTGAATTAGTTCATCAGTACATTAAAATAATTCAAAAGTCAGTTCGAAAATGGAATCTATGGCGTCCGTATAAGAGCTGTCAAACTTAATATTGTCAAGTAATTTTAGTCAGTGTAACCTAGAGAATCGTATTGATTGTCACATGTTAGTTCTAGGTAACCAGTCATGAACTCTCTTAGCACATATCATAAGTTGCTCATCCTTATGAATATAGATATAATCATCTAAAAAGAACGCTGCAGTGGTAGGCGATTTACGCCAATTTGTCCATGCAGGTAAGGACGCTATTGCCATGCATATTACCACATTCTTTTCCGCAAATTACACCAGTGTACCCATACATATAAGGAAGCTATTGCCATGCACCGCTCCATCGCCTCCAGCGTTTTTAGGGTTCCGTACCCGAAGGGTGCAAAACGGGACCCTATTACTAAGACTTCGCTGTCCGTCTGTCACCAGGCTGTATCTCATAAACCGTGGTAGCTAGACAGTTGAAATTTTCACAGATGATGTATTTCTGTTGCCGCTATAACAACAAATACTAAAAAACAAAAGAAATTTAATATTAAGGTGGGCTCCCATACAACTAACGTGTTTTTTTGGGGTTTTTTATAGATAATAGTACGGAACCCTTCATGCGCGAGTCCGACTCGCACTTGGCCGGTTATTTTATGTGACGCAAAGTATACCTATATCCAAGATGTCATATTACAATAAAACATCACTCGGTAATACGCATAGCAGTTAGTAGATCAAATAGGTTATATATCATTCAGACTGTCTTCCTAAATGGAAACGGGGCGTAATGCTTTGATATATTTTAACTTGAACGATAGGTACGTCTATACATGTTTTATTTATTTATTGAACAAAAATCCACAGCTATACATAAAATTAAACAAAAATTTAAATAAATTTTGATTTAATAATTAAGTCAATTGAAGATTTCACTATGTAAAAAGTCAATTATGAACAAGTGAGGTTTACATTTCAAGAGACAGGTAGTCAGGTACATACATAAACAATAAAATCTGATGTGTAGGTGGGGTAGGTACATGTATCTAGATCATAATCTTATAATTATCATTGACACGCACTACCATACCGTTGTTCTGAAACTTTGGTTTCCGGCGTCGCGATCTCGTGATGCGGGATGAGGCATGGCTGCGCGGCGGGAAAAGCTAGGCCACGCCCAAACCATGAAAAAATCTGGCAACCCCCAGAGCCTTAATCCGATTAACACTCTTAAATGCTTTGAACAAGTTCTCAAATTCAAATCATTTTGGTATTACGTTTGTATGGGAAATTCACGCGGTCGCCGGTCTCTTAAATGGCAATATTGCCGGCAACAGCACGTCAGTACGTAATAATTAGGACTGGGCTATATTCCCCTATAATTGTATCACTCAACAGTGCCAACCACCGATTAACACGTCTCAAAAAACTGTAACCATCGACTTACGTCGCTCTTTTGAGTTCAAAGAGGGAACGAGAGGAGAAAACATGGGTACAATCGGCACAATGGCCAGAGAAAAAACACATAGGTACCTAGGTAAGTGAATCGTGTGGCACTCTGGAAATCGAATCACTCAATGAATGTGTAAGGACCTTCGCGTCATGGGCACTGAACGTACTAAAGCACCCAATCGATTTAGTTCATCCTCAGCCGTTGAAATGGAGCGATCTTTAGTATGAACGCTCTAATTTCCAAAATCTAGCAACACAGGAGACCTTCCAAGCTAGTACAGGCCCCCGATTCTAGCGCTATGGAGATCATCTCCCCAGTCGAGATATCGGTTTTGATACCACCTAAATCCGTCGAAAACGATCTTGATTTATATTTATTTCAATCGAAAACGGGTCGAAAGGCTAGTCGTAAGAATAGGTTTTTTCTTGTTTTTGATAGAGATTTCGGTATCTCAAAATCGATATTTCGACCATGGATATGATCTAGCTAGCGCCAGAATTGGCTCCCATCGGTTATCAAAAGCTGGCATGATCAACACAATTACACGTTTTGCGCTTGTGTAGTGTCTGTGCATTCTAGTTAATAATGTAATTGTCATATGCTTTGGTCATATGTATATCTCTAGTTTTATTTAAGGTATTTGGGTCAATCAACTATTTTACCCACAATTTGCTGTCAACGCACGCACTCCATCTGAAAGTTCTTCGAGGACTAGCAGCTCAATCAACGGCGCTATCAAAGGACACCACCGCGCCCTGCGAGCAAAAGCAAACACAAACGAAACTTCGGCAAATGGAGCACTCTGTGTTTCCGGGTGAAATTTGCAAGGGTAACTCAGCATACACATTCTTGCGAGGGAGTCTAGATAAAAAAAAATGATGAAATTATTAGGGTTATTTATGTTTTCTCATGCACGTGATAAACTATAATATACTAGCTTGTTGTATAATAAGAAGTAACCGAACGCAAAAGTTCTACGTTCATTTAAACTTGAAGTTTACATGGTGAATGTGGTCTTGGGATAGCAATATTTTGTACCTATGGAGCGCATTTTTCGTGTACTGAGTTACCATAAAATTTCATGGAAATTAAAGATCTTCGAGAACGTAATCAAGTTCCCCGTAGTGTCTGCTAGCTTAGATACTATTGTTATATTCGTCTAATGTGTAAATTTTACCATTTAGCGTATTTTAATTGACCGAGCGAGCGAAGCGAGCGAAGCGTCTCTGTTTCAGGTTTGGGCAAAAATGCTTTCGTATGTCCGGTTGTTCTCCTCTACAGGTCGCATTTATGAACCGATTCTCGTGAAATTTTGTGAGCAGGTTGGAAAAATAAATAGATTTTTTTACTCGAGCCAGTTTTTTGATTTTTTTCAAAATGGCGGAGATATGGGGTTTTAAAATGTAAAAAAATCGCTACAACCCAAACGGCTCGATGGATATTAACAAATGAGGTGTCGTTGGATTCGTAAAGACCATGAGAGTGAAACAGATGAGCGAGCGAAGCGAGCGAAGCTTCTCCGTTTCAGGTTTGGGCAAAAATGCTTTTGTATGTCCGGTTGTTCTCCTCTACAGGTCGCATTTATGAACCGATTCTCGTGAAATTTTGTGAGCAGGTTGAAAAAATAAATAGAATTTTTTACTCGAGCCAGTTTTTTGATTTTTTTCAAAATGGCGGAGATATGGGGTTTTAAAATGTAAAAAAATCGCTACAACCCAAACGGCTCGATGGATATTAACAAATGAGGTGTCGTTGGATTTGTAAAGACTATGAGAGTGAAACAGATTATATAATTTTAGTAAAAAGTCAATAGGTTGTATAAAAGATCGCGAAATGTAGTTTACAAAGTTATTGGTGCGGCTACTTTCATACTGCATGTACGTAACCAGGTACATTCATAAGTTTGTATGTGTTATTGAATGAAAATTATTTGGGTTATTTTTTTATGTGTGTTAGCAGTTCAGCTTTCCCACCGACATACTCGCGAGGTCTACAGCTCACAGAGCCACTAGTAATAAATGGTCAGGGACAGCAAATTGTGGGTAAAATAGTTGATTGACCCATTTATCAATATGGGTTTCGTTATAACCTGAAATAAAAATATTATTCTCATTATTATAGGATAGCGCGCGGAGTGACGTGGCCTCGGCACTGCAATTACTGCATGGGCAATGGTCATCAAGGAAGGATAGTGCTTTAGTTATTGTTCTGAGATAGTCTTTCTGTCTCCCTCGCGCGCGGTCAAATTTATGAGCGAGTATGATGGAGTTATTGTTTGATACTGCTTCTTATAAATATAGTGACCTTTTTGCATTCGTGTGACGTGACAATCCAAACGCGTTTGTCATTACTTAACTATTTCGATTTTCAAATATATTGTATAAGTAGTAAATTCCGCAAACACGATTCCGCTTACGATCGATCGATATGTTCATGGCACTCAATTTGTGACGGTCTCCGCGATACAGGCTAGCCTAGTGCGGAGATCGCAGTAACTACAATTAAAAATCCTAAGTACCTACCCACATATTTAGTAAGTTTTATAATTATTGTACTCTGTTTGGCAAAATAAACGTATTTGTATTAAATCTAGCCGCTGGAGAATGCGATCCTGACTCATGTCTGTTTGGGATGCAATCCCCTTTGTGGCAGTGAGATAGAGTAAAAAGTAGCGCGGGACAGACAGGGACATAGGCAGACATGTGTCAGATCGCATTCTCTCAGAGCGGCCAGAGTATAGTGAGTAGGTACCTATCTAGATCTAGATACTGTGAACGCGTGCCAGCTCTAGGTAACTTATAACTTCTAGGCAGGGATCTGTCACTTGCTTCCGTGCTTATTTTATTTATCAAATCTTTGGTACTACTGACAACTGCGCGCTATCCTCTGATACGCTAGTACTATTGCTTATTCTGTGCCTCTGACTACGACTGGATTAGTCTCTTCATTCACGTAGGTAATAAATAAAACAACAATGTACATAAGTACCTGATAAATAAATTTATTAAAACAAATTACAGTCTACAGATTATTATTTCATTAATGAATTAAATAATTATTCAGAATTATTAAATAATAATTATTGAAATTAATATTAGGAGGGTTATCAAAAGGCAAAATCGCTGATAGTTCAATATACTTAGCCAAAATCTAAATTATGACCACTGACTTTGCGATCGATGATTCGATTAATCGGTGGCTTGTTACTGCGACAGGTCGCTACTGCTATAGCTTGATCTTGATACTACCTCGACGGGTTCATCGATAAGTGATATAGTTCGTCCGACACTCTGTTGGAGGGCTGTTTGGATGATTATGAAAACCTTGCATTCTGCAGCCTTGGTGGTAAACTTAACAAGATAAAGGGGTGGCTCCGGCGCCCTAACAGTTTAGGTCGAACTACCAACCCGCCGGTGATATGTACTGCGCTTGGACCCGTTGTGGTACTTATCAAGCTTTCGCAGTAAAAACCCACCGATAAATCGATTCACCTATGGAACGACATCGCACTAGCGGTCGTAACAGAAACATTCATTTAACAATGTAAAGTAGAGTCAAAGACAACAATCTAAAGAGCGTGACATTTAATTAGCTGACCATATTTTGGGGAATGATAGTACCCATCATTATGAACCACTTTCCCCAAGAAACATATAGGCGCAAATGAAAAAAAATTGGGTCTCCCATAGTAACTTGAAATCAGCTGATCGGGGCAATATACTGGGGGACGAAAAATTTTTTCATTCATAATGATGGGTACTATCATTCCCCAAAATATGGTCAGCTAATTAAATGTCACCCTGTATAGTCAAGCATTAAATCATCGTGTCTCTAATACAGCACTTTCAATTATTTATTGCTATTGCTAAGTTATTTAGCTTAAATGAACTTGGTATTGGTAAATAATTAAATATTACTTGGATTAAACCTATTTTAGACTATAAAGTTAACCCTTGATAAACCTAACGATACGCCTATGCCGGCCTACAGAGGTAGGCCGAGTAGATATCTATTGAATATGAAGAAAAAATTACCTACCCGAAAGACGTGACACATTCTACTCCGAAACACTGATGAATGACACACGACTGGGAAGAATATGGTCACTTCAATTATATTAACCACTGATTAATTTGACTGATTTCTTTGGCGTTGCCCCTAGTCAGAAAGTAATCCTGGAAATGTTTTGCTTACAACTAAACACTGAATTTGTTTTTAAAGTGGGAAGTTCAGTTCTATCCTGGGAAAGTCGTAAAAAATAAAGGATAGTTGCTCTCTCTAGCACGGAGGCATATACGGCGTTATCAGATGCATGTAAGGAGGCTTTGTTCGTTAGAAGTTTTCTGAATGAGTTGTTTTGTACACAGACTGAAACGTTGATTTATAATTATTAATCAATCTGCACAAGGACTGATAACTAAAAATATGTAAACTAGTGTTAGTTTATTAAAGGTTTATTTACTGTTACTGTCATAAACTGTTTGTTAACTGTCACTGTGATGTTTATATGGTGTCCGGGGCGAGCGTCACCCCCCGGCGCCCTCGACAGTGTCCCGGCGCGCGGTATTTTCCATTTTAAAAGAAAACCGTACACGATACATAAAACGTGTCGAAGAACGAAATAATCGTTCATAAATTTACTATAATCCTCTTATACATGCTAAAGCGATATCACTTATAGTTTAAGCGCAATCTGCCACCAAGTACGAACGTTTATAGTAATTTATCCGACCCGCCTTTACAAGAAACAGACTTGGAGAGAGCATCAAATATACAAAGAAAGCGCAATGAACTGAACCTCAGATACCGGTCCCTACAGTGGCTCATGAATCGTCAGTCAGTCCGGACTGAGTGAAGAGGTATATATGTTATACTAAGTTTTATTCTTTACACTATTCTGCACTAGATAAACAAGGTTTGGTTGATGGCCGCGCGATATTTTTATTTTTTTGTATTGGCTTTTATCGAATTTCAATAGACTATAAAAGCAAAACCATAGAGCGACCAGGTTAAATGTGGTAGTAAAAAATAATAGGAATTGTGTGTTCTATCCGAATATTACACATTTTTTTCTGGCCGGCACTTTCACTTTTGGCCTGAAATGAATGATGTCCTTTGATTATATATTTTTTTAAGGCTCCAAATAGTTGCAAATCGACTAATTTACATGACAAGTCTTTTTCTTAGTGCACTAGCTACATACATCTTTGTCACTATATTCGTGAAATCTGCAAATCGCAGAAGGGATGATGGGGACAATAGTTAGAGTAATTTATTATAACCTCTTTTTGCACTTAATAGTGTTCTTATTATTGCAATACATATAATGGTATTTTATACTACATACCAATACATTGGTTACCTTATTATTTCTATAGGCACATATTACATAATATGAACATTTTAAGTTTTGCAGGTATAATGCATCACTTATATGAGCTTGCTGCTATAACCTGACATGCAAGCTAATAATTACACTGATGTCACAACAGCTTTATATTTCAAGACAAAAATATAGTTTCCAAAAACATAGTAAATCGCAGGCGAATCAGAAACACATCACCAACACCAGCCATTGACGACGGCGACGTACTTAACATTCGCGGTCTAAAACTAAACTAAACAGTGGAACGTTGGAACCATCCACTGCATAAGTCCTTTATCCAAAAGAAAAATGAAACCAATCCATCTTCTGTATGCTACTAATCCTTCGTATAAAACTCGGCCACCTTGTCCGGCCATTAGTAGCACTCAAACCAATTTCATGTGGTCACCTCCTCGTTACCAGCTTCGAACTCCAGCTTGACCTCTCCAGTCAGGGCTTCGACGTCGATCTCGTTCTCCGAAGCGTTCAGCATGTTCAGGGTCACCTGCGACCGTGCGGAGGGGGGCTTGCATTACTGATATTTAGATGCATCTCGCTGCTGACGCCATCTTGCCGGCGAGGGGGTACGCGAGTAAGCGAGAGACCGTTGCTAAGATACGATGTCAAGCTCTTTCTCTTGCTACGCTCTGTGTCGGCGAAATGTCGTCTGCTACGAAGTTGCACCTTAAAGCGGGCTACAGACGACATGATATTGGTGGAAATCTAGGGTGAAACAGTGTGTTAAACTGGAACTGCCTGTTGTGTACGCTTGGAGTGGTGTATACACACACACACACAGCAGACGGCTCCAGTTTAACATACTTTTACACCCTAGATCGCCCCTGCCACAGGCGTGTGTGTAGCCCGCTTTAAGATGCGACCCTGAACTTGTTAGCATGCAGCAGTTACTACTGGTCTGACGCGGCAACAGGGTAACATTGCTGCCGAGATACCTATAGAGCAGGCGTGGGCAACAGGTCGATCGCGGCGACTGTTCGAGTCAATCGCGGCAAAGGAGAAAAAACTACTATCACACAGCATACTTAGAAGATACAAAAATATATTTAATCAAAATGCTAGCCATGCGATTATCCGGTTCGGCTAGCGCCGCCTATTGTTTTTTGTATTCCCGGGGACACAGGAATTTCTTGTTTACTGCTCAATAGAAATATTTTCGAAATAATCACCATGTGATTCTAATTCTTACGTTTCAGTACACCCGAGAATTTCAATTAAATCAGGTGCTCTTTCTCCCAGTATACTCAGAAGAAACAAAAATATATTCGGCATGCCAGCCACGTGATTTTTCCCTTTGAGTTCCTATCCAATGAAGGTATTTACTAAATATACTTTATTATTGTTTCTGATTTTAACTCCAGCTCCGTCTGAACCTATTCAAAATGCCCCCCCTACACCAAAATAAATCCTGGTTCCATCCCTGATTCTAGTCTAGACTGTTTCATTTATCAAGCAATCAATAAAAAAAAAACAAATTTGGTTTCAGTCGATCGTAGAGGGAGGGGTTCGTCAGTCAAAGTCGATCTTGGGCCTGGTGAAGTTGCCCACGCCTGCTATAGAGAATATTCTTCATATCCAGGACTAGGACCTAGTACTGCGCAGCAGAGCCGCCGAGTGTCCGAATCGTATCTTTATTTTGGCATGATTTACACATGTGTAACGTGAAGGTGCAAATTCGTAGCCAACCGCAACTGTTGTTACACGCGGCCTTAAAAGCCAAGTCTACAATAGCGGCTCGTATACTTTTTACGAGATACGGTGCGTAAATACACATGTCTACACCAGAGTCTCTAAGGGTCGTATTCTAGAACGAATCTCTAATCTGAGATCTACTCAAGAGTAGTCTTAAGAGTACACGCTTATTCTTAATTGATGCTTGAGACTAGTATCAAAAATCATAATTCATCTGAGTGATCTCAGATGTGAGTAGAGATTTTACTAATTCTTGAACAAGATTCAAATTAAAAAAAAAACTTTTTTGTACTACAGATGTCAAACTTTTGTTGAGATCCTCTCTTGACAGTGTTGTTGTGCTTGAGCGGTATCTCGACCACGCTTGAGAGTGATATTAGGTACATAAAATAAACAAACCAGTGGATATTGGTGAAAATATCAGCTAGCTAGACGGCAAAATGGAACCATTTCGTGAAGTTGATCATTAAATTCATGTTATGTTCATTTTATGTGGCAAATAAACACTTATTTCTTTCTTTCTTTCTCTTATTCTTTCTCTCTTTCTTTCTCTTTCTCTCTCTTTCTCTCTCTTTCTTTCTCTCTCTATTTCTTTATCTCTCTCTTTCTTTCTCTCTCTCTTTCTCTTTCTCTCTTCTTTCTTTCTCCCTCTCTTTCTATCTCTCTCTTTCTTTCTCTGTCTTTCTTTCTCTCTCTCTTTCTTTTTATCTCTTTCTTTCTCTCTCTCTTTCTTTCTCTCTCCCTTTCTCTCTCTCTTTATTTCTCTCTTTCTTTCTTTCTCTCTCTTTCTTTCTGTCTCTCTTTCTTTCTCTCTCTCTTTCTATCTCTCTTTCTTTCTCTCTCTTTCTTTCTTTCTCTCTCTTTCTTTATCTCTCTTTCTTTCTCACTCTCTTTCTTTCCCTCTCTCTTTCTCTCTCTCTCTCTCTCTTTCTCTCTTCCTCTTTTTCTCTCTTTCTCTCTTTCGCTCTCTCTCTATCTCTCTCTCTCTATCTCTCTCTATCTCTATCTCTCTCTCCCTCCCTCCTCCCTCCCTCCCTCCCTCCCTCCCTCCCTCCCAATTGTAAATGAAAACAGGCCTAAAGTAGTTTATTACTCTGTGAATGTCTCAAGACTCGATTCACAGCGATGCACTCTTGAGTAAGGTTTCAGAATAAAGGAGATGCTTGAGAGTGAAACTCAAATTTGAGTCGGATTTACGTAATTTCAGCTTGAGACTGATCTTGAGATTCGTTCTAGAATACGACCCTAAGTGATTTTAAAATTGGTTTGAAAACATTAGTCAGATTATTTCTCTCAGTGAAACTGGTATAAAATACGGCCTAGAAAGGAAGCCCTGAGCGAGCATTGCTTTTGAGCTCTGAATTTACAGTATGTGTAAAAAAAAACATTCAGCAAGATTAGAGGGCTATTTTTAGGGCTTCCTTTAAGGAAATAGAAATTCTACTACTATACAACCCGAAGAACGAAAAAAAAATGAAATTTTAGCATATCCTTAGCATCAGGAGCATGATTGAATCCGTATATCGAAGGCGCGAGAATCGACCTGCTGGAGCACGATTCTCGAGCCTTTGATATGCGGATATCGAGACCTATGTTGACAGATTCCCATACAAAATCACTCGATATAGGTGTAGATATCGTATATCAAATGCCCGAGAATCATGCTCCTGAAGTGAGATGAGATGAGATTAGAGATCACATCTCTTCTCTTCTCATCATTTTTTTTAACTACTAATTAGGGCATGTAGTATGTTTTAAGCGAATCATATTTTAATTTCATCTGAAAAAAGACGGAGGACATTATCTATCTACATAATACCAGCCAGCACATAACAACTACCTACTCAGAGAAGATTTTCGCAGACGAATATATTTCTGTAAAATATAAATTAGAATCTCCATCCATCTCCAGTCTCAAGTATACTTTTTTATTAGCACTTAAAAATGCAGTAAAAAGCATCTAAAGAACAGGCGACATTATAAAATAAGCTGCTTTCTAGAATATTAGCGATATGAACACATTGGTATAAGATATCTTTACGGCATTCGTAAGACAACTGTTTGCAAAAAAGGTAAATACTGCGTGCATATAGAGAGCTATAATAAAAGCAAAGTGCTGTGTCTTTACGAAATAAACTGCCATGAACAGAAGTAATAAGCAGGCAGTTATAGTACTACAAATTATAGTTTACAAATTCTGTCGTTTAAGCATTTACACGATAATACCTTGAAAAACTCGTGTGATTCTTCTGTTCATGTTCAGTACCTAGTACAAAAACTCGTGTGATTCTGTTCATGTTCAGTACCTAGTACAAAAATTCGTGTGATTCTGTTCATGTTCAGTACCTAGTACAAAAACTCGTGTGATTCTGTTCATGTTCAGTACCTAGTACAAAAACTCGTGTGATTCTGTTCATGTTCAGTACCTAGTACAAAAACTCGTGTAATTCTGTTCATGTTCAGTACCTAGTACAAAAACTCGTGTGATTCTGTTCATGTTCAGTACCTAGTACAAAAACTCGTGTGATTCTGTTCATGTTCAGTACCTAGTACAAAAACAACAAAATTTGTTTGAAAAATACCTAGTACTTTGTCAGACGAATTATACTCATCATCACACACTATGCATATCGACATACATGTTGCATTTTTTAATGTATATTATACGTATTCATAAATATTGTAGTGTAAGGCAATGTGTGTGAGTATATGGATGACAACTGGATAGTATAAAAATGTTAAAAAAGTCATCAAATTGCTATAGTTGAAAAAATCTCAGAATTACCTATGATGATATAATCAAAAAAGATTTATAAAATTATACATTAATATAACTGGTGATTACAGTCAACTGATGGCAGACAGACTGCAGAAGGTCTAATTCACTGACGAGATTAGATATAGAAATAGAAAACGGGTTGTCCAATAACTGCTTGTGATGCAGTCTTTGTGTCTAAGATAACACTAAATATTGATCTATAGGTATACCGGAATCACATGGCATAAAATAAAAATAATGTCTATTGTCACCTGTCAAATCGTCGTCGCGTCGTAAAGTGCGTTCGCCCAGGCTGTGTCGGGACTATTTGGGACAACCGCAAGGAAATGTATAAATTTATTAAGTATAATTTTGTTTACATGTTTTATAATTCACCCGTTTTTAGGGTTCCGATCCTTAAAAGGAAAAAAAGTGGTCAAGTGCGAGTCGGACTCGCCCATGAATGGTTCCGAGTAGCACTGCATCATATTACACCTGATACACCTAGCCCAAATATCACTATCATTCTTCACCAGATAATAATTACTTTGTTTTTCATAGTGTTTGCAAAATTAAAAAGTTATCTTTGCAGTTTTAAATAAATGTTTATACCTATCTTACTGCTTATTTTACTTTGGTCAAACCAATTTACGTTGAAAGTGTGTATTGAGATTGAGATACACAGCAATAATTTTTTTCACTCATTTACTTTAAAATTTATGGGGAGGGGAGCCTTAAAAAAAAACCGTAATACTAAAAATAGTGTACAAAGGCAGCTTATCTCTAGTAAGAGATCTCTTCCAGCAAACCAAGTTGGGTTGAGAAAGGAGGATTGCTGAGAAGGGAATGAGTTGTAGAAGGAGACACTGAGCTAGGGTGATTATGGTCTGTCGAGGTAAAAAGAAGTGAAGTCTCCTGAGAGAGTGATAGGTAACAAATATTCGACGACTGACCTCATTAACATGGAATGACCAGGATAGCTGGCTGTCGAAGATTAGACCCAGGTTTTTACTTTCATTTGAGGAATTTCATGGGAAGATAACAGCAGAGCATCGACCCTCTTCCAACATCCAGGCCTCCTACTTCAGCTGGTGCTGGACTGCTGGTGTTAGGATGGCTGAATTGAAGTGCAGGCACATCATCCCCCTGGTTGAAGAAGAAGCAGAAGAAGAAGGGTGACACAAACGAAATGTATAGACTTTTGAATTTTCCCTGTATTGCACACAACTTTTATTTCCCCATTTGCCATCAGATTCCAGTATACATATAAACATAACCTAAGTTCTCATTTTGACTATCCAGTCATCAAACCTGCTAAGTGCCTGATATTCATAAGACGCCACCATTATTCACAAGGGATAGTCATGGTAAAATTACGTCTTGAATGGTAATACACCCTGTTTTTGGGTATGTGCAGCAATATAAACTTCCTCTCACCATCCCAAGTGTAAGCAATGGAGGTATCACTTCAGCCACTAAAAACAAATGAGCCCTTCAAAAACAATTCAAACTTCACTAACCACAAAACAAAACAGAACTCGAAATAAAGACAGCGAGACAACTAGAATATAAAAAATGTTGCATATAGTTAGTGAATGTTTGAACCTCTGCATTTTTTCCTAATATGGACTGAAGTGGGAGCGCAGAGATTGGTGTGACTGTGGACACTACCTGGTTCTGGAGTGGTAGTGGCTGGTGGTGACTTGTCACTGTGCTGCTTACCTGACGCACGGGTATACCTGCGTCTTCAAAAGCTTTCTTTTTCAGCATTGTGCGAATCTGTGAACTGGATTTTAAGCAGGTACTCAATACAGAAGCTACTACCTCACTAGTTTCAAATATGTCTAGTCTATTTGTGATAAGAATGCAGTAAAGTCATCAATGTCCGGGGGCCTAGCCACGCCCCGTATCTGCGTCCTAAAGGCTTTGTTCTGTACACAATGCATCAGCATATGGACAACGTCTTCTGGGGCGCCACACTCATCAGTTTGGGGAAGCTACTTTCCCCATTAAAAACCAAAAATTTGTTCAAAGGAATGTGTCATGAACGAAGCCTTAGAGCATAATTTACATCCCTTCTTTTCAGTCTTGCACTGAACCATGGGTAGCGATTTTTGTTATTACTTATTGCCTTTATTCTCTGTGATTCAACTGTGATGTTGTAAAAACAGAACTGGAAAAAGCTAGATATTATGGTTATAATTATTTATGGTTATGATTTATTTTTAATACAAAACTGACATGTAATGTATAATTATCAATAAATAATCTTATCTTATCTTATCATGTAAAGCTCTGTCCATACACAACTGTCCACAGCAGGCATAGAAATATTAACTTACACAGTTCGACTTTTGATGTGTTGGCTCAGCTTGTTCAGGTCCACGGCGAAGCGATGCACGCAGGCTCGGAGCATTTCCACCTCATCATCAGTCCACTTTCCCCTGGAAGATGTCAACACACAGTAAATGTGATAGCAAAATTATCTGAGATTGATATCAACCTGTGAAGTACCAGTAATAGTTTTACAAGAGTAACAAAAATATTATAAAAGTAGGTACCCAGGTACTGATACCAGTTCATACCAGGCTTGTAAAAAATAATCTGAAGATTAGGCTTTGTTGTAATGTATAGCACAATAAAAAAAAACAGTCCTGTATCAATAACATAGGTCAGTCAGTTGTGCAGTGACCCTGTTGCCTGACGTAGAACATGCAAACTCACCCTGGCTGTGAATCGCCCATAGGATGCAGAAGCATTGTCATTTCGGACAATTTGTTGAATGCTGTGCCGGCTTCCCGGAAAATCTCCCCAACCTAAAAAAGGTAAAACTCAAATATGTGCGTGTAAAGGTGAAGTACATCAGGATGATAACGGAGATTCCAAGATACCTTTAGAGCGGAATTACTCATTTTAGGGACAAAGTTCCCCTCACTTCTATATATAGGACTGACGTAGATTTATTGACACGACGACGCGACGCCTCGATTGATTAGCAGATTTCCAAGGTCTGGCTAATCTGGCTATTGACGGCGCAGCGCATGGTTCAACAAATATAACGCTTTTTCATCGGACGGAAACCAAACCAACCAAAGAAGAAGGAAGACAGACACGGCTGGTTTATATTTGACGTTTTGTACAACGTTGTGTACAAAATTTTATAAGCGTTGGATGTTTATATAAGTATCCACAACTGTTCCCAAAATTCATCGGAAAGCTAAAAAAGATGGATTCAGAAATGCATTAAGACCCGCTTTTACTGTGATTAGTGTAAAGTATGGCTGTAAAGTGTGAAGTGCGAGCAGCAACTGTTAAGTAATCACTGATTATACCCTATCCAACATAGGATATCTCCGACAGCTGTCAGTGTCAAAACACGCCTATGAAGTATCGTATTTTTCGGCAGTAAAATTTAGAGAGACAATTTACATACTTTATTGGCAAACAGTGACTTGCTACATATTATCGATAGTGAGTGTGTGAGTGGACTGTATTTGCGATTAGAAAATGAGAGAAAATTGTGGATGATGTTGTTATGGTATATTTTGTGACACTGAGCAGAATAGCTATTTCAAACGTGAAGGCAAAATAAAAAGGAAATATAAATCAAAATGACAAGATGCGGCCAGCTTGCCGCTGAAAGGAGGTTCCGCAACACAACACTTATCGTAAGAAAAGTTATCGATCTTGACTCGGAACATATATAATAGAATTTTGAAGACATCTATAGAACAAGAAAAAATATGGATGAAGAATTGGGAGCGTGACGTACGATTCGACCAATCTAACCAGGAACTGATTATAAATCTACAAGACTGCTCCAGCGAGTCCGAATCAGACTTTGATGATGGCGATTTGGGCTGTGAATCGATTTAACGAGAATAAAAACATGTCACAAACTCACAACATCCTTTTATTTGATTTGCTTGAAACATTCAGAAACTTTAGTTAGAATATCGATAATTTGTATCGAAATTATGCCCATGCCTAGTAAAGAGCGAAGAAGGCGAATAGTGCCCGTTCTCATTTTGATTAGTGTCAAGTGCAGGTGTAACGGCATGATTACGTCTGCAATGCTGTCGGGCGTAAGTTCAGCGGCAACTAAGTAAGGTAATTAATTATAATTATAATAGCCTTTTATTACAGAAAAAAAAGGGTCTTAACAGTGTGATTGTAAAGTTGAACAATTAAAAACAGTTTTAAATAATATCCCTAGTTTCTGTGTGCCTTTTGGCATAGGCCTCCTCCAACCGTTTCCATTCGCCTCTGTCCAGTGCCACTCTAGTCCAGTGTGGTCCCAAGGTATGGCGTAGTTCATCTTCCCATCTTCTAGCCGGGCGGCCCGGTCCTCTACTGCCATCTCGCGGGTACCAGTGTGTCACCTGTTGGCTCCATTTATTTTCTTTGCATCGTACCATGTGTCCCGTCCAGTCGCTGGACTGGTCCATGGGGCTGGACGGGACACAACACAAGTAAGGTAAAGTAGGTAATAAAGTTCGGCACTTATGGTGTCATATTTTATATCATCATACATGTATCATCTCAGCCGAATTCATCGGAACGTAAAATCAGCCGCGGAACTTCGGTCGCGTAACTTCGGCAAAGTGTATTTCGACACCAATAGTCAAACCGGAAGTATACTTCATGTTTTTTTCCTCCATAGACAATAAAGAACCGACAAATCGGATGATGTGTAGCCTTAGCATGTTTATATTGCATTGGCCAAGCGGCCAAGCCAAAAGGATGGGTTTGGGCTCGTTGGCTTGGCATATAGTTAGCCAGGTAATAAAAACATGCCAAAGTAGGTTTGGTGGTTGCTTGCTTGTGTTGTTGCTTGTGCTCTCTCTCTATTATTTCAAAATTCATATTATTTCGGCAAATTACAAAATAATAACTTCCTTTAGAGTTGTAAATATGTGTCCCTCAGAAAGATAAACTATGTGTCGTATGGCCATGTGACTTTCAGCCCGGTGTTCCTCCCCGAATATCTCCGGAGTGAAATGTCTACAGTTTGCATCTGGAGCAAATCTAAAATTGTATCAACGAAGAATAGTCCGATTCGGTGCGATAATATACACAATGAGAAGAATTTATGTTCTAATGTTATGGTTTAGTTCATAAACATTTATCTCACAATGGACGTCAGAGACGCTGTTCTAATTTTATCCCTTGTTTGTGTCGCGTCTGCCTTCGACAAAGGTAAGCTCTTAGCTCGTATTTTTTATTAATTTATATCCACCAGGTGGTCACCAGTTTTGTTTCTGCCCAATTTATATTCTCATCTAATTAGATATATCCATTCAAATTAGACTCTCTTTCTGGAATATCATAAAACTAAAAATATAGCTACATCAACAGCAAAATTGTCATGTTAATTACATGTCATGTTATTACCTACTATTTATTGCTATAAGAATAATGTATTTGTTCTAGCCTCATTCTATGGAGCAAGTTATATATCATATCCTCTTCATGAGGCCAAGGGGGCAACAGACATCAGTTTCAAGTTTCGCACCCATCTCTCAGACGCCCTGCTCTTGCTAGCAGCGGGGAAAACTGATTACTGCATGGTGAGTACTCCTTATCTAATATTCACCATTTTGGTGCAGGGGATTTGAGCAGCCAGTGTATAATAGTGGAAACACTCAGTGAAGAACATGGAAGAGTGGATGGAGAGTTGAAGGACTGTAAGTCCCAATAATGGAGAGGCTAAGACAAAGAAAACGAGGGCATTGTCCATATCATTACCATTAGTTTAACCTTTCTGCGAGTGCATGAACAATATGGACATGTCCATGACTTTGATAGTGAGTACCAAGAGGTCAATTAATGTCTATTGCAAGGAAATGAAAACTGAATTTCCTCTAATTTTAATGTCAAATGCTTTTATTTTTCGGAAAGTGTTATTGAGCCTACTATGTCCCACTGTTGCACAAAGGCCTCTGGAAGAAAGTTTCGAAAATTATTGTAATAATTTTGTGTTCTATCTTTAGAAGGCCCAATAGCTACTTCAATGAAGTCCTGTAGCCCAATCACGAACAAAGTATTTGATACATGCACTATCGAAAAGCAAATGTCAGTGATTCTTATTTTGTATGACAAAATGTAATTTCCTGCGTTCCGGATTTTTTTTTTTTTTTTCAAACAAAAATTAGTTTATTTCAGTAAGTACAGCAGCACAGGTCGTAGGACTCCCCTTTTAAGTTAATAAAAACCTGTGTTAGGGGAGACCGCTCATTCCACATTGGAGAATTAGGTACACTTACGTCTTTAAACCATTAGACTTATAAGTATTGTACAGTCCGGGCAGGCCCAGCCAATCGGGTCCCAGACTGTACCTATAAAATAAGTAATATAACTAATTTTATTTTATTAGGATTAGGTTTTCCGCACTGTCATCCGTTCGTGATTGAGGCCCTGATGTCTTAAAAAATAAATATTGAAGAGATTATGGCTGGTATAATTTGCTAGTAAATTTCAAAGTGACTTTCAACTCGCATGTCATTTACCAGTGGTATCATTAACTCTTTATATTGTATGTTATTATTTAGCTGCGACTAGAGGGTGGGCGACTCAAGTTACACATCAACCTGGGTGCTGGTGAAAGTGAGCTGTCGTCTGTCAAAGGGGTCCACCTCAATGATTCCCAATGGCATCAAGTCAGCATTGTCCGAAGAGAAGCCAACTTGACTATGAAGGTATGCTATACAGTTCCTTCATTGCAATTTTGATAGTTATTCTGTACTTTTGGTAAGTAGTGAATCAAAATAATAGTATAATCTTGGTCAGTACAATCAAAAAATGTTTTTGATACATTTGTTTAAAAAGTATTTGTCATTAGGTGGATGATAATTCAGTTAAGAAGCGTCTGCCAGGTCGTTTCTTCGAGCTGAACATCCACTTCGGCATATTCCTGGGCGGCCAGGGAGACTTCTCGGAGCTGTTTCTGGGCCATATGGAGAACTTCAGAGGTTGCATGGAAGATGTAAGTGGTTTATTACTATTACCCTCAAAATATTTAATACCCTAAGAATTCTGGAATTACAAGTTCAATTAAAACATAAATATTTTCATTTGCTTACTTCACTCATCCGCCAAAAGATCGTGGGAAGACTGTCACTAAAATCTATTTACGTACCTAATGTATGACGACCTCTGTGGTGCAGCGGTTGCACGTCTGTCTACCATGCGAGAGGTCCCGGGTTCGAATCCCGCCAGGGGACAAAAAAAATAATCACAGGTCTTGGATGTTTACACTTTTGTGATGTCGCTGGTTCTGGTCCCCATGACACAAGGTGTTTAGTAGTTCTGTCATTAATTGCAAATGCACGCACAAAATACATGAAATAGTTTTAAATTGAAATTCGCCAGCTTTTCGGCAAAGTACGATTTTTCACACTTGCAACTACAGCTGTCAAAAGGATGACAGCTAGCATTCGAAATTCTGCTAACCTCGCGAAGCGTGCGTGCATGGTGCGTGCTCCGTCCGATCGCTATGTGCCACTGCCATATCATACGGGAAATCACTTCCAATCCACGAACCAGTTTCTGTGAAAAGGGGATCCCCAAGGTGCCAACGGGAGCAGCTCAAGTGAGTGTTGAGTGTTTAATCGCTCAAGTGTATCCTAGTGTGGGGCCAGAAGCAATAGTGCCTGTTTGTAAATGTTAATGTTTATTTAACAACCACAAATACTTGAATGCAACACCCTCCTCCCCATAGGTGTTGTACAACAACGTGAAAGTAATCGAGAAGGCGCGCGCCCGCGCCGGGTCCGTGCAGGTGCACGGCGTGACGTGGAGCTGTGCGCTGGAGTTCGACGCGGATCCCGGCGCCGACATCAGCTTCATCGAGGACGGCTCCTACCTCGTGTTGCCGCGGATCAACTCGCGCGCGGGCGGCAGGTGAGTGGGGATGCTACCTCCGCCGCCTCCGCTCATGTGGGCCAGGTGCAGGCGCTTCAACCCCCTTGAAGAACAAATAGAACAGACTACTCCTTCCAGGTTAACCCGGCTACTCATGGCACGCACGGCCACGGGTAAAAGTGTGTTAAACTGGGCCCCGCCAGCTTAAGCTGTAACTCCGTTTCGTATTAGCGTCGAAGATGTTTGGACATGTTTAATTCAGTGTTATGGTGTTACATATGCACTCTGCAGCACTTAGGCCAAGAAATGTTCTGGGAGAGATCTCTTTTTAGAGATAAGCTCGCCATTGTACACTTTTATTACCTACCATGATTTGTTAACTATTTTTGTGTGCAATAAAGAAATTATGAAATTATGAAAATTATGAAATGTTCTGTATACTGCCAATACACGAGACACCTCGGCCAAAAACGGCCATTGGACAACCTCCCGGTCTCCAGAGTGGACATTTAGCCGCTGAGCTTCGCCATAGACCCTAACGGGAACTTGACATGTTACTAAAGAGCCTCGCGCTACTGGTCGAATACGATTAAAACGAAAGATCGACGAGAGATAAAGGAGTATCATTCATAATTCATAAATAAACGCGCCAGTTCATTTCTGTCCAGTCATTTCGGCGAATAGCCCAACCGAATTGCCTCCCACAGATGGCAGATCGAGTTCAAGACTATCGCGCCGAACGCCGTGGTGCTATACAACGCGGGCGGCGGGCGCGGCGCCGACTTCCTCTCGCTGGAGCTGGTGGACGGCGCCGTGCGGGCCAAGATGGCGCGCGGCCAGATCCTGCACACGAGCCGCGTCGACGACGGGCTGTGGCATAAGGCGCATCTGCTTTTCAACCCGTCGCTTATTGAGGTCAGCAATACTAAGTGGCTTGTAAACTGCTAGTCCACTTTCAAATCGGTACTTTTGTCCCTGAGTTCTATAAAATAGTTCTATGTGACGACATGTGGATTGTGGCTGTTTTCTTTTGCTGTCTTTTTTGCACAATATTGACTTTATAAAATACAAGTGCTGGAAATATACGAATAAGTTACTCCATAAAATATACGATTCTGAGATTGTCAAGCCATTTTGTACACAATGCTTCACTTCAGACTTGTTCCATGAATTATTTGATTACCTTGGACACAATCCAATTGTACTTGAAAATTAATTCGTATAAATAATAAATAAATGAAGCCCTTCATGTTCCCACCGAGGGGCATGCGCCCTATCATTCTGATGCTGCTTTACGACTACTACCACTGATTAGCGATAGTGTCCGGGACCTATAGCTTAACGTGTCACCCGAAACACGGAAGCCAGGTGTAGCTGACAATAAGCGAGCAAGCTCAGCGTTGGGCAATCATTCAGCACCGTCCGGTCACGTGCTCCGACTGACTGTGACTTACCCTGGAGACCCCGATGACTTCATCTCCTTAACAAATGACGCCACCAACTGGTTAAGAAATTTGGATATATGCCTGTGACGTTCCTACTCGGAGATGTCATACGAATAAATAAATAAATCGTCGACAATAAGTCTAGTATGACTAGCTCCTGTGCGAACTTCATTCTTTGCGATAAAGTTTATGATTTTAGACGCTTAGCTTAGCTGCAGCTCCTGTGAGTTCATGACGCTACTATACTTGCGAGCGTAACTACTAAATGAAATGCGAAGTATAGTATAAAATAAAATTATGTACAATTGTGCTTTGTACCACATGGGAAAAAGCGTCACGCTATGAAATGTGATATGTACTTGAGCAAGAGCAAATGCTAAAGCGTATAATTATCATTCAGTTTTTATTTATACAGCAGAGGCTTTGAGAACTCTATGCTGTGAGACTTTAGGATCGTATCATAAGCCAGTCTATGTGGTAATTATGAGACGCAAGGCGAACTGGTCTTATTAACTAATGTTACACAGTAATCTTTACTTTATAATTTGTTGCACGAAGCAATGCAAAACAGAAACCAATTTAACCTGCTATGTATTAAATGTGCTTTTGTGTTATGATTAACGATTGTCATTGGCGAGTTTATGGCGTGTATAAACAGATTTAGATGTGTACCTATACGAAGATATTTCTATGATGATCCTGCTAAGAGAAGTTCTCAATTTTTTTATGTTAATTTGCAATGCGACCGTCTACATTACCGCCAGGCCAGCGAAAAGCGAAAATTAATTTCAGCCTCCCTATGTGACCAATGACATATTATTACTGCTGTTGCGATACCAGCGTGCAAAAACTGATTGTCCGACTCTACAGTTTGCTACGTCTTTCTTTCTGTGTTATATTATAAAGATGATGAGTGATGACCGCATAATACTGCGTCAGGCAGTCTATCAAGTGTTTAGTTTAGATCCCAGCTAGTGCCCAAGTCACAAGAACACAGGGTCATGTCACAAGAACGCGTACATTGCTGGACTTATTTTGGCCGAATCAATTCCAAATGATAGCAGCATTACTTTCAGCTGTGTCTTGACATGCAGACAGGAAAGTATAGCGCATACATAGGGTTACGTTATATAGGTTAGGATGCCGAAGTTTGCGGTTTGTAAAACACCCAAAATGGTTCCATAACGCTTATATTGCGCCACTGTAATGCTACACTACACTTCACTACAGCAGAACCTATTCAGTTAACCGCTTTAGGTATAGTTAGTATGGAGTAAATAAATATTTTATATTTGGTATAGTTGTCAGTGGATGGCGTGGCTATGAGCACGCGCATCGAGAGCGGGGGCACGAGATACCTGGATCTCTCTGACTCTTTCTACCTCGGCGGCATCGAGCCAGAGAAGCGGCAGCGCGCTTTCGCGAGGGGCATCAAGGCGGCAGACACCAGCATCATGGTGAGTATAGACAATCAATCAATTGGCGTGTGTACGGTTACCATAAGTTTACTATTTTATTTTCCTTTTGTTGAATCTCATGTGAAGCTGTGACGGCAGGCGGAAACCCCCCATCAAGACAAATATGGTTTTTCTACTGAGTTTTCAAGCGAACCATTCACGCCAGTATAGTAGATAGTGGAGGTCTTTGTTATTTGCCCTGTCTTTTGTGAATTTGTGAATTGAAATGCGGTCATGCCCTGTATACTTCTACTAACAACGGGCTGCGGTCTATGAACTTATCAGAGCCTCCATCACGAATGTTTTCGTGAGCGTTAACGTTTTCGAGAACGCAGGAAATTATATTTTATGTCATAACATAAAGAATAAGAATCACTGCCTTTTGAAGTTTCGATAGTTTTCTATCGTATCTTTATTCGTGATTGGGCTTCTGCACCCGCATGCCTGCCCACGCGGTGCGTCGCGACGCGAGATAGTGAAGGACCCAGCACGCGCTTTACGCATCTCTGTCCGTCACTTTCTGCTGGAAAACCTTTCTGGAGGCAATGCGTGTTCTTGCATCTATAAAGTATATCTCTTGTTATAAAGAAGAAGTCTATGCCTATGCGATGGTCTATGTAGACTAGGCAAATCTAGATAGGAGTTAAAGCTAAACTCGAGTTTTGACAATTGTTATGTGTTGCCTACCAGGGCTGCATCCGCCCCGTGGAGGTAGACGATAAGGTGTACGGCCTGCCCCACGCGGCGGTCACGCACGCGGTGGCGCCGCGCTGCGCCTGGTACTACCCGTGCCACGCCTCGCCAGCCAACCCGCCGTGCGTGCCGCGCGCACTCTGCGCGCAGCACGGACTTGACCACTTCACCTGCAAGTGCGACAGCGGGCTGTGCATCAATCCGGACTATGCGGAGAAGTACAAGGTACGTGTTTGTGTAGCGGTTTTTGAAGCTGGTAAAGGAAGTGTTAATAGCGTGACCTGCGTCTCAGCATATGCCGAAAAAAAGTTTTTGGGTCGCCGTTGGTTCTGTTAACTAAACGATGGACTCGTTAGAATAAAGTGTCATGATATAATTGGGTCGTTAGCGTGCTAAAAATTTCAGTCACAACAGCTCGTATTCCATTTAGGTTTTACTCCAAAACTTGCGACTTCTAGATCTGGTCGAGGAGAACATTCAATACTCAATATACTTTATTGCACAAAAAACAATACAACAAACAAATTAACAGCTTTCCATGTTTTTGACTTCGCTGTTTATTGCTCCCATTCCCACGACTATGTGCTAAATTACTCCCATAACTAGGGGTGCCCATGATATCCATGGGGCTGAAAACTGTACCATACATAACAGTTTGTCTAATGACCGATTTCATCAACAATCCCTATCATTTATTGGGCACTATTTATTTTCAGGGGCCACCTAGCTGTTGTTTCGCTTTGGCCTAAGTTTAAGTATCACGTTAGGCTACAGGGCACCCCCTAAATTTAAAAAGCTGGCCTCTAGTCTAGTCCCCTAACTGTTGGTGAAATCAGGTACGAATCCCCAGGTCTTCTCCAAATCGTCCAACGACCTCGAGCTGGTCGCGCTATACCCCCTCACCGTGCAAGAAGGCGGCGTCGCGGTAATCACGACCCAGCACATCGATGTCATACTCGACCACCACAAGTACGGCGTCCGTCCGTCGGGAGTGCTGCTGCACGTCGCGCAGTCGCCGCAGCACGGCCGCATCGCGATCGATCTGTCGCTGCAGCGGACGGCGCCGCAGTACAAGACGCATGTCGACGGGGATGGCAAGGCGAAACAGTTCTTTACGCTCATGGACTTGAGCAGGGATAAGGTTGGTGTCAAAGACCGGTGGGGACAGCACCCCTACCGCGCAGCCGGTGTCGGTATCGGCATCATGTTTAAACGCGCAGGGATCAACTTTATTATTATGACAATACGGCAAGTCAAACACGAAGCCGATGCCGACAGCGGCTGCGCGGTAGGGCCCCAGTTCTTCAGACAAACATCTGTGTACACAATGAAATGTTATAATCATTACAGAAGGTTGTCGCTCGTTGAGATTGGCAACTGGATGGTAGAACCAAACGCGATCAATTCGGCGCCACCTCTGAATAACTTTCAACCAACCAACCAATTATACTTCCTCAGGTTAATTTGTCTTATGTACATTATCGGCCGCTCCATGTTTCGGATGATACATTAAACTGTAGGTCCCGGCTACTATCACTACTTAGTATTGGCACAGATACTATAATATTATACCAATACAGCTAGACCACGTAGAACAAAATATGTGACCGGCGTAAACTGAGATGCTACGGAAGCTTCTTTAGTTCGAGGGTTTTATCGCTTGCTGCAGCACCATCGAATAATTGCAAATACCACGAGATGGCGCTAAGATATATAGCATTTATTCTAAGATTAGCGCCACCTAGAATGTAAAAGTTTAAAGTACAAATCTTACTCCTCACGCCATCTCTTTTGACGAAGCGTTACTAATTCTAATTTGTATGGGGTGAGCACCCTGTGGTATTGGTATGTAGTAGTCCTAAACCCTTCTAACAACCCGCACTGAGCCAGCGTGGTGGAGTATTTATTTATTTATATATTTATTAGTTGTTTCACAGCAGTTTACAACGTAAAATGAAAACATATTATTAATATAAATTGTGAAATGCCAATAACGAAACAAGACCCTTCAAAAACTTAGAATAAAGTGTCGTTAACCATTAGGTAGATACATAGCATAACAATTATGAATAAAGATTACGTTAATGAATGAGTTGAGTGGAGAACTGCGTGTTGAATGGTGCGTGTGAGTGTGAGTGTGTATGTTGTGTGTCTGTGTTTGCTCGTGTGTGATTTTCCGATGGGAATTTGAAAAGTGACGAATCTATAACGTATGTAAACACGTTATATAATGTCTCAATCATACCCGTATGCCTTGCCGTGCGGACATAATTGAAATAAAAAGTAAAAATAAAAACGACTTCCACAAACCCTATTTGATTAGAAACCAATGTCAAGTGCTTTTTGAGTTTAATACAAACTGTGACCCCCTATCCCCTCCTCTCCCCTTGGGGAATTAATTTCGTCAAATCACATCTCAGTGCTACCCTACACTACATAATGGAACCCCTGTACAAAGTTTCATGGCTCCAGGTCCACTGGCTTAGGCTATGCGTTGCCCGTCAGCCACGCATAGTAGATTGTATTTGTACACCTAGTATTGAGCAGTTCTGGTGGCCATGTGTGGTCTTCATCATCAGTTCCGCATCACAATATTATGCTTACCATGAGTAAATGCACGAGTTATTATGAAAAACACAAAAAATATTATAGATCTGCCTATAATATTTGAAGATTCTCGATCTCTCGATTTCTCCAGGATGCCATCATCAGATCCTGACCTGGTGTCAATGACACCAATGGGAAGGTAAACCCTTTCAAATAAAAAATAATTTTCCAAATCGGTCATCCGTCTAGGCGCAATCGGGGCACATACATAAAAAAAAACCCGACGAATTGTAAACCTCCTCCTTTTCGTAATATATTTCGTGATTTCTTTATTGTATGACACAAAACAGATATACAGAAAATACATTAAAGAATAACAATGTACAAAGGCGAAAAACCTCCTTCAGCCCATTTTATTAACCGACTTCACAAAGTAAATGTAAATGTAGCCCATTAATGTCCCCACCGAGAGGCACAGGCCTTTACCCGGATCCGAGTAAGATTGAGCCATACACCACCACGCTGGCTCAGTGCGGGTTGGGTGGAGGGGTTTTTTACGACTACTATATTCGAAGTAGTGATAGTAGCCGGGACCTACAGCTTAAAGTGCCATCCGAAACACGGAGTGTCCGATAATGTACTTAAGACAAATTAATCATCTCATTGGTACATGGTCAGCACCGGGATTCGAACCTGCATCTCCTGCGTGAGAAGCAAGGTAAAACCCACTAGACCACAGAGCACCTCACCGACTTCACAAAAGGAAGGTTAATACATACTACATACTACTTCCTCAGGTGCGCTATGTGCACGACGGCTCGGAGAACCACCAGGACGCTGTAGTGCTCGACATGGAGCTGGTTCCGGAGAGCAAGTTCACCCTGCCCAGCTACCTGCAGGGGCGCAACACGTTCGTGCTGCACGTGAACGTCACGCCGGTCAACGACCCGCCCGTGCTGGCGCTGCACCATGGGAAGGTGCTAAGGCTGACGCAGGTACTCACATGTCCATGCCGGCAGTAAGGGGACACTTAGCTCTTCTTCTCAGCTGTCTAGCGATTGTTTCGGAAGCAGGTAAATTTAGATGGTCCCCTAGTAGCCTGGATGACTACTTAACTTAGGTAAGGGCGAGACAACCGCTAGTTGGCCCCTGAAAGGAACTAAAGTCCCTCCTAAAAGATAGGGATTATTGATGAAATCGGCCAACAGTCATCCAGCGATATTTTGACTGAGTGACGTTTACAGAGATGCGACACGGGCGATCACGGACGCTTCACTGAAGCACTAATACTGAACTGTGTCCGACCGGTGACTTGACGAAAATTAGGCCTAAAAGAACTAATTTTAGGTTTTTTTTTCCATTGAAAAAAGCTTCCAAAGCTTTTACGTCTAGCTAGGTGCCATTATACAAGCATAGGGGAATGAAGCACCTTCCTATTGAGCATCCAATGCCTAAAAACAGGGAACTTTGTAATAACTTTAACAGTAATTTAATTTGCACGCCAAGTTAGTTATTCTTTTGTAGTTATTTTAGTTATTTGCCCTTTTGCAATACATCGCATGGCACCTACGTAATTTATTTTTAATTGTGATTTAGTGTTATGATTTCTTTTTATTTCAGAGTGCCCGAAGTGCTTCGATTAACTTAATTTGTTCGCTTCTAACTAGTTGCATGTTTTGTTTGACTTTACCTCACCGAGATTGCACCGACCACGTATCTTAGTGTGTAATGTGTGAGTATTAGCCTTACTAATTTGTTTATTTTAGTTTGCAATGCATGATACAGCCGCGTTCAACAGGCATCTCGAGCAATGCATGATACAGCCGCGTTCAACAGGCATCTCGAGCAATGCATGATACAGCCGCGTTCAACAGGCATCTCGAGCAATGCATGATACAGCCGCGTTCAACAGGCATCTCGAGCAATGCATGATACAGCCGCGTTCAACAGGCATCTCGAGCAATGCATGATACAGCCGCGTTCAACAGGCATCTCGAGCAATGCATGATACAGCCGCGTTCAACAGGCATCTCGAGCAATGCATGATACAGCCGCGTTCAACAGGCATCTCGAGCAATGCATGATACAGCCGCGTTCAACAGGCATCTCGAGCAATGCATGATACAGCCGCGTTCAACAGGCATCTCGAGCAATGCATGATACAGCCGCGTTCAACAGGCATCTCGAGCAATGCATGATACAGCCGCGTTCAACAGGCATCTCGAGCAATGCATGATACAGCCGCGTTCAACAGGCATCTCGAGCAATGCATGATACAGCCGCGTTCAACAGGCATCTCGAGCAATGCATGATACAGCCGCGTTCAACAGGCATCTCGAGCAATGCATGATACAGCCGCGTTCAACAGGCATCTCGAGCAATGCATGATACAGCCGCGTTCAACAGGCATCTCGAGCAATGCATGATACAGCCGCGTTCAACAGGCATCTCGAGCAATGCATGATACAGCCGCGTTCAACAGGCATCTCGAGCAATGCATGATACAGCCGCGACGCGATCTCGACAGCGGAACATAGAATTTGACCACACGCCACAGAATCCACACACATTTCTTTGTTTCAACATATTAGTGCCTGAAAGAACAGAACTATACTACTGGTGGGTTGGCAACGACACCAGTCCGTTGATAGTGTCGTTGCCAACAAATGGAAAATGAAGTCATATGTAAAAGCAAGTTGAATATCCTTTTTAATTTGCCTTATCTCCATAGCTGACTATCGAAATAGGAACCTTCTCTTCTATTGGTGACGCTGCAAATGGAAATATAGAAGTATTGGTTGTGATCTAACGCGGTGTTACAGGGCACGCGCAAGGTGATAACTTCGGACGTGCTAAAGGCAGAAGACCCGGACACCCCGCCAGAAGACCTGCTCTACACCATCCTGCATGGAAAGAACGAGGGTAACAGGTAAGGGCTGATGAAGTGGCTACTCTGCACTCAAAACAGTCTGATGATGATGTGGTCTGTAGACATAGTATATTTTTCTCCTATAAATTATTGGTTTGGTGGACACAATCTCTTGATGTAGATAAGCTCGCCTTTGTACAGTCAGCATCAGATAATATGAGCTACGCAAATAAATCTTAAGATTCCAAACTACCAGAAAAATAGACACTGTAAAAGTGACAAAGTGATGTTAAAATTGAAAATAAATTAATCTAATTAAATTGAATTGAATTGAATTGGATGTTCAAACAAACTAAAAATTAAATTCCTAACTTGGTTGGCTGGAAGAGGTCTCTTGTCTGGGGATAAACTAATCTTACACAATTATTTTTATGCTGTATTTTCTTTTATGCGTTATTTGAATGGAATGAAGTTTTATTAACTAATCGCCCCATCAATCCCCACTGAGCTTGCGTAGCGCAGTATGCCTCAATCTTACCCGTATCCGAGTAAAAATCCCGTGCTCTCGGTGGACTACACATACATACATTTAGATTTTGATTTCTTTACGTGAATCGTTCCACTCACCGTTCTTGTCTACAGTGGGCACATCGAGATGTCGGGCCAGCCGGTGGAGTCGTTCTCTCAGCAAGACATCGACGCGGGCGTGATATCGTACGTGCACGACGCGGCAGCCGACAAGCAGCTGAACAAGACCTCGCTCAAACTGACGCTGCAGGTAAACTGTAGCACATTCCGGGACTGGATAGTCCACGTGACAAAATCTTTGACGGATGGAATTTGCAGTGCCTGTAGAACTATGTTAAACGCTAAGGATAGCGAAACGAAACGATAACTTTTTATGTATGCGATGTTCGCTACGTGACGTCACCTTAGCGAAGAAAAATGTCAAATCGCATACATAAAAAGTTTCGTATTCATATATTCATAATCGTTTCGTATCGCTAGCGTTAGCGTTTAACTTTGTCTAGGGGGGCAGGTGTCAACATGTCTATGTGGCAAAATTGGCAATGGTTAAAATGGACAGGAGTCCAATCAAACAAGCGTCATTAAGTATAATTGCTAACGTGAACACGCGTTTAAATGCATCAAGGTAAAAACGTACAAGAGTGGTTCTGCCAGAATACCCTCGATCAGATGGTCCGATGACATAGCGAGGATAGCAGGAAAGCAATGGACGCGGGTTGCATGGGACCGGGTTTAATGGCGTATACGACCTCTGTGGCGCAGCGGTTGCGCATCTGCCTACCATGCAAGAGGTCCCGGGTTCGAATCCCGGCTGGGGACAAAAAAAAAACCCCAGGTCTTGGATGTTTACATGTTTGTGATGTCGCTGTTTCTGGTTCCCACGACACAGGGTATCCTAGTGTGGGGACAGAAGCAATGTATGTGCCTGTATGTAAATATTTATGTTTATGCATGAGGAGGTCTATACTCAACAGTGGGTTCCCTGAGAGGCTGATGATGATGATGATGATGATGATGTACGTAAGAGCGTTGTGTGCGGCAGGTGTCCGACGGCATCGAGACGTCGGCGGCGGGCGTGGTGCGAGTGGCCGTGGCGCCGCTGCAGCTGCGGCTGCTCAACAATACGGGGCTGCAGCTGGTGCACGGCGCGGCGGCGCTCATCAGCGCGCGCAACCTGAGCTTCGCGACCAACGCGGGCGGCGCCGACGTGGACGTCAAGTAATACTTTAACTTACATCGACGTTTTCTGTGCGAGAATCGCGGAAGAGTGATAGACTGAGTGAGAGAGTGGGTTTTACTTTCAGTGAGAGCAACGCAGGATAACATTTTTTTATGTAGCCATTAGGTGTCCCACTGCTGGGCAAAGGCCTCCCCCTCATTCGTCCACAATCCCCTGTTCTGTGCCATCACCGGCCACCCCGGCAGAAATTTATCAAGGTCGTCATTGACATTTAGTACATTATAATTCCAACTCTCATACCTGCCGGAGAGTCAAGGGAGGATCAAATCTTTATTTGCGTATCAACACATTTCATCATCACCATCACATCCTGACACCCCTCAGCAGGAGTATAGGGCTCTCTGTACAGATTCCATTTGTTCTGGTCTTGGGCCATCTGCTTTAGCTCCGCTCAATCTGAGCTCACAATGGCGGCCTCCTTCTCCGTTAAATGTCGCAACGTTGTTTTGGGGTGACCTTTTTTCCGGTCGGTTTTTCTATACCTTGAGTTTCAGTAATAAGTTTGGTTTCGAGTATAGGTTATTAGCCCATAGTACCCTAGTCTGATGGTCTACATTTTGGTCCTAAATATTTAATAATTTATCATAGTATACCTGAGAAATTACGCAAATTTGATCTTCGGATCTCCCATCTGCAAATGTTCCTCCACTTCCATGCAACACCCAATTCTACTACTCTCGTCTCTCAGGTACGACATCGTGAAGCCGCCTCAGTTCGGCGTGGTGGAGAGGCTGCGAGTGCTGGATGGCACCTGGCAGACCGTCGATTCGTTCACCAGCGAGATGCTGGCGTTCGGGCGGCTGCGCTACATGCATCTGCTGGGCAGCCCCACGCATGATGAGTTTAAGGTATATTAACAGAATTGGTTCCTGTGATAGTGCGGCAGTATTTTTTCGTGGGACTAGAGTGAGGTCGGGTATTTTATGTCATCCTTAGGGACCAGTTTAGGAACTGTTTAAGATTTTTTGAGCTCAATTACTAAGTAAAATATTATGGTAAATAATTTACGATAAACAGTCTCACTGTTTCGGTAAAGAGGGATAGAAATACTTAGGAATTAAAATAGAAAAATACTTACTGCAGTTTAATTTGGCTTATTGTCTAACCTACCAATCTTTTCCACAGTTCAAAGCATCTGTCGGAAGCATACGAACGAATACCCTTTACGATTTTCGACTGACCTTCATAAAACTGGAGCTGTACCAGACAGTGAACCAGGAGCTCGTGCTAAACAACACGAGAGAAGCGTTCATATCGCCGCAGCATCTACGATTCAACACCAGACCCCTCGCACTACCCAGCGACAGGATTCAGTACACCGTCATCCGGCCACCGAAGTACGGCATCCTACACTTGTCTTCCGGAAAGCATCATCTACAAATGCACAGCACTTTCACCCAGAATAGTATTGACACAGATCAGTTGTGGTACAGATTGCACAGGAGAGCATATTCTCACATACAGGACGAGTTTACTTTCGTAGTAGGCGCTAGCGAATGCGAGAATATCACCGGGTTGATGACCATCAGACACACACCAAGCCCATCCTCCACTGAACTATCTTCTGGTCGTATTCAAACAACGCTAGAAAGACTGCAAGTCGTAGAAGGTTCCCGAATGGTCATCCCCTCCACGCATCTCAACTTCAGAACCGATACAGTCACGAATTTAGTATTCAACATCACCCATCTTCCCAAACACGGCAAGATCGAAGTAGTCCGTATAGAAAGCCCGAAGGTACTCAGGGACAACACTACCTACTTCACACTGCAGGAGTTGAACTCGGATAGAGTCTACTACGCTCATGACGATTCAGAGAGCCGGCACGATTCGTTCCACTTCATGGCACTCAGTCCTGAGCCTGAGGACTTTCAGTACGTCGGCGTCTTTCATATAGACATCATATTGAAGAACGACAATAGCCCTGTCCGGGCCAACGAGAATGTCTTCCACATAGTCCACGGCGGAGCTAGACTCATCACCGCAAGAGACCTCAGCTACACCGACGCTGACTTGGACACCAAACCCTCCGATATCATCTACACTATACAGAGATACACGAAAGACCCGCCTAACGGAGGCATCTACAGAGCAGATAACCCTTCCGAACAAATAGCACAGTTCTCCCAAGACGATATAAACAAGAATTTGGTACTCTTCAAACACCAAGGCAAGGAGTACGGGAAGGTGGCATTCTGGATAACGGATAGTTTGTTCGATGTGAACGGGAACTTGGAGGTGCAGGCGTCGCCTCCCTTCATAAAGATGTACCCCACGAACGGGTCGATTGTTGAGAACGGAAAGGCTGTTGTCATCACGACAAGGGACTTGCAGGTAAGGATGTTGTAGGTTACTTTTAGATACCCTCAACTTTACAAAGTAGACAAATGAAGTTTGCGGCACTCTATCATTTATCCCATAACTAAGGTTTAGGTATCTTGCAAATTCATTGCTACAACAAATCTTCAAGAATTCCATGTGCAGTAAGCTAGCTGGACATACTATTCCATGTGCAGTAAGCTAGCTGGACATCTAGCTGGACATACTATTCCATGTGCAGTAGGCTAGCTGGACATTCTATTTTGTACGCAAGCCGGTTCATCTAATTCAGTTTCTTCTTACTGTTCGTTCAAATTTAAATGAGACAGCCAACTTTCGAATCTATCAGTATTATAATCGATAGATAGCTCCACATCCAATCCTCAGTTTATCTTCATTGTTTACCCGTCTCCACAGGTGGACACAAACATGAACTGCCTAGAAGAGGACATCCGCTACCAGGTGACGTCAGAGGCGAGGCACGGCGCGCTCGAGGTGGGCGAGGGGCAGGGCGCCACCGCGTTCAGTCAGCTGGACGTGGCCGCCGGGCGCGTGGCCTACCGACACCGCGAGCCGAACACGCCTACCGATCTGTTCAGGTCAGTCTCACTCACCACACACGGAGCCCAAATCAGCATGACCACTGAATGACAGTGACTTTACGATGTCGCTCAAGCTATCCATTATCTGGGTCGGGAGTCGCGTAAGGAATCGCAAGCTATAGCGAGACGCAAGAAGCCTGTTTTGGCTTGTCGACAGCGCCGAGACGTGTCGCGCCCCGGCTACAAACAAACCGGAGTTTCGCTCCCTCGTTATAGCTATTGCTATGCGGTTCTGTACGCGACTCGCGGCTAAGCGTCGTAGTCGCGTCGTTGTCAATGAGCGGTCATTGTGCTACCAGCACCCCTAGCATGCCTAGCTCGGGGAGCTTTAGTCAAACATTCCTTGCAGTTACAACCCTACTGAATCTAACAATAATTGCAGGTTCAAAGTGCTCTGCCTGGAGAGTTCCGGCGAGGGCGAGTATCCGCTCAAGATCTTCCCGTCCAGCTACTGGGAGCCGCTGGCGGTGGCGCGCAGCCGGCCGCTCGTGGTCGAGGAGTCCACCAGCGTCAACCTGACGAGGGATGTTCTGGAGGTATGTAGGTAGTAGCATCGGTTATAATGGGCTTAAAAACTGCCTATTGCTCACTTCAGAAGTCACCACTGTAGACTATTTTGACAGTTCTTCATAGTTGCAACCAATAGACAATATGGCGGTTCTTGGGACACTCCAGAGCTGCTACTACTACTATATGACGAGCTCTCAGTTTCAAACCCCATTTGGCTATGAAATGGCCCTTTAAATGGGTTCTTTTATATAAAAAAATCGCTAAATGTGTTGGTAAGCAAAACTCATAAATGTTCAGACCGATTTGGATGAACTTTTTATTTTATACTATGCGTAAAAGTCGTTCGCGTCGGAAGTTTCTTACGGTGAGAAAAAATCAAAAACGCAAAAGGTACCGCCGAAATGTCTCGTTTAGTTCGTGGTTCCCCAGTTAAGGCTATCGGGTCAGCTAGTTATTTATTAGTTCGTGTATTCCACCAGGTAATGCACCCCCAAATCGACCCGAGCAACATCGTCTACCGAGTCACGGACGGCCCCCACCACGGCTGGCTCGAGATCGCAACGGCCCCCGGCGCGGTCGAGCTATACACCGACGAGCCGATCCGCACAAATATGTTCGACCAATCGGTGATCAACGCATACCGCCTCATGTACGTCCAATCGGGCGTCAACCGAACTCGCGACCGAATCAAAATGGACGTCACTAACGGCATCGTCTGGCTGCGCGGTATCGAGTTGAACATAATCATTATACCGGAGCATTTCTACTTGACAGCGGCGAATTTGAGTGTTGTTGAAGGAGAGAGAGCCAGTATTAAGCCGGATTTGTTCCGAACGGTGACAGAGTACTACAGAGGGAAGGTGGTGGCGTACAGAGTGATTGAGAAGCCGCGGTACGGGAAGATAATGATGGAGGATCAGGAGCTCAACTTGCTGCCGGTGCTCAAACTCAACTCGGGGAATATACAGGTGGGTGCAGATTTCAGATTTCCAAAGACTAGTCCAATAGCTCGTATCGGGCGAAACAACCAATTCGCGATGGTAAACGAAACAACCAAATCGGAGCGTACTGTACCGAACGGGCGTCCACAAGCGTTCTTGGATCGCAACGCTGATACAAAACGGAGGTACCATGGACAAAAGCAAATGTCTGGACCCACCTTAACGGAACAGGCAGTTGTCTGATTCAACGAATACTTTGAGTAACTGGCTAACCGTGGACACGTGTTGAATCATTAACTCATAAAATTCATAATTACTTTATTGCACACAGAAAATTTACAATAGGACAAAAATACACGTATGAATTTTTACTATGTATAGTAAAAATTCATACATTCGTCTACTTATTGTTGCTATAATATTAATTGCATGTTTCACCTATTTTTGTTGTATGAAATTTGTTTATTTCTGGCCCCGGATTCTACAAACGAATTGCATGGCAATTGCTATAGCGAGGGCGCAAAATTACGGTTTCGGCTTGGCGCCGGCTACAAAAAAAACTTTGTAGAATTGGGCGCCTATTATTATGAGCATATGTATTCACATAATTCATTTCCGCTCTATTCTTCCAGTACGTGAACGACGGCTCAGAAGAGCCGCTCGACGGTTTCAAACTGGTCGCGATCACCGACCACAATAAAGAGAGCGAGTGGTTCCGCGTGTGTGTGTGCGTGGCGCCCGTGAACGACGAGCCGCCCATCGTGGCCGCCAACACGGGCCTGTGCGTGTGGGAGGGCGGCAGCTTCACCTTCACTAGGAACGAGCTCTGTGAGTGTGCATGTGTCTGCTGCTGTGTGACGGCTGAACGGATTCGGATGATTGAACCAACCTGTTTTTTTTCTTTCTTTCTTTCTATAAATTAGCTAAAGCTTAATTGCACAAAACATTATAACATGGATAAAATACATGTACGTTGATACGTTCGCCTGCGCCTAAAAGTATACGAGCAGTATAAGCGGGATTCACTCGTTAATATTATATGACCGCCCGTATACTTTTAGACGCAGGCGGCCGTACAAATGCGAGCTTTCTGTTATGTTAAATAAAATTGGTCAAGTGCGGGTCGGGCTCGCACACACCATCGTCGTGTGTGCCTAAAACGGCAATACCTTCAATCTCGCCGTCAGTCGTCTCTTGCTATTAAAAAATGTCAGGCGTTATCTTATTGAAATGGACCCTACAATTTAATTCTAAACACCCTTTTTCGTGTATTTCAGTGTTTGTTGTTGTTTCGGCAATAAAAATACACATTCTGTAAAAAAACAACTCTAGCTATTACGGTTCGTGCTGTAGGACCCGATGACGGACAGACGGACGGACAGACGGACAGCGGAGCCTTAGTCCCGTTTGGCACCCTTCCGGTACGGAACCCTAAAAATAGATTTTGCTGAGCTAGAATCCTACCTTCAAATCTAATTGAGCGATTTGAATCTGTCTATTATACACCCCTCCCGCCCCGCAGACGTGAACGACGTGGACACCCCGCTGTCAAACGTGACGATCAGCGTGGTGGACATCGTGACCGGGCACATCGCCATGAGAAGCGCACTGGACGCGCCCGTGCGAGCGTTCACGCAGGAGGACATTGACCGGGGCGACGTCGTCTTTGTGCATATTAGTGAGTAGACTTATCTATTTAGAAATAATTGAAACAAAAAGTAAACTTTAGAAAAAACCGACTTCCACAAACCCTATTTGATTAGATTGAGTTTAATACAAACTGTAACCCCTTACAACCCCCCCCCCCTTGGGGTATTAATTTTGTCAAATCCCATAGGTCCACCGGTTTAGGCTATGCGTTGCCTGCCCGTCAGCCACTCTTTGTATTTGTACCTAGTATTGAGCAGATCTGGTGGCCATATGTGGTCTTCATCATCAGTTCCGCATCACAATATTATGCTTACCATGTGCATTTGCACGAGTTTTATGAAAAACACAAAAATCACTATAGGTCTGCCTATAATATTTGAAGAGTTCGCTCGATTTCTCCAGGATCCCATCATCAGATCCTGACCTGGTTTCAATGGGACCAATGGGAAGGTAAACCCTTTCAAACAAAAAAAAATATTTTTCCAAATCGGTCCGTCCGTTTAGGCGCTATCGGGGCACATACATAAAAAAAAAAAACAAACATCCGGACGAATTGTAAACCTCCTCCTTTGGGAAGTCGGTTAAAAATAATCGCCAATGTCGTGTTATCGGCAATCGTTGTGAAAGACCACTAAGGGTTTTATTTTACCATGTCCTATGCAGCCTAACAGAAGCGCGCCCAACTGCTAACTATGAAAAAGTTTTAAAACTGGTCTTCCACAAACATTGCAAACACGTAAGCTTTTCGATGGACCGCAAGAAAGAACGTTCTGACATTGATGGAATAAAATGGAGGTAACGTTTTTATGAGCTAGCCTCGTGTTACGTAGAATAGAATATTGAATAACTGGCCAACAACGGTGCCTCTGCTGCCCCGCATGGCATTAACCAGCTGGTATTCTTATTCAAATAGTTTGCAAATACACCAGCGGACCATACATTATACATTTTCTAGAACGTTCTTAATAAATAAATCTTATTTTCAGGCGGATCAAAAGGGAAGATGATCTTCAACGTTACCGACGGTCTTCACGAGTTGTCAAAAATCACGTTCCTGATCACCACCAAGCCCGTGTTCCTGAAGTTGGTCCGGAAGCAGAACCTTCGAGTGTTCCCGCTGATGCGCGACGCTCTCAACACCTACCTGTTGATGACTCGGTGCTCCGACCCCACCAGGAACATCATCTACAAGATCGAGCGAGCGCCCACCCTCGGCAGACTAGTCATCCTCAGCGGCGAGACCCACCACAGGACCATCAAACAGTTCACCCAACAAGACCTGAACAACTCTCTAGTCTACTACGAACACACGCATCCATTCTCGGACCTTTACACCAACGACTCCTTCATATTCAACATCGAAGCGTCATGGGCGAAACCGATAGTCGACCAAATATTCAACATCGACATTTCCGTCTCTTCCGGCGGGCTGGCCAAGTACGTTCATATACCGCACATCAAGGTGAAGGAGGGCGATAAAGTGCCCATTCGTGTCAATGTGACTAACGTGTTGACGTATCTGGAGACGCAGGCTGGCTTGAGACAGCCGCAAGTTGAGGCGCAGTGGTCGGAACCGATACACGGAGAGCTCAAGCCTTCAATGTCTTCCCTTACTCAGTCGCAACTCGAGAACGGCGTCGTGAACTACGAACACGATGACTCAGACTCCCTGGAGGACAAGATAGACATGGCGCTGTTTCTCTTACCGGACTATGTACTGCTGTGTAACGTGACGATACCGATCCACATTCAGCCGGTGAACGATCAGCCCTTCCGCCTACTCACAGACTCGCCGCAGATACAAGTCGTGCAAGGAGAGAACTACACCCTCACTAGAAACGACCTGGTAACGGAAGACGCGGATACGGGCCCGGACGGGATCCTGTATGACATCATCAGCGGCCCGACTCAAGGCAGGATCGTCATGCTGAATAAAAACCAATCAATCGACCAAGCGCAGTCCATCAACAAGTTTACCCAAGAAGACGTTAACAATGGAAAAGTAATCTACGAACATTCTGGAATGTTGCAAACAGCCACCTTTTACTTCAGAGTGTGGGATGGCGAGTTCAAACCGACTTACACAGTCTTCACGATTGACGTCATACCGGTGATACTGAACGCCACGTCGATGCTTCCGATTTACTTGCAGCAAGGCTCGAATGTGGCGACTGTGACCACGGAACAAATCTACGTGGAAACGAACGCCAAGAGGTCCAAAGTCTGGTACAACATCACCCGACAGCCCCTCCACGGAATGATCTACGTAGGAAGAAATCCGGTCACGCATTTCTCGCATAAGGATCTAACGGAGAAAATTGTTATTTACATGCAAAATGACATGACAACAGCCAACGACAGCTTTGACCTGATCGCGTACGTACACAACAGCAACTCGACCCGACCGTTTTCCATAGAAGTGATCGTGCAACCACTCATGGCCCTGGGTGATTTGAGGGTAGAAACGGACAAGGCAAGGATCACGCTTCTAGCCATGGACGCAACAGGGCTAGCCAAGCTCACCGCCAGCGACCCAGTCTACACTATCATAAGAAAACCGAGATACGGCACCGTAAAAAAGATAATAAGAAGTTCTGGCGAAAAAACCAGCGCCAGAGAAAGAGAAGTGGCTTACTTCACCCATGAGGATGTAAAAGCTGGTGTGATATACTTCGTTGCGAAGAGTATGCCGAGTGGTTTGAAAGGGATAGAGGATAGTTTCCGGTTCCTGTTGGCCGCGTCCATATTCCAGCCGGCGACAGGGGAGGTGAAGATCTTCATCGGACACCGCCCTAAGAAGAACCTTCCGGGCCCGAACGACCCTGAGGGACATGAGGGAGTACCGGTAAATACCCAACTCTTAAACCTTTTGTCGCCTTTGTTACGAATCTGGAATCGACAATAACTATCCGTCTTTTATAAAATCTCCATAATATATGAAGATTTTATAAAATCCAAGTCCATTTAATACATCTGTTTAATCTCATAACAGCTGCATTCAGACTGTAATCTACTTACTGAATCGTTTGAACCGCTACAGAAAGTCGCCATGCATAGGCCCAAAACGAACCCCTATAACCTTCCCGCAGATGTCCGGCGAGACAGCCTCCTACTACACCATGATCCTCACGGCGCTGTCTGGCACGATCCTCGCCATCGTGGTGCTGTTCGGCCTGCTGAAGTGCAAGCAGTATCTGTCAGCTGAGCGCAACGTGCTCGTCAAGATTCACGGGCAGAGCGCCGGCAGCGTGGCACCCATCCCGCTGCCGCGCCCGCCAGACCATCTGATGCCGTCGCCGACGTCGCTCACGCCGCCTATAAAGAGGTAGGGAAAACCCAGAGACTATATATCCAATTGACTGCGCCTGCGGGGGAATGCGGCTCTCGCCAAACGTTTGTTGTATTCAAATTGTACGATGACGGGCCGCCAGACAGTTTCGCAGCGGCTGACCAATCACAGCTCTCTTCCTCGTCCCCCGCCGCCCGTAAATGATAAGTTGTGTTTCAAAGGAAAATGTATCTATGCGCTCTCCACTGGATAAGTGCTCCCTGGGAAAACCTCAGGTGTAAAGGCACCTTATGAAACTAAGAGATCGTTATGTATTGGTCGGATGGAACAAGATCGGGACAAATATAATCTTAAACAAGAGCCCTATATTCCTAGTCTGGGGTAACGGACGAGATGATGATGACGAGGACGGGACGAGATAACATAACATTTACATGCAGGCACATATATAATAATTTATTAATTTTGTATAAACTTGTCTTTCAACAGTCAACGCGTGCTTAGTCTATGGTTTTGTACCCGTAAATAAAAGTCGCACGTCACACTCCGTATCTCGAAGTCACCACGTTCGTTGTGCAAGTAATTCCGGAACATTCCAGATACGTGTCGTCCGAGCAGTGCGCGCACACCGGCGCCAGCACGCCGCTGCCCTCGTGCGGCAGCGTGGCGTGCAAGGTGACGGCGCTCACGGACGCGGGGCTGCCGGACCTGAACGCACGGTACCCGTACGGCGCCGAGGAGCACACGGACGTAAGTTTAGATCGCTAAAGGCGGGTACAGATTGCTGTAACGTAACATACAATGTAACATGGACGGAGCATTTCATCAGTGTGTACGAAGCGTACCTACTCTCATCTGTTCCCGGCAAGCGTGCGGTGCGAGTTACGCAGAACAGAAACACAGCATCGTCCTCACTGGCGCTCCGAGCCAGTCCGAGCACACTGCGCGCCAGTGCGCGTCCCTTTGTGTTCGGCGAAAAAACCGACAGTTGGCGGAGCGCGCCGCGCACGAGTTGCAATGCTCAAATCGCGCGCGTAGTGTGCGCAGCTCGTGCGCAGCTCGTGCGCGCAAGGCGCCCAAACATATACATTGCGACGATGTGGACGGAAAACTCTTTCATTGCGTCTTACGTTGCGTGTTACATTACAGCAGTCTGTCCCCGCCTGTAGTGTAAAAGAAGGTGACGTAAGCGCAGAGGAAGAATGACGTAAGCGTAGAGGAAGAGTGACGTAAGTGTAGAGGAAGAGTGACGTACTTGTAGTTAGAGGAGTAGTGACATAAGTATAGTGAACGGAGACGGCTGATGACACAGGTGTAGCGTCCTGCACCACACGCCGAGTGCGCGTCAGGTTTGGTCGCGGAAGATGAGGGACATAGATATGCAGAACGCGCGCTCCGTCCTTCGCTCTCTCGCGTCGCGACTCCCAGCGGGGGCAGGTATGCTTCGGGTGCCGACGCCGTAAGTGTGAGGAACTGTCCACGCAAGTGTCCATGTGTGGCAAACTGACGAACAATTAATACTAATTACATACTTGAGGACCCAATGTACCGAACTGACTGCACTAGTGTAGAAAACCCACTACCTACTACATTCACTATCGTAAATGGCGATCCACAGGCAAAACGAATCCGCCGATGGCGCTAGTAGCGGTCCGGCCATGTCAATGTCAAATTTTGTTTATGTTTTCGCTAAGAACAGATTTGTAGTTAATTTTAGTTTTATAGAGGTTTAATTTTAGTTTTATTGGTCTCTGCATATCCTCGAGTGCATTGTTGCAACGAAGTTTTTTCTCCGAATTGCTTTTTCCCATCGCTTTTTCAGGTCGGGATTTTTGGGAAATAGATGAACCCCATTTTTATCACATCCTGGTACGGCAATAATTGAAACAAAAAGTAAACTTTAGAAAAAACCGACTTCCACAAACCCTATTTGATTAGATTGAGTTTAATACAAACTGTTACCCCTTATCCCCCCCCCCTTGGGGAATTAATTTTGTCAAATCCCATCTCAGTGCTACCCCACGCTACTAAGGAACCCCTGTACAAAGTTTCATGGCTCTAGGTGCACCGGTTTAGGCTATGCGTTGCCCGTCAGCCACGCATTGTATTTGTACCTAGTATTGAGCAGATCTGGTGGCCATATGTGGTCTTCATTAGCAGTTCCACATCACAATATTATGCTTACCATGTGCATTTGCACGAGTTATTATGAAAAACACAAAAATCACTATATGTCTGCCTATAATATTTGAAGAGTTCCCTTGATTTCTCCAGGATCCCATCATCAGATCCTGACCTGGTGTCAATGGGACCAATGGGAAGGTAAACCCTTTCAAACAAAAAAATAATTTTCTAAATCGGTCCATCCGTTTAGGCGCTATCGGGGGAAAGACATAAAAAAAAAAAAAAAACAAACATCCGGACGAATTGTAAACCTCCTCCTTTGGGAAGTCGGTTAAAAAGAGGCATATTAGTGAAATCTATTGAAAATTTATCAAAAACCACAGAAAACGGATCAATTGTACGGGAATGACAGTTGATGACAGTTCAGCCTGGCCGTACCGATGATGTGCCCTCTACAGTGGCAGTGTGAATCCCGATTAATTAAAGATTGGCATTTATCGGTTTCACAAAATTTTAATAAAATTTCTACTCATTTATCGTCCTCATCATACGTCCTCATACGTCCTCAAGTTTTTTTCAAAAAAGTTTCCACAAAAGCAATAATACCCTATTCGCCCTCTACATTCCCTTGTACCGGTCGCAGGCAGAAGACTGGAGCAGCTACGAAGCGAGCGAGTCGGCGTACCCGGTGCGAGCCGGAGCCGGAGCCGCGCCGCCGAACCCCATGCTGCGCCGGAACCAGTACTGGGTCTGACCCGCGGACACCTTCACACTGCCCCGGCGGGTGCATACTGCAGGTGAACTGCACATGCTACACAATCTTTCCTGTCCTGTCTAGCTTTGCTGGAGGTGGAGGAAATGTCTTTTTGAAATGTGTTTATTGACAGATTACATACTCGTTAGGTTCTACTTACAAAACTCAGGAGACATATTTAATACACACATACAAATATTTTAGAGATAAGCCCGCCGCATTAACAGTTTTTTAAGATTACCATGTGAATTTCTGTGCAATAAATAATAGAGAATTAGCTGGTAGGTTTTTAAGGATCGTATTTCAGTTACTGACTTGACAATGGTCGTCCACTTCGGGTATTCTTTGTCTAATGTCTTGTTAGACGCACACTACAGATTATGGAATACTTAACACCGACTTGGGCCGGCCAGACGCTCCGTTACAAGAGTGCATGAATAAATCCATCCGTTGGCTTGCTTCCCACCCTTTCCCATTATAACATGAAGTGTCGCCATGAGGTTGGGTGGCCGTGGGATTTGTCCCGTATCCGCCACAATGCAGTGATGTTTTCCCTCCGGACCAGTTGTGAGATGGCCAGTAATTCATGGTGCAAGCTTTCGCACCAAAAGTTCGCGATTGATTAGTTGTGTGGTTGCCTACCATGCGGTCCCGGTTTTGATTCCCGGCTGGGGATAAAGCAAACAAAAACAAAACCTTAGGTCTTGGATGTTTACATTTTTGTGATCCACGACACAGCGTATCCTAGTGTGGAGCCAGGAGCAATGTACGTACGTGCGTGTATGTAAATGTTTGTTGTATCCCGTCGTGCAGCGTCGTTGGAGCACACCTCGGGCTCTCTGAGCCGCAAGCTGCGCCGGCGCGGGCCGGACCTGGTGCCCACGCCGTTCCTCCTCAGCAACTACCGCGCGGGCAAGCACCACAGCTGCGAGGTCACCGTCTAGTCGCCGCCGCCGCTGGCCGAGAAACAAGGCAGACATGACAACGACAACATTCGAGACACAGACCTAACACGTGGTAGAATCTGCAAGCAATAAGCTGGGCCGGCCTACGTGCTAGTGTAGTATGTGTGTCGGCCCTGAGTTCCTGAGTTGGGTTGCAGACTAAAGAACGGGAAAGAAACAAGACCATGTATGCTTTCCTCTGTCTTCTGTCTCGTGTCTGTGGGGATTGCACTTACAGTTTTTGTCTTTGTGGCACAAATATCTAACTTGTGGCTCTGTGAGCTGTAGACCTCGCGAGTATGTCGGTGGGAAACCTGAACTGCTAACACACGTAGAGGAGAACAGAAAAACAAACAAACATACGAAAGCATTTTTTCCCAATCCTGAAACGGAGACGCTGCGCTCGCTCGGTCAAAAAAAATAACCCAAATAATTTTCTTTCAATAACACATACAAACTTATGAATGTACCTGGTTACGTACATGCAGTATGAAAGTAGCCGCACCAATAACTTTGTAAACTACATTTTGCGATCAAAAATACAACCTATTGACTTTTTACTAAAATTATATAGTCTGTTTCACTCTCATGGTCTTTACGAATCCAACGACACCTCATTTGTTAATATCCATTGGGTTGTAGCGATTTTTTTACATTTTAAAACCCCATATCTCCGCCATTTTGAAAAAGATCCAAAAACTGACTCGCCAGAAAAAAAACTATTTAATTGTTCTGCCTACTCACAAAATTTCACGCGAATCGGTTGAGAAATGCGCCCTGTAAAGGAGAACAGGAAAACAAACAAACATACGAAAGCATTTTTGGCCAATCCTGAAACGGAGAAGCTCCGCTCGCTTCGCTCGCTCGGTGAATTAGGTCTGAAGTTGCCTCCGTGAGCGTTGCAATAATGGAGATCTATTACTAGCGGTACTGTACCGTACTCTTGCGCAGTTCGCGGGGCGGCAACTTCAGACCAATCTATTAGATATTTGGCGCGAGCTGTATTGTAAGGATCTCAGATCATTGTGTTGGTGTTGCTCTGGCTACCTCATAAGGGATGTGAATGATAGTTGTATGTATAAATTTGAGAGCTCTTAACTATTGGGTGTCCCACAAGTATGTAAAGGATTGTGTGTAAGAGATTGTATAGGATTTCATATACCTAGTCTTGGGACACTTTATAATTCTGTCAACCACAGTAAATAACCGCACATATACCTATTTGCATTGTAGTCTATCAAATATGTTTGCAGCTAAAATGTTCACAAGAAATATATGTGAGATGTAGAACGATCATTCAGCAGCCTCAGACGACTGAAAACATGGCTGCGTAGTACCAGGTCACACAACAGAATGAATGGTTGGTTTGGCATTGACGAGTGTTCACAGAAAACTCATTGAATAAAATTAACAATTTTGTAATATAATTCAAGATAAATTTGCACAAAATCCACGTAAATTATGTTTTAGTTAGGTAAGTAAGTTCAATAATAAATACGAGTTCAGTACGATAACTTTGTTTACAAATATAATTTAAAAACAAACGGATCTGGATATAGCAAGTGTAATGCTGTCTCGGTATGTATGCAACTCTGCAAGTGCAGTCTCTATATTTAACCGCATATTTTATATGCTCGTAGTTTAATAGTTTTTAAACCAAATGACTAAGTTACTAGTGTTGTTATTACGATATTAGAAGACTCGCCTACGACGGATCGTTAAGTTTAGAATTAATTTATTGTAGGCATGTGAACGCACAGTTTTTGTAACAAAACTGAAACTAATGCCAATTATGGTGCCAAATTTGAAGTAGGTATGCTATGTACTTATTATACTCGTACCTACGTAACTATATTAATGTTTTGTATCATTTGTTATGGCTTTAATATTATCTATAATTTTATGAGGTCGTAAGCGGATTTACTAAAATTAACAAACACACTACTTAATTAAGTGGAATTAAGGTTTTCTTTTACCTGCTTAGCTTGTAACTAAATATTATCTGGCGCCAAGGACTAATATTGTTTGATTTAATAATATAATATATTATTATCTGAAATTGTTATGATCTGAATCTCACATCGATCGCGGCTGCAATCATAAGTGGATGATTCGCATTTAAATTCATATACTTAGGTGTTTGTATAATCAGAAGTCGTTAAAATGTTGAAGCATTTCTTTGTAACCAAATAAATGTGTTAGATGCCAAATACTAGTTAATGTTTATAGATGATTCCCATTTTGACTTTATTTCTACAATATAACATAGATTAAATAGAGACTGATCGTATAATAAAAGGTAACCCAATACCTGGAATTGATTTATCCGATACGTAGTTTTATCATCGTGTTAGATATGTTTATACATTGAGTAGTCCATTCATTTAAATCATGTATGTAAGTACTTTAAAGTGCCTAGTTTATTAAAAATGTTGTGTGTCCTCAAAGTTGAACTATTCAATGTCGATTGTGTCAACAGCTGAAGAAAAAATTTGGTGTGGTTTTATAATAAGTGATCAAGTCGAGACAATTTAGAATCATTCACACTATACTGCTCAATTAGAAAACCATTCCCTCTTTCCTATCAATTTCATAAGAGCACACTTTTTTGTTATAAGTCGATATTTAGATTCAGTTTAAAAGTTGATTACATTACATTACATTATCTCTAGATACAGATTCAGAACGTGACAAAATAAATGACAAATGGAATATATTTTTCATATGCAATTAGTGAAACCAAAGTTATTCTTCTTCTTTGTTGCAACTAGTTCTACTGTGGACTTTTAGATAAAATAGAACTTTTTGTATGAATGTGCCAAAACGTTATGAATTTGCTAACACTCTGTATAGATAGTGTGCGTCGAAAACTGTATGTTGTATTTTAGTATCTTAGATAAGAGCGGGTCTATTGTCAAATACTACAGAGTATCTTTGATATAAGTGTAAGATAACTACAACTTAGACGCTTTATGTACCTATTTGTAATTTTGTATGTCATTTACTTGCATACACGACACACGTATGTACTTACAAGTTACAAAAAATGTAGAGACAGAGTTATAAATATGTATGAGTGTCGTCACTTGGCGTGTAACTTAAAAAAGTGGTAATACTATACTTACATTTATTTAGTTGTAAAGTTATCCGGTGCACTTAAAACAATGCCTTTACCTTGTATGTAGCTTTATAAAAATGAATAGGCTTAATAATTACAGGTACCAATATTGTGAGCGTGTCCTGAAGCATGGCCATTTATCTATAAAAGTACAACAGTTCAATTAAATAAAAAAAATACCATAAAATCATACAGATTGCTTAGTCGACGTCAATGTAATATTAATATTTTTTGTATACTCCTGTCTGACTAAAGCCCAACCGCCGTACATTCGAGCCTCGGGTTAATCCGGAGTCCTTATGTAGTATGTTGTCCACTGTCAATAGGACATAAGCCCCCTAGACAAAGTGAAACGCTAACCGTTGCGAAACGAAACGATAACTTTTTATGTATGCGATTTGACATTTGTCTTCGCTAAGATGACGTCACGTAGCGATTCCAAATGTCAAATCTCATACATAAAAAGTTATCGTTTCGTTGCTATCCTTAGCGTTTAACATTGTCTACAGGCAGGCACAGGTCGACGTAGATCCACACGAAAAGGTGTCATTACGGCGGCGGTCGAGCTATAATAGCTCTTCGTTATAATATTGTTGCAAAACCTGATAAATACTCGTGAAGGTATTCGTTATTCGTGAAGGTACCGCATATTAGTTGCATTACACGCTCTTTTAAGTCTACCGGTGCCTATGTCTTCGTACATCTTATCCAGCAATAAAAGTGCATAAATAGGTAATTAATAGTTTAGCTCACGTATTGTAACTAACTAATTTGTTGTGTTCTGAATAGACTAATCAAAACTCTCATTGTATTTTTTAAAGTTCCGTAAGTATATTATTATTTAATATGATTGACAAGTAATGAATGATGTAAGTAGCTAATGTTTAGGCTCCATTTCTAATAACGACCCAGGAAGTATTACTTATCTAACTATAACTGGGTTGACACTGAAATGAATGGCGCCTATAGAATAGCTACCATGATGTATGTCGAAGTTAGGAAATGGACTTTTAATAAATATTGATAAGAAACTAAATCATATTTTACTACTTTTTTATTGTTCACAGTATTTTATTCATCTAGATGCACACATTTTCAAGTAGGTAGGTAAATCCTTAAATAGTAAAAATATCTCTAGCCTTACATAAACATACAATTCATTCCGTTCATTCAGCGTGTATGTTTGGGAACTTATCCCTTTTCGCTAACATTGCGAACACTCGTGCAAATCTCATACGTATTATCTAACATATTGTATCTATATCACCAAATTAAAAAATAACTTTAAAATCTAGTACTCTTACGAGCAGAGGCGGTGTATTAATGTTAGAGGATTATATGCCGACATCTTACCAGCGTCTAACCACACTAAAACGTGACATACTTTCGGCATGAGTGTTGTTAGTAATTTAACTAGGTACAGTATATTCGTGATAAGAATGCAGTGAAATTTAAATTTAAATCTGTTAACACATACTAACAGGACAGGACACAATCGCCGCGTTCGAAAGTGTGCCTTCAACTGGTCATTGTGAACTTGGCTTAATAATTGGAAAAGATTTGATTGGTTACGGGCCGTGGCTAGGCCGCCGGACAGTGATAACTCCACTGCATTCTTATCACGAATAGACTATAGCGTGGTGCCATAGTCGCGCTACAGTTCTGTCGCATAATTTAGGCGTGGTGTGGTCAGTAACTAAAGCTGGCTACTGACATGCCTGCTGCAGGGGCAACCTACGGTAAAAAAAGAGTGTTAAACTGGAGCCGCCTGCTGTGTCTGCATGGAGCGGTGTACTCACACAAAGCAGGCGGCTCCAGTTTAACATACTTTTTCACCCAAGGTTGCCCTTGCAGCAGGCATGCCAGTAGCGCGCTTAAGTCTACTTCGTCGTAAGGAAGGGAGGGGTTACATACAATTCGCTCTATGAATAGGTACTTGTCATTAGAAAACCAGCACTTTGCTCCCCGCTTAACCATTCTAACTGTCGGTTTCTAAGAGTTATTTAGTTTCAGTCGACCTCCAGTTTCCTGAAGTTGCCGGTTAGTCCCCTCATGGCGTCACCGACGCTGTCTGCGCTCGCGCAGGTGTTAGCGCCAGTGCGCAGTGCGGAGATAGCGCCTTCTCTTGCAGCCTCGCTGTACAACTCGAGACGGACGGCGTTTTTGTCGTTTAGAAGAAGTGTGTCCCTTTTTGCGGCCAGCTCTACCTTCCAGAGGTCTGGAAGTATTAGTTGTGTGTGAGAGACTGTTCGATGAGGTCATTAATGTTGAGAAGTAAACTGGGTGACTTATCTCCATGCCGTAAATTGAGCCTAGTTGGTTGGACCATCCATCAAAAGGGGAAGTTTCCCCGCACTACAACTTTTTGGTAGAGGGCACTGTTTGTCTAGACTTGATAAATATTGTCAACAGCAAAAGTTTGAGGACTAATCCTATCCTGAAGCATTGTTTTGAGGCTCGCATGAATAAAGGTTTTGTGGGGTCCGCCTTTTGCCTTCCTTATGCTCATGTCCACTCACCAATCATCTCCTTCATCGGCATCACGCCTCCATACTCCTTGGGCAGCAGTGCGTGGTCGATCCCAACCTCCTTGATGTTCGAGTACAGACGCACGCGCTTGCGGATCTTCTCCGAGATCAGCGCCATCCCGAAGTCGAGCGCAAACTTGACGGTCGGGTGTACGTTGGCTCCGTAGATCTCCTTGTGCCGCATTGGGAGCGTGCGCTAGAATGAACAATCGTTAGTTATTTCTAACGGCTTATTTTTTGACGTTCCCCCGTGGCGTATGAAGTAAAAGAAGTCATGCATACGGCACGTACCGAGATCTTGTCATGTGTTGCCCCCGCTGTACTAACCCTGGGTTGCACGAAACTTTGAATTCAGTATATCCTTAGCATCAGAAACAAATGATAATCGTGCAATCCTATGAGATTCTCGCCCTCTCCCTCCGACGTCTATTCTCCATTGTTAGTTTGTTCGGCCTATGTCCTTATGAGAGAATATCGATTAAATCAGTAAGGTGACAACTTTAAATTTCTAAATCGTTTCGTGCAACTCAGGGTTATACCAGCAACACGAAAGAGTGACATAATTTACACACCTCTCCATTCTTCACGATCCTCACAGCCTCTCGTGGCGTGAAGAGCGTCAGGTGCGGCAAACTGACTCCTGCGCCGTCCGCATAGTGCACCACGCCCCGCACATGCACCTCTTCGTCTTCTAGCAGCGTCTCGTAGCAGATCCCCATCACTCGGCACATGTCCTGGTTGGTATACTTGTAGGGGTCGAACACGCCTGCGGTGCCGATATAGGGGATTAACAACTTTAAGCGATTAACGATTTTAGCGTCTTGCGTTTCTAGTAATAGGAGTAGTTTAGAAGCTGGTTGATGTTGTCAAGTGGGATGTCGCGTGGGAGCAGGTTTTATACTTCTGTTAACGAATAGCAAAACAAGTGCCAAACGCACACTACTCAATCTCAGGTGCAGAACCCAACATACAAGACAAATAGAAAATACGCGTACGTAGGTGGTATTCACTGTGTAATGTATTATAAACTAATATTTATTTATTTTACCTCAAACTTGCCCCATAAATCATACAAAAAATGTACTAAGTAGATCTAAAGTATGGGTATCAGCACTCAGGAGATGAAATGTTTCTCTAACTAATGAAGTAAGCAGTCAGTGCAAATGAGTAGAACTTAACTACGAAACCATTGTAATAAATAATGAATGGTTTATAATGATTTAGTAATTATTATACATACGGATATCTGGATAATACATATACGGATACGGCATAATGTGATTATGATCCTGTGAAAAAAGCGGCAATATTATAATAAATTAAGTAAGTAATACATAGCGAAAATGAATAATTGTGTAATTTGCTTGGCATTTTGTGTTGAGTAAAGGGATTGACGTTATATCTACCGGGCCTGTAAATGACCACGCGTCGACCCTCCTTATCTTTGAACGGGCTGACAAAAATGTACCTGTAAAATAACGAAGATATTATAGTTCATGTTCACGAATTATTACGTGGATATCCCACCATAGACTCTTAGAATACTTAGTTATATTTCGCAGTAAACCATTCTACCGTGACCATTATGGATCGCGAGCTCATTAGTTGTTTACGAAATGAATTGTAAACCTACGAAAAAGCGATAGATTAGGGGCATAAACATTTTCGTAATCACTCCAGTATATTTTTAATGTTTTACCCCTATATACATTTCACATTACGATTCCGCCCAGAAACCCCAAACAGCCTTGCCATATTGCATCGATTAGGCACTGTAGGCGCGCGTGCCATGAATGGGTGTTTTTTTTTGCACTGCAGACGATAATGTCGAAAGAACGAACGGAACAGATACAGACATTTTACGAGAATAAAAACTGGAGATGCAACGAATAGTGATTTGGCCAAATACCGAATATTTGGCCGCCGATATGTAGCCCATTAATGTTTCCACCGAGGGTCACAGGCCTTTACCCGGATCCGAGTAAGATTGAACCATGCTCCACCACGCCGGCTCAGTGCGGGTTGGTGGAGGGATTTTACGACTACTACATACTACCAATTATAGGCCGAATAGTTGCAGAATATTCGTTGCATCTCTAAAAAACAAGCCTTTTAAAAGCGCCTAGTCGATACATGGCTCACTCGTCATGCCATCATAACCTCGCTGGATTGTATCAGGTGCGCTCACTCACCCCGCCTCTAGTAGCTCCATCATGGCGGGCAGCTGGTAGTCGAGCTGGTTGAAGGCGATGCCCCAGGACTGCCGCAGCAGCACGTATCGCTCGATGGCCTCCTGAGCCATCGGCACGCTGAACTTCTTCACGCGGAGGAAGCGCAGCAGGAAGTTCGAGTCTGCAGTACATAGGGGAGCGCCCATTAATTACTTGTGGTGTTCACAAATATTACGAAAATATTTCCCGAAAAAGAAATCCAGTCAAAAATTATTATTTTTTGTTAAATTTTATTATTAGACTACGATCTTAGTCTTCATAATTCATAATTTCTTTATTGCACACAAAAAGTTACATAGGACAGTAAAAAACATAGAAAACGTGTACAAAGGCGAGCTTATCTCTAATAAGAGATCTCTTCCAGCAAACCAAATAGGGATGAGACAGGTGGATTGCTGAGCAGGAGTAGACCCATGTGTACAATACATATAATTAGTCTTCATTAGTTTTAAGTTCTTCGTCAAAAACACCTCACATAATTAATGAATGCCCTCTGACCTAACTTAGTCAGCTTGCTTATAGCTCTACATGATGACATCGGCAGACCTGCGTCTGCGGTGGACTAATTATGTAATGAGTGTCTACATAAAATTATTACACAGACCTAAAAAGGAATTTCCCGAAGATGGGTCTTCAACGTCCTTGGCCCTTTCTCTCCTAAACGACTATATACTAATTCCGCAACATTCTACCATATTTTTACTGAATTCATTAACTTTATCTGATGCGTTCCTGCAACTTTAAAACCATTATAAAAACCTTACCCATCCGTATGGCCATAATCTTGTTGTTCTGCTGGATCCACATCCTCAGCGAGGCCAGGGCCTGGGTCCTGGCACTGGGCGTCTCCCTCAGCTCGTCCAGGGCTATCTTCTGAGTCTCCTCCGACAGCGAACACTCGTACTCGTCAGCTGGGGTCAACACGCGCTGGGTCATACGACGAGACATCTCTGGTGTTCTGGGGAAACGGGACGGAATAAGTAAGAGCGACGGATATGCGGATCAAAGAGACACCTTTGTGAAGTCCCGTGTTTCTAAGCAGTATTAAGTAAAGTGCGGCTTATTACAACAAAGTTATTATTAGTAAGTATAGTTTACACACCGCTCGGTCGCCGGGCTGAGCTCAGGCGAGTTCAGCTGAGCAATTCGCAGTAATTTGCCACCGACTGTAGTTAATAAGTGCGCAGCGCTGGATTGCCATGACGTTTCGACATGATTAGTCACTAAAGTGGGACGCGGGGATCTTGATCAACCACGGTTTAGCAAAAGCGAAATTAACGTATGAATTCTGGTATTGGCAACTATTGAGTATAGGTTCCTAATAGAACAGCAACACCATATATTTATAATTGAACCGTTTCGATCTATCAATCGTGATATTCTCAAAGTATGAGCGAGCGATAGATACCGAATGTATGATACGCAATTATTTGGAAAGATCCGATACTATACAAAACTTGTAAAAAATTAAAAGACTCAAAAGGCTGGCAATGCCGTGTTTTTGGTATTTTTAAAATTGACTATAAATTACGATAGGTACCATCTGAAAAGATCCAACCCATGGCCGGAATCCAGATGGCCGTTAGGAATGATTTAGCGTATTTACAACCATGAAGCTAACAAAGCTATTACCTATTACTTAAGAGACCGGAGACCGCGTGAATTTCCCATACAAACGTAATACAAAAATGATGGAAAATGATTTGAATTTGAGAACTAGTTCTAAGCATTTAGACTGTTAATCGGATAAATACAGTGTTTACGCAGGTTCCTGGTCGTATACCAAGGTTCTTATTCAAATTACTTAAAAATATTTTTAAATCTGTTGAAGAGGAACCCTGGTATACAGACCAGGAACCTGCGTAAACAGTCTAAATACGTTAAACTATTTCTCAAATTCAAATCATGCTTGTATTACGTTTGTATGGGAAATCCACGCGGTCACCGGTCTGTGGATAAAAATACTGAAAACACTATCAAAGGTCACATAATAGCATTTAATTGGGAGGTTACTCCAAGTCACCTTATCTTAAGCAAGATGATGATTTTAATTGCTTTTAACTCTATTATTATGAAACTAAGTAGTTAGTGTGATGGTGTCATGTCATGGCAGGGGGCCTGCTACGTCTGAACCTGGCTGTTACAGGATGCGCGTATAATAAACTAAAGGCAGACTAGACTAAACTAATTTAAGTAGTAAGTAAGCAATTGAAGTAAAATATAAACACTGCTTTGTCTTCACTAATAAAATATACTTAGTAATAAGTAGAAAGACATTCTTGATTTGTTTCAAATTCTTTGACTATCGTGATAGTGAGCGCGCCAAGGTCAATACAAAAATATAGTATATACGAACGTGTACATACCTACCTACATATAAAAAACATAGGTTCTTTAGAATACAATAATACATATATCTTAAAAATCAAGAGGTCTCGTACGATTTCATAAGTTGTCAAACATGTAATACAATTGTGATAATCGGATAAGGTCTATGGGGTGGAAAATTATGTTGAACTGAATAATAATTGTACAGCAATGGAAATTCCGCCCACTTCTAATTCTTTTATCACTACGAAACATGGTATGTAGTTCAGATAACAATACAATATGGTAACATCGAGCTGGTGTGATGATGGAGCTCGAAGGTGGCAAAGGGTAGGATAGGATAGGTACTTGTAAGTAAACCCATCAAATTTGGGCTCATTCGATTCGTCGTGACAAGTCCGATTCATATCTTTTTCATTATCATCACCTGATGACGGAGCCAGACGATAAACGAAACTCCAGGAATCTTACTTGTAGACCGACTTTGGGATCATTTAATTCGTCTTGATAAGATCTCTTGATCTCAAAAGGGAGTTTTTAAACCACTGTATTTATTGTATGGAAGTTTGCGTGCTCACGATAGTCTTACTGATATTCACGTTACAAAATAGAACCAATTTCGATGTTGCGCATCGTATTGGGCTATAAAATGAACTGATGATCTTACAATCGATTGATAGGTAATGGTATAAAATGAACTGATGATCTTCACGTTACAAAATAGAACCAATTTCGATGTTGCGCATCGTATTGGGCTATAAAATGAACTGATGATCTTACAATCGATTGATAAGTAATGGTATAAAATGAACTGATGATCTTACAACCGATTGATAGGTAATGGTATAAAATGAACTGATGATATTACAATCAATTGATAGGTAATGGTATAAATGTCTGCGCCACATCGTAGGATTGGTCCATATCATGAATCGATAAAATCTTTTAGGGCAACTGTGGTAGCTCAAAGTGCAGTGAAGCCTCCGAATAGTCTCCGTGTTAATTTGACAGTACAACGTACAACACAAAAAAACATCACGTAGTGCTGAATAAATAGATATGCCTTTAGAATATGTTTTCATTAAAACCGGGCATTTCATGATATGGCCAATTCTACCATATGGCGCCGACATATATATATATACATAAGGTATTATATTCGATTTCAATCTCACATTAACAGTCACGAATGAAATGAAAAGGTTTTCATTAACTTCAATTAACGAAACGAAGCACTATCTTTCATTGTCAATTTAGATATATACTGGTATGTATTAGTGTATTCATACGATATTTATTGTTAAGCTGTATTTATGTAACTGTGTATGTAGTCTATTCCTTAGCAATAGGTTCTTATATGTACCTATGTGTAATAATAATATCTATGTATTATAGGTACCTACTAGAATAGTTTTATTGTACGCGCAATTCTTCCCCTTACCTATCATCTCCGTCTCCTACCCAACATGGTTTGCTGGAAGAAATCTCTTATTAGAGATAAGCTCGCCTTTGTACATTTTTTTTCTATGTTAAGCTATTTTTACTGTCATGTGAGTACAATAAAGAAATTACGAAATTACGAAATTATTATAAGTAATAAGAATGCGCCTTCTCTCAAAATGAACGAAACTCTAAAGAGGTTAAACGGGGGTAGACCCCAAACTACTTAGTTAGTCCTAAAATGATTAGCTTCCATGGTCAACAAACCCCAAATATGCGAGCGCTGTCAAGCGGGAACAAAGGCGGAAATAGCTACCAATGTAGTAGGTACTGATTGCAAGTTTTATCGTAAGTCATTTACGACAGCCCATCTCCGGGGTTGCACAAGCGGCTGTCGGCCCTGCTGGCAAGCACGTTGCTTGAGCAACACAGTTCGCGAGAAGGAACTTCATCTGGGGCACGATTCTGCTGGCAAAAGGACGCGGCCCTGGCAGCGTATTGCTTGAGCAACATTCAGCGGAACAAGTACGACAGTTCACTTTTTGTATCATTTAGTTGGTTGGCGTTAGGGGAATTTTCACGGCTGAAATTTCACTGGTAGGTCATCATGAAATCATTTTGTAAGTAAGATACGTCCCCCTCTCCTATCTGATAAATAAATATGTGATGGTGACACAGGAGCGATGAAAATCAGACGTCAGAATAATAAAACACGATTATATTGCACTGCATTGGATTAATCCACGGGTTAACTAAATATATTAATTAAGTAAGTATAGGTTTGTCTTTAATATTTGAAGAGTTTCCTTGATTTCTCCAGGATCCTAGTATCAGATACTGACTTGACAACACAATCGGAAGATTAACACATGTTTACTTAATAACTGAGCCTTCTTTGTTGATGATAGCGTTAATTCGTCCATGATGATAGTAAAATTAAATATACGGTACGCATGATATATTTTTGATACATTCCTTTGTTCAGAAATTCACCTTCATACATAGGTACGAGTATTATGTTAGAAGCTCAAGAACGCATATTGCAAGATATGGGCAGACAAATGATGACTAATGGGTCTGCGCAAATTGTCAGTGAATATGGCATTTTAGTAGCTACCATGTTACAAAATCTCACTGCCAGGTCCGCCTGGTCTGACTTGGGTTTCGAAACACCAGTAGGTAACGAAATAGCCGAGCGAGTTGCGAATAACGACTCGTGATGCTGATCGATCGATCATTGATTGCGACTACAATACAATGGTATAACATTCTTTTCTATTTCATCTTGCAATTATTGCCGAGATGCAAAAGCGACAATACATATTTGCAATATATAGGAGTTGTTATGTTGTTATCCACAATTCAGGGGAAAATTATGGTTGCACGTAACTGTATAATTAATATAGATACATAGATAGGCAGCCAGAGTGATGGAATATGGCTCACCTTTTTCGTATTCGCGTTAAGGCCTGTTAGCGGCCGTTCTACGTCTAAATTATGCGGCGTTTCGTGAACAAAATATTTCCTTTGGCAGGATTGCTGATGTGCCGTTCCCGGCAATATTGCCACCTGACCGGCAATGTTGCCATAAAATGTCTGGGGCAATATTGCCTGCAATGTTTCCTCATACATTGGTGTCCCACAAATGGCAATATTGCCGGTAACGGCACATCTATAGGCAGGATTGTTCTGTAGGTCCAAAGGATGGGCCACCTGGATTTGTGATGCAGGGGCAAGATGAGGTGGGGAAAAGTTTGTATGAGCATAAAATATATACTTGACCTATGAAGCTGTCATTTGGCAGGTAGGTAGTTTAAAGATCGAGGACATGAGTTCAGTTTATTTTTCAAAATCCTGCCCCCTCCCCGCACGAGGCAAAAACTGGCCCAGATATGAGTAACGGGACATTAACACTGGAGAAAAGTTATGAGATAAGTATTTACTCTGTCAACCATACTTATCACCAGTGTTACAAATTTTGAAAAGTGTTTTTTTGTATCGACCAGTCTGACATCTAAAAGGTAGTTATGTAGGTAGATACAGTACCTACGTTTAGTAAAAAATAAATACAGTCGCCATAATAACACATGCACACAATCCAAAACACCAGAAATACATTTGTATATCGAAATAATTGTTACCAAATTGTATTTTTTTCCTAATAAAAAAAAATAGTTTCAGGCTTCAGACTGAATAAGATAGAAGAATTAGTAGACAATTTTTATGTGCAGTCGCCATCCAGTATTACGCGCAAGCCAGAACGCGAGAAAAAAAAACGCTTTACTGGAGTACCTAAGTAAGCAAATAAGTAAGTTTACTTAAGTAATGAACCTCATTAATTTCCCCACCGAGGGGCACAGGCCTTTGCCCGGATACGAGTGAGATTGAACCATACTCCACGAGCTCACAAGAATGGTTTAGGGAGTTCAAAGGAGATTTGACTTTAGCACCATTCAGATCAGTGACTGGATCATTCAATGTCTACATGATGATCCAGACTGGATTAATAACATTAGAGTTGTTAAAGGCTATCAAATGTTATACATATAGCAGATACGTTGGTTAAAGTTAGGTACTTTCTTGGCAATGCCACTAGATCACATAATTTACGCACAGCACAGTCTGGTACATACTTACTCAATACAATAAAAAATAGGATATGTACGCTAACATTTTTATAAGAGTTCTGTAAGTATCTAAATAAATCCTATAGTCTATAAAACATAGCGTAGAGACCAAGTGTGACAGATGTCATCAAAAACACGCCTATCAAGAGGTACCGTATTTTGCGACGGTGAAATGTATAGAGATAAATATTTATTTATTTATTTATGAAGACTATCAGCACTTTCATTTATTAATTTTACAGATATTTAGAAGAAGCAGTATTAAAATGCCAATAACAAGTCTTCCACAACGTTGCAGGTTGCTTTATTGACAGAAAGTGTGACTTGAAAAAAGTAATTGATAACTTGCTTGTGTGAGAAGTCCGTGAGTCCGAATCCGACTTTGATGATGATTCGATTTGAGACTTTGATGGGCTGTGAACCATTTTAACAAGAAAAAAACGTGTTAAAACTTCCTTTTTGTATGATTTATTTGAAACATTCGGTAACTTATGATGGAATATCGACCTATCCCCCTGGTTTAGTCATGAAAAAGTGACAGTTGTCGCAGAGACCAAGCCTACCTGAAAATATAGCTTCTTTCTGTACGTTTCTGTTTTTTTTTAAATTGTTTTGAAAACCGACAAATCATATTTATATTTACTTGTATCGCTGAACTCTGCCATTTGTACTCTAAAATACTCACTTTGTTTCTATCAAGATACACCCACACTCCAAATGTCCTCACAACACGTGTATAATATCTGGAGATATGTATAGTTTATTTTTCGAACCCACGTCTGTTCCGGTTTACGAGCTGACATGGACTGATGCGGTCAGGAGTCGCGGCGGCACCGTACACCCGGTGAAAGTAATTGCGGATAAAAACAGAAGTTAGCAGCAAAGGCTGCGTGCGCACCGTGTTGGGATAAAAACGCTGTGGACAAGTTAAGTAATAATTAAACGAACACCAACTTGACTCACCGAACAAAAAGTTTAGTCGTTTCCTCTACAACTACAACGGCAACAGTTATAGACATTCTGTGAAAATTTCAACTCTCTGCCGTGAGATAGAGCCCGCTGACAGACGGACGGACAGACATACAGACAGACAGCGGGGATTGCATGGTAGGAATGGCCTTGCGGGACCTGGAGCTCGTATAAATAGTCCGAAGTAGCAAATAAAGTTGGTGTTCATAGCCCTAAACGGGTATGGTATGGCCCAAAACCTTTTGGACCTGGGAAGATGTTCTGGAACATGCAGTGGGGATGTAATATCAAAACCAATTTTTGTATTTTCTTTGTTATCGACGGGAAAATTGTCTTCTTTGATTTACTCATACACGATTTACAAATATGCACTGTTTTCGAATGAAACGTGAAAAACTGAAATACGTCCGAGATTTCCGTGGTTTTTTTCCCCCCCAAAAGCTGTCACCCCACTTTCGAGGTCGCAAACTTCGGATTGGCATACATTGGGCTATAAGGATATGCTAAAACGTCAAAGTTTGAAATAACTCGGTGTAAAGTGAAGTAGGTCTACCCTCGTAGCCCCGTGGAGCAAAAGAGTTCAACGGGTTGTGTCATTTCGGGTTAGATCTCTTCAATTAATTCAGAAGATTTCAAAAACATGATCTATTGTTATTACAATGAAATGATGAAATATTTTTCATAGTAAGTATAAGCTCGCCTTTGTGCAACATTGTAACAGAAAGGTGAAGTCATATTTATTTATTATTGTTCTGAGTTAAAGAACAAGTGTTGATCAGCTGACTGCCCCCCGGCACTCCATACATTAGGGTCGGCTGATTTATGTCAAAAATAAGTTACTTAGATCGTCGGTTTCTTGTGTTAAAAATTGTTCAGAATTCTGAACAAATTAAGAAAGATCCGTAAGGCAGAATGATGTCCCTAACAATCTCCCTTAAGGATCTTTCTGATACACCCTCTATATCTTATAACTTTATTGTACTTAGCAGCAGAAAATTAAAAGCGTGAAAATGAATGTCTCATCTCTCGCGAGCTTAACACGACAGAGACGCTTTGTAAAGCTCGGCAAGCAACGATGACAATGCGTATGGTCATTTGTTGAATTGCAAGTGTTACGTAAAGGTCTAGGTAACAAGGACGCTTAATGGTGTCGTGGACCGGTCCTCGGGCTGTTACTGCGGGAAATAAGTCCATAAGATTAAAATGTAAAAGCACGAGTCGTTGACGTCGAAGTATTATACATGGTACTGTCAGCATCAGAAATATGTGAGTAACAAGTAAGAAACTTAAATAGATCTACATATAAAATAGTGTCAAGGTAATTAATATCTAATGCTGTCATCCTTGTTAAAACAGAGGACTTTTCCTTTTGAGGCACGGAATTTTCTTCAATTTCTATTCATGAAGTTCACCAAAGTCATTTTTGAAGCTAAGAGATTCGCTGAATAGACCTTAGTGGTATTATTGCAGCCTCAGAACAATTATTGCGGCATGCACCATAGACTTGATTAGAGGTGTAATTTCGCACACTTCGCCTCTATTACGTTTCCAAACCCAATGTTACAATTTCCAAGCATTCTCCGACTCGTTAGTGTGGATTGTAATTATTATGCAAGCCATACCTACTGGGCCGGCAAGCGACAGCAGTGCTAATAGATTATACTTTCGTACACTCCATGGCCTAATTAAATTAGTAGATAATATTAATTGAATTAGGATTGGAGGGAGCAGGAGCGTTTATATCACAGCAGCCTAGCCTAAGACTCAGCTGTGTAACACAACTTGTGTCTAGGAATCCTGAAGTTTTCCACTATTTCACAGCAGCCTAACCTAAGACTCAGCTGTGTAACACAACTTGTGTCTAGGAATCCTGAAGTTTTCCACTATTTCACAGCAGCCTAACCTAAGACTCAGCTGTGTAACACAACTTGTGTCTAGGAATCCTGAAGTTTTCTACTATATCAGTTAGTGAATAAGAGAGTAGCCAAACGACCAGTTGGATTGAATCGCTCATACTGTTCACATATTTTACGATTCGCAGATTTGCGAGACGTGTCGTTCCTAAAGAATAAATTTAACACGTTTGCTACAGGCTTTTCCGAGATTAAAACAGAAAAGCTTGGACAAATAACGAAATAATTTAGCACAGTGAGATACTCTATAATATCTCTTACATAAGTATTTTTTTCGGTCCATTGTTAAGCTCAGATTGCATCGAAGTGTAAAGTTGTAATAAAGGCTGACCTACTTTGGTGTTATTATTTAGGTAGTTCCATAAAATATGATTCAATAGAGATTCTACGCATGGCGACATACATTTTTTCTAATAATTGAACGTAACTTTTATTTATGTAACGCAGTTATAATAGATTTGTAACAGTGACGTTGGCGAAATACATAGATTGTATAACATATAATTTAGCCTACCTACCTAATAAGTCAAAGTCGTATACGTAACAAGCTGATATCAATTGTTAAGGTCTATGGTCGCATATCATAATAATAGCTGTGAAAAAACAACCCTCTAGGTCAACGCAATCGAACGCTATGACTGATTACTCTGTAAAATGGTTGGATTTCCATAGTAATCGCAATGGACCCCAAACCTGTAGGGTACTTCCCGTAGGCCTTTTCAATCATGAAATTTGGCACAAAGCAAGGTCCTGTAGCACAAGTAAAGGACACCTGTATGTCATACCACAGATACTATAATATTATACTATAACAAAATATGTGACCGGCGTAAACTGTGCTACTACGGAAGCATATTTAGTTTGAGGATTTTGTCGCTTGGTGCAGCACCATCGAAAAATTGCAAATACCACGAGATGGCGCTAAGATGTACAGGATTTATTTTAAGATTAGCGCCACCTAGAAGTATGTTAACTGAAACCATGGCGTTTAAAGTACAAATATTACTCGTAACGCTTATCTAATCTCTTTATTATGAAAAGTTACTAATTATGAGCTCTATGGATTGAGCACCCTGCGGTCATACTAAGTTTTATTCGTCACACTAGAAAAACAAGGTTTGGTTAATTGCGGCAAGATAGAAAATAACCGGTCAAGTACGAGTCGGACTCGAGCACGAAGGGTTTCGTACCATTAACTATAAAAACTGCAAAATACACATTATTGTATGGGAGCCCCCCTTAATACTAAATTTATTTTGTTTTTTAGTATTTGTTGTTATAGCGGCAACAGAAATACATCATCTGTGAAAATTTCAACTGTCTAGCTACCACGGTTCATGAGATACAGCCTGGTGACAGACAGACAGACAGACAGATAGACAGACAGACAGACAGACAGACAGACAGACAGCGAAGTCTCAGTAATAGGGTCCCGTTTGGCACCCTTCGGATACGGAACCCTAAAAAGTAAATTTTCTCCATACAAGATACGCATTGGCTTTTGCAGAGAATTTGATGATAATTTTATTAATGTAGAAGTAACCTAATTGATACCTATCTCGAATAGATTTCGACATACGAGCAAAATAAAACGTTCCCCTCCTCCCCCGCCGCCGGCTCACCTCCCACCCTCGGGGACATTTAGTATGTCTGGCTGGACACCTCAATCTATATTTGTACCAATTTTCCAAACTACACGAATTATTTGGTCTGATCGTCGAAATTTGACTTAATTTTCTTATACTAATTGTGCCCATTGAAATAACGTTTTACTTTTGGGATCTTAAACCCTTTGATCGATACAGCACAGCAGCCAGCACAGCGTAATAAATTCAATCTATTCAAAATCGCACGATATCGTTGGATAGAAAACGTAAAGCTTTGCCACATTCGCAATCTAAATCTAATGGAAATAATCTATAGTCAAACAACAATGCACTATCAGAATTATAGTCACCGGTGTAGAGAGGCAGTACATCAAAGTTACTACAATTGAACAGAGACAGCTGTGTCAGACTTCAAGACTTCAAGGTGCTAGCCAGCTGGCGAGTATAAAGGAAATACAGCCTAAAGAGACGGTAATAGAGTCCCCTGGATGGGCCTTCGACAGCGGCTGCGGGCTATGGGTCTCGCATTACGTCAGATTACGTCACAAGGCGTAGTCCACGCCGGCGCAGTCAGTGACCCACATAGCTCTCCCAATGGGCCAACAACCAATCTTGAGGTTTGTGAGAAACGGCACTCGATGTAGGATGGCGCGCCGAGGAGACCTTGAGATATTGCTGTTTGATGTCTTCGTAGGTAAATGACGGATTTGGCAACATCGAAGCAGTTGGCACTTGGCAGTGATGTGAAAATCTGTTGTTTGGGTAGCGATTAGTGCATTGACTATTTATAATTGCATTTATGGCTTCATCACTCACTTGGTGGAATCTGTGAATTTTGTAAAAAGCACCTTTGAAATCATTCAAACACAACACTTCAGTGTACCTTGTATTAGTGCGAGCGATCCTATTATAGCAGGTCGGATGAATTCACCTGTCACAATTGTTTGCTAGGTCTACCTGAGCTATTTTAGCCAGGTAGCCTGGTGGGAAGCAGGGGGGATGCAAGGTTACTCTCCGCCACGCTCTAGAAAAACAATTAGGTATGTCGGCTTCTACCTTCTACCTCGAGTGTGGTATCATTTTCCAATAAATCGGGAACGAGGAATTCGTTTTTAGTATAATAAATATACTTTTATATAAATTAAACAAGATACATGAACAAATCTCACAACACCGGCTAATATTTTTTACTTCATCAGACAATATTATTAGTTATTTCTATCACACCATATGTATAAATAAAAAAACCGGCAAAGTGCGAGTCGGACTCGCGCACGAAGGGTTCCGTACCATTATCTATAAAAACCGCAAAAAATAAATAAAAAAATGTATGGGAGCCCCCCCTAAATTTTAATTTAATTATTTATTTTTTAAGTAAATAATATACTCAATATATTGTGAACATTTTAAGCGTCTATCTGCTACCATTATCAATATCGAGCAAAAATGAGCAAAAAAAATCACGTTTGTTCTATGGGAGCCCCCCTTAATATTAAATTTCTTTTTATTTTTAGTAATTGTTGTTATAGCGGCAACAGAAATACATCATCTGTGAAAATTTCAACTGTCTAGCTACCACGGTTGTAACGTACTACCTCTTTGACCATATTGGCTACTGGCGTATTAGCCAGATAAAAAATAAGCCTATAGAAATTCGAATATTAGAGTCTAGAATCTCGTCTGGCAGCTGATTGTTTTTTTGACGCAGTCCTGGTTTGAGCTCTGAAAAGTGAGGACGTACCTATCTTCTGCATAATTTTTCAAGTCGTCAAAGATATTACAGAATGTCTCCTGAGAAACAGAATGTGTTGGTCAAACAGCTGGACGAGATGCTGGAGGAAGACGTCGTTGAAAAGTGCGAAAGCCCCTGGTCCTCTCCTGTTTTACTAACCCCCAAAAAGAACGGAGAACTCAGATTCTGTCTGGACAGCAGAAAACTGAATTCCGTTACCCGAAAAGACGCTTACAATCTACCTTATATTTCTGAGATTCTAGATAACCTTCGAGACGCCAAGTATCTATCTAGTCTTGATTTATCTAAAAGTTTTTGGCAGATTTTGATTAAGGAAGAAGATAGGTGTAAGACGGCTTTCTATATCCCCTCGCGCGGAACCTATCAATTTAAGTCCATGGCCTTCGGTTTAACCAACGCTCCAGCTACGCAACAGCGATTGGTCGATTTTTTGTTCTATGACCCTGAATTTGAGCATATGGTCTTTGTCTTCATCGATGATATAATTATTGTCTCTCCTACCTTCGAGAAACACATCTCTCTATTGCTACGTGTATTAGAAAAATTAAAGTCGGCAAACCTTACGATAAACTACAAGAAATGTCAATTTTTCAGGCAAAAATTGAAGTATCTTGGCTACGTTGTGGATTATTCTGGCCTGCATGCAGATCCGGAGAAGGTCGAGGCGATAGTAAATTATCCTACCCCTACTAACCGCAAGGAGGTCCGTCGTTTTTTAGGAACCGCATCTTGGTATCGTCGATTTATTCCTAATTTCAGCTCTTTAGCCAGTCCACTGAGTAAGCTGACTTCACAAGGCAAGAATGCACCGGCGTTCTTTTGGTCGAACGAAGCTAACGAAGCGTTTACTAAATTGAAGGATTGTTTGGTCTCTACGCCGATTCTTTCGTGTCCTGACTACACTAAGTCGTTTGAAGTCCATGCTGATGCTAGTAATGTGGGTGTAGGCGCTGTTTTAACTCAGAACATTGATGGCGAAGAAAAGGTGATAGCCTACATGAGCAAGTCTTTGAATAACCAGGAACGTAATTATAGCGCGACTGAGCGTGAGGCTCTCGCTGTTCTATCTGCGATCGAACACTGGCGTTGTTATTTAGAGAACGGTCAAAAATTCGTTGTCTATACTGATCATTCTGCTTTGAAGTGGTTCCTAAATCTTAATAACCCTACAGGTCGTCTCGCTCGCTGGGGAGTAAGACTTTCTGCTTATAACTTCGAAATTAAACACCGTCGTGGTGTTGATAACGTCGTGCCTGATTCTCTATCTAGGTCGATTCCTGTCGGCGCGATCAACGACGTTGTTCCCACCCCGAGTCCGAATTCTTCACCAAGCACTACTGATGAGTGGTATCTAAACATCTATAACGGTTGTCAGAATTCTCCTACTTCATATTCCAACTATATAGTTTCTAACAATAAACTATATCGCTTTGTAAAAAGTCTCAATCCCTTAACTCGTGAGTTCGAATGGAAAGAGGTTGTTCCCGCTGAGCTACGTTCTGAAGTTATAGGTAGCAATCATTCGGAACCCACTTCTGCACATTTAGGTATCTTCAAGACATATAAACGTCTTTGTCTAAAGTTTTATTGGCCTAAAATGCTGAGCGATGTTGCCAATTTTGTCACCAGCTGTCATACATGTAAAGCTTACAAACATCCAACTCATGCACCTCTAGGTCTTATGGGTCGTCCAAAACATTGCTCTAGGCCTTTTCAGATGATTAGTATGGATTTAGTCGGTCCATTACCACCGTCTAGAAAACAAAACACTTTTATCCTCGTCATTACGTGTTGCTTTTCCAAATACTGTCTTTTATTTCCGATTCGTCGAGCTACTGCAGAAATTATTACTAGGATAGTTGAAGAACAGGTGTTTCTTGTACATGGTGTTCCGAGCTGCGTTTTGATGGATAATGGAAAACAATTTTGTAGCAATACTCTGCGTAAACTGTTTAGCGATTATAATGTACCTAAAGTTCGTTTTACGCCGAGGTATACCCCACAGGTGAATAGCGTAGAGCGTTATAATAAGACGATTATGATTGCAGTTTCGACCTTCGTCGAAGATGATCACAGATCGTGGGATACTAATATTTGTAAAATACAGTTCGCGTTAAACAGTTCTGTTAGCGAGGTTACTGGATATTCGCCGTCATTCCTAGTCTATGGTCGAGAGCTTGTTCCATGCGGTACTCATTACGTGGAAATTGATAATAACGATGATGTTATTTTCGCCCCTAGAGATGTGTATGCAGAGAATCTTGGTCCTCTACGAAAAATCTTTGACAAGGTTCAATCTTGTATACTACGGGCCCATGAGAGGAATTGTGGACCGTATAACTTGCGTCGTAAGCAAGCAGAGTTCAAGGTAGGCGATTTTGTTTGGAAGAGAACTTATTATCTCAGCGATAAGGCTAATCGGTTCTCTAAGAAGTTAGCTCCTAAGTTTTTAAAATGTAAGATAATTAACAAGAAGTCGTCATTAGTTTATGAACTTGAAGACATGTTCGGTAATTTTTTGGGCTCTTGGCACATAAAAGATTTAAAGTTAGGTTGATTTTTTTTTTTTCTTTTATTTAATTTTTACATAACTACTCTATATTGTCAGACTTACTGGTTGATCTTATGAGCGTTATTCTATTTATTTTATTCTAAATGATAACATTTTTATTTCTAATCTTTAAGGGATGGTCTGTTTGTTAGTTTTTAACTAAATACTAACTCTTTAGCGCTTGTACTTGTGCCGAGCGATCTGTGTCTGTCTGAGAGCAACTTCTGTCTGAAGATAGGCTGCGACAGCGTTCTGTCTTATTCAATAGTAGTTAAACTATTGAACGATTCCTTTATGTATGTAATAAGTATTTTGACCCTTGTATTCTAAAACCATCTATATCTACAGCTATGTAAAAGTTCTTTATTGTGTAACGTTACTCTGCAATGTCTGTTACTTTAGCTTATGGCCTCTTGAACTATAATTCTCTATTTTTTTACTCTTTGTTGTAGAATACCCACCCACTAACGGTGCAGGTAGTCTTGAACACTTGAGGGAGCTGCCCCTCTTGGTGTTATTCTGCGTTACGATAGTAGCTAAGCTATCGGGGCGTCTATGTACTAAGGTTCTTATTTTAGTTCAAGGGACCTTGCTTATTTTTCAACTTCTGACAGTTAGTCTGGGTGTGCATTTGGCTATAATAATGGCACCCTGTGTGTAAGGCTGCGTTTACACGATGCTAGTGTGAACTCTTTTATGAACTTAGTATGAATTCTGATGTCTGATTGTTGTACGAATGTGTGATGTTGGTATGTAGTTGAGCTAGACTGTTGGTTATCTATTTCTCTGACATTGTAGATGGCGAGCTTTAGAGAATTTTATCTTAAGTAGTTAATTTGGTAAGTTAGTTTAGTTTAGTTAGTATCTTAGCGGATTTTATCAGGTAAAATCCTACCCAAACAAGACGGGTATGTAACGTACTACCTCTTTGACCATATTGGCTACTGGCGTATTAGCCAGATAAAAAATAAGCCTATAGAAATTCGAATATTAGAGTCTAGAATCTCGTCTGGCAGCTGATTGTTTTTTTGACGCAGTCCTGGTTTGAGCTCTGAAAAGTGAGGACGTACCTATCTTCTGCATAATTTTTCAAGTCACGCCTATAGTTGCGGCGTTGGGCTAGTCCCTTTTATTGGTGCTGAATTTTAAGTTGCTGTACAGAGCAGTTGTTGTTATAAAAATTATCTATAATCCCCAACCTTTGGGTAAGCATTTGTTCGTAGTTAGTCTTTCTTATTTTCGTGTATTTTATATTCTCTGTGTATTTCCTTTTTCTATAGAGTGTTTATTGGACTGCGGCACTCTTAGATCCTAATTACCCTAGGGCCCTCGTCGGAAGTCTCCGTGTGAGGAGCCGTCGCCTGATAGCTGGGCGCTGTAGCGCTCTTGTTTTCCTATTATTCACACTAGTCTCTTTCCAGGGTTCCACGCCGAGTTGTAAAATCCTTCTGGCGCTAATCATATCTGTTGTTGACGTCTAGAGAAGTGGACCAGCTGGATTTGTCACGAGTCTACCAAGGAGCTGAAGACTATCTACAAATTCCCGGCGAGTCGCTACCCAGTGTTTCAACGATATCACCAATATTCGACTCACGACCCTGAATAAACGTATCTTGAGCCTGCCAACAAACTCTTTTGGTCAGGATAGAGTCTAACTGTTTCACGGTTCATGAGATACAGCCTGGTGACAGACAGACGGACGGACAGCGAAGTCTCAGTAATAGGGTCCCGTTTGGCACCCTTCGGGTACGGAACCCTAAAAATAGTGTTAACAAGCCTAATTTATGCAGATTTAAAAAATATATAATTCATCAGAGACATTTGGTGTAAAAAAATAATAAACCTTCCCGTGCGGTAACGTAAATTGATACTGATAACCCAATATATAGAGGGTTTTTGCTTACAGTAATTCCAACAAAGCCATTTTTTTCAGGGTACGTTAGATATCGTTAGAAAACCTTGAAAATTTTGGTCTTTTTTAGTTTTCTAGGGTTCTGATCCTTAAAAGGAAAAAAAGTAACCCTTATAAGATCACTTTGTTGTTCGCCCGTCTGTCCATGTGTCACACACAACACAACCTTTATATCAAGAACGCGTATACGTATCTAGCTGAAAATATCGATTGTTAAGGTCTGTGGTCGCACAAAGCTGTGAAAAAATCAACCTTCTAAGAGAGAATTTTACCAACGAAGAGTAAAACTATTACCAACAAAAAGTTATGCGAAACTAATTATCCCGGGGATAATTTGTATGACAATGACAGTCAAAATGAGGTAATTCTATGAAAAAGTAGAAGATACTAAAAATCACCGAAATTTTCAAGGTTTTTGCCCCCCAAAAGTTGTCCCCACCACTTACGAGGACAACTTAGCATGAGCGCAACCACACGATACCGAACGATTCCTGAAAAATGGCTTTTTTGGAATTATAAAAACCCTCTTTATATTGGGCTATCAGTGTCAATATACGTTACCGCACAAGACGGTATATTATTATTTTCACCCAATGTCTTTGATGAATTATGTGAAAATATATATTTTTGTGTTAGGCTTGTCAACACAATTTTTTATACGTTGTGTTATAAGTAAAAAGTAAATGAAGCCCATTAATGTCCCCACCGAGGGGCACAGTCCTTTACGTTTTATACAAATAATTAATGATTCTAATATTGTCTGATTGAACCAAAAAATATTAGCTGGTGTTGTGAGATTTGTTCATTTCATGTATCTTGCTTAATTTATATAAAAGGGTATATTTATTAAACTAAAAATTAATCCCTCGTTACCGATTTATTGCAAATAGATAACACACTCAAGTTATTAGGTAGAGAGTTCCTTTGCAACCCCCCCCCCCCCTCCTCCTTTCCACGAATCATTCGGGGGGGGGGGGGGGGGGGGAGCGCCGATGGCTTCTGGGCTAAATCAGCTCAGATAGATAGACCTAGTAAACAATTGTGCCAAGTAAATTCGTCCGATACCAGGTCCCATACATTGAGTTGCACTATTTCCCTTACACCGCTGTGCCACCCTACATACTAATTTAATAATGTAGTACAATCGTCAACTAGGTCAGTAGGTATAACAAAGTGTATGGTAAAAGGTCTTGTATCAATTTGGTAGGATCTACAAAATCCGTGACACGACATTCGCATCAGTGTGTAACACTTAATTAATTATTCACACTGATATTTCTCTAATGTTTCTCTACATAACTGTCACGTGTTAGGTAAAACGGTAGGCGTAGGACCCGTCCGATGAGGCAACATCCAGTCAAACCACATCGAAACAGGTGGGCCAAGGTTATACAAACAAACAGATGAAAGTAAAGGGCATGTTTGTCTATGAAATGAGATGAAAGGGAGTCGCGTGGTTAGTTACATTTTAATTGTAAAGCATTGTTCAAATCATTTCGAGATGGAATACAATTTTATCAAAAATTTGAACTTCGACACTGAAACGTTCAGATACACACACAGTGCTGAGTGCAGTGTAGTCGGCACAGTGTGTTTGTGGCAGCTTCTTGCGTCTCTGGTTAAGGCGGACCGACATCGTCTTCCAGGATCAGGTAGAGCAGCCCCAGGAGTACTAAGATGATGAGGAACTGCCCCGGGTCGCACAAGTCCTGGGTGGACGTGGTTGTCGGTCGGAGCAGCAGCAAGATGTGCGGCTTTCTCCTCATTCTGTAACAAACTTCTTGTTCACCTATTGCCACCGCTTGGAATTCGAATTAAGTGGAAAGGACTAGTAAGTGACAAAACAAAAAAGTGTGCACGCTTTTTCCTATAGCAGAGGTACAGTGCGCTGTGCGAGAAGTAGCCAGATATCAATATTCAATTTAGTGCCGTTCTCTCATTCCTCAGATAGCGTTTATCTGTCTTGTTCATCTGGGGCTTTTGACATTTCACACGTACAATAAATAACCGCCCAAGTACGAGTCGGACTCGCGCACGAAGGGTTCCGTATTATCTATAAATAACCGGCCAAGTGCGAGTAGGACTCGCGCACCAAGGGTTCCGATCAAACTTGGAGAGCCTAACACGTGTAATTAGGTTTCCACATAAAAAACTAAAGTGTCATCCATGTAAACCAAATTGAATATTTTTTAGAAAGACAGAAATTTGCAGTTTTCAGATTTTTCCCTTTACTTGAAATTAATATAGATTACTCTAAGTCTATGATCTCTTAAAGTTGTGAAAAAATTAAACTTATAGGTCAACGCAATCAAAAGATACCGCATATGTCTAAATTTTGCTGAAATTGCTTGATATTCGCAAGGGTATCAAAACCTAGAGGGTACTTCCCGTTGACCTACTATCAAGAAATTTGGCACGAAGCAAGGTCTTATGTGCTATAAGACCTTCCTTCATTCCAAATTTCATGACCCTAGGCCAACCGGAAGTACCCCAAAGGTTTTGATTCCCTTGCGAGTTCCACGCGAGTTCATAAAAAATGTTCAGACAGACAGACAGACAGACAGACGGACAGACAGACGGACAACAAAGTGATCCTATAAGGGTTCCTTTTTTCCTTTTAAGACTGACTAAGTAATATGTATGATTTTATGGTCAATAAAAATTTTGAACTTTTGAACTTGAACTTGGATCGAAACCCTAAAAACCACAAAAAAATCACGTTAGTTGTATGGGAGCCTAAATTTCTTTTGTTTTTTAGTATTTGTTGTTATAGCGGCAACAGATACATCATCTGTGAAAATTTCAACTGTCTAGCTACCACGGTTCATAGATATAGCCTGGTGACAGACGGACAGAGGGACGGACAGACGGACGGACAGCGAAGTCTCAGTAATAGGGTCCCGTTTGGCACCCTTCGGGTACGGAACCCTAAAAAGTGTTAAAACAAGTTATCTGACTGATTATCCGTCTCTTGAGAGACCCGGGCTTAGCGTGAAGGATGCTAGCCCATCACCATCAGAAGAATTATTCTTCACGATCTCAAAGATGTATTTAAAACTCGTTCAATAAATGAAATACCTAGTCTTCTAACGACCTTCTGGCGAGTGAGTGACCTTTACAGGGGGGTGCCACTTCTACGTAACATAATGCTATGAACCTGTCAAAAAGCGTTAGTTCCACCTGCCACCGCCAGCCGAAATATCGTTGAAAGCTACATAGGGACGTAACCTATCCTACGGGACCATTTTAGGGGGGGAGGGGGTCCTTCAAAATACCAGTCATGTCTCATACTACCTACAGTAGTCACGCAGGTCAGGCACTTAGTGTGGGTAGGTACGTACGTTCCCTTGTAATACTTAGATACTATTAATTAATACATGTATATACTCACTATCTGTGGATAACTGGATATGTTACGGCTAATACTAGGGAAGCGGCTAAAACTAGTTTTAATCGGCTAATATTAGGTGTGCATTTACGTTTTATTTGTTCTTACATGTCAGCCTAACACGAAGAACAAAGGGGAATTCGCTTTGTTTACCCATTTATCCTTCACCTACCCTGACCCTTAACTCACCACTTCGCCTAGTAATACCACTATGATTAATACAAACTAAAATTAACCGCTCGTCTAACATTACGCTAAACACCTAACATTAGCCAGCTAAAACTAGTTTTAGCCGCTCACCTAGTAAGCATTTATTAGCCGTAACAGATATACTCACAAGAGGCCGCCCACAACAGCATGATCTGTTCAAGAGCTGCCAGCTTGATAATTCTGCAACATTGATAGACCAGCAGCATCATCGTGTAACACATGCACAGTAAGAAGAGCAGGTCAAGCGAGGAGAATTGTGTTGTTAGCGGCAAGCCTTTCGGAACGTACATAGTATTTCTGCTGGTTTCTAGAAAAGCGCGATACAAAGTTTTAGTTACTAAACATGAATTACTATTGGGTAACTGGATGAAAGTGGGCATAAAATAATTTGGTGATTTTTTCGTTGATCGATCGAATCGAATCGATCTTGTGCATCGAAATACCATATGAATTTTCTCCGATTTAATCAAAAGGGTGGATTGAAACGATCTAGCTAAGATCGTATATCAAAAAATATATATATGGGATACTACATATTTTAGGTGTGCCTTCGGCTTGACCTTTATGGGAGACATAAACTCAACAAAAACCCTTTCATGCACAAAAGTTCGCTAGAGCTAGATTCTCCTGCGTACGAGAGAGAAATGCTGCGGGGGTGCGCCCCGCTCCCCACCGGCGGGCGCCGGCAAGATGGCTGGCGGACCCAAGCCGCGGCCGCTTCAGTACGCGATTCTCAACCGAGTAGTGCCATCATGGTATTTGAATTTTGTAACGCTATTGTAGCGTATGCGTTGTGTGTAGATATACGTGTTATACCAGCCAAATCTGTATTATAAAATCTTAAAATGACTGACTACGATCAACGCCGGGCCCAAACCGCTGGAGTTAGAGACTTGAAATTTTGCAGATAGATACCTTGCAGTGTTTGCATCGACTAAGGAGGGATTTTTGGAAATTCTACCCCTAAAAGGGTATAATAGGGGGTGAAAGTTTGTATGAAAGTCCGTCAGTTTTGAAGTAAGGATCTTCAAATTTTGTATTTAGGCTGACGACTGATATTTAATGGACATATGTATCAGCGTTTTTGAAAATGCAACCCCCAAAAGGGTGAAAATGGGGATGAAGTTGTGTGTACAAATTCTTTCATTTTTAACGCAGGGCTAAAACTTCTGAATTAAATAAAAAGACATGTAGGTTTTTTATGAGGTCTAGAGGTACAGGTACCTACATTAATAGTTTTTTTTTTAATTTACCCCCTGAGGGAGTGAAACGGGAGTCCAAAGTGTGACTGCTATCTTATCAACGCATAGGTCAAACCGCTGGAGCTAGACTCGAAATTCTGCACATAGATACCTTGCAGTGTAGAATTTTAAAATTCAGTCCCTTAGGGGGTAAAATAGGGGGTCAAAGTTTGTATGAAAGTCCATCACTTTTGAAGTTAGGATCTTAAAATTTTGTATTGAGACTAAAGATTAGAAATTAATGGACATGTGTATCAGCGTTTTTGAAAATTCAACCCCCAAAAGGGTGAAATAGGGATGAAGTTGTGTGTACAAATTCTTTAATTTTCAACGCAAAGCCAAAACTTCAGGATCAAATAAAAAGACATGTATGTTCCTTAGGAGGTCAAGAGGTACGCTATGAAAGGACTTTTCAAAATTCACCCCCACAAGGGGTGAAACCGGAGTCCAAAGTTTGACTGCTATCAACGCAGAGCCCACTGGAGACTTGAAATTTTGCACAAAGATCCCCTGCATAGTGTCATCCACTAAGGAAGATTTTTTTGGAAATTCCACCCCTAAGAGGCAAAAAAGGGGGTGAAAGTTAGGTTTATATGGAGGTCCGTCAGTTTTGAAGTTAGAATCTTCAAATATTGTATATAGGCTGAAGATTGAAAATTAATGGACGTTATGTGTATCAGTGTTTTTGAAAAGCCAACCTGCAAAGGGGTGAATCAACAACGATTTCAAAATCCAACGCTGTGGACGTGAATTACCATAGTTATTAATTATATAGCTTATTGTTGGAAACTAGTCTACACAAAATAAAAAGCCCGTTTAGACAGTTCACGCCCATGAAGTTTTAACCCCTAACGCGTAGGTAACAGAAGCGGTTTTCCTAGGTGCAACTTGTACGCATTGCTTGTACGCACCAGTTGGCTTTTATTACCTACGCATTTGGGGTTAAATAAAACTTCATGGGAGTGAACTGTCAAAACGGGCCTTTTATTTTGTGAAGACTTTAACGCAACGCATATCGATATTGTTGGAATTTTAACCATCACGGAGGTAAAAAGGGGATTGATTTGCATTTAAAGTTATTTATTAGGGTTCCTTCGAAAGGGAACCTTAAAAATTCCAGAAATATTTTCTCTTTACGATAATAGTATCGTTGACATTTTTTCCTCAATGATACTACTTATTTATTCTCATTCCAATAATTTAATAGGCAAATGTATTTTGAGCTATTTAAAACGGGGGGTCGGGGGTGCCGATAGGCGTGGTGATGTCTGAAGTACTACTTTTACGACGGAATTTTGGGAGGGGAAGACCAACCCATTAGAAGAGAAATAAAAGAGAAGTTGTTAAATACATCTCGCGAGGCTCGCTCAACCCGAAGGGTAGAAAACGATTATTTCAGGTCTTGCCGAGGCTTGACTGAATAAGGCCTTGCCGTCTTTATGGAATCAGGTACTGAAGCGACCGCGGCTTGGGTCCGCCATCTTGCCGGCGCCGGTGGGGAGCGGGGCGCACCCCCGCAGCATTTCTCTCTCGTACGCAGGTGAATCTAGCTCTAGCGAACCTTTGTGCATGAAAGGAAAGGAGTTGTTATCTTTCATAAAGGTCAAGCCTCGGCAAGACCTGAAATAATAGTTTTCTACCCTTCGGGTGGAAAACGGTCTTATTACACATGATAAGCAAAATGTTACAGGGACATAGAGATATTTTTTTAATTCGAATTACATGTCCAAGTAGGAACGTCACAGGCAGACGTAGAGATGATGACGGTTTTTGCCTACAGCAAGCCATACCACACAAGTTATACCTGGCACAACTTTCACTCACATCAACCTTGGCGCAGGAACCCGCTGGATATAATCTTGCAGACTTGAGTGAAAAAGATCAGAAGAATCGTAAACGCCACACAAATAAAGACAATTTCCAATAAATCAAAATTTTGGCAAATGTTCGCTTTCGGGGGAAATTCTTTTTTGATTGACATTTTCCATAGATTGGAGTTCTCTGTTCATAAGATTTCAGTTTTGAATTTCTGGAAAATAATAAGTAAGTATTTATAAATAACCGGCCATGTGCGAGTCGGACTCTCGCACGAAGTGTTCCGTACCATTATCTATAAAAAAACGCAAAAAAAATAATTGTATGTGAGCCCCCCCCCCCAATATAAATTTTAATATAATTATTTATTTTTTAAGTAAATAATATACTCAATATATTGTGAACATTTTAAGCGTCTATATCAAAATCGAGCAAAAATGAGCAAAAAAATCACGTTTGTTGTATGAGAGCCCCCCTTAATATTAAATTTCTTTTGATTTTTCGTATTTGTTGTTATAGCGGCAACAGAACTGTCTAGCTACCACGGTTCATGAGATACAGCCTGGTGACAGACAGACGGACAGACAGCGAAGTCTCAGTAATAGGGTCCCGTTTGGCACCCTCCGGGTACGGAACCCTAAAAGAACACATTATAAAAAATAAAAAACATGAAATTGATGATGATGTTTGTAGTTTACAGGGTGCCCAGAAGAGTATCGGGTATTTGTTTGTTTTGTGTTAAAATTTAAACGGAGGAGGGGCGGAAGGGCGCTGGGATGGGTTTGTGTCCCCATATTTTGTGCAGTTCTTGAAGCGTATTATACTTAGTACGGTTATTCAATAGTGACTGCAAAAAGTTTGTGTCGTACAGAATATCGTACCTTTAGTGAACCAAGAGACGATAACATTAAAAAAGTGGCCAAGTTCGAGTCGGACTCGCACATGAAGGGTTCCGTAGTAGCATCATTATACACCTAGCCCAAATATCACTATCATTCTTCACCAGCAAATAATTACTTTGTTTTTCATAGTGTTTGTATGAATGACAAAGTTATCTTTGCGGTTTTTAATAATTGTTTTATATCTTAAAAACTGCTAGTTTTAGTATGTTCAAACCAATTTTCGTAGAAAGTGTGTATTAAAATACACAGCATATCTATATATTTTTTTGATTTTTCACTCTCATACTTTAAAAGTTAGAGGGGGGGGGGGACAATTTTTTCCACTTTGGAAGGGTCTGTCTATTTAACGATTTACTTTGAGGGAAAATGGTTTCGGGAAACGTCATTTTAAAGACCTATCTATCTATACTATAGACACCCTACACATATAGGTTTGATTAAAAAATATATTCGTTTCAGTTTCATGCATGGTGTCACAGCAACTTTATTCCAAAACTATTAGGACTACACAGTTGACACTTGGTATGTAGGTAGATGTATTCTGTGAACCGCTTTACGATTTTTATACAAAAATTGAAAAAAAAGGGGGGGGCTGCACATGGGGGCAGACTTTAAAAATGACGTTGAGGTTCCTACAATATTTTTCCTCAAAAAAGGTGTCCCCCCCCCTCTAACTTCTAAAGTATATAGGTAATACAAACTTTCAACGGAAATTGGTTTGAAAAAAATATATTATAATAAGCAGTTTTTAAGATGTAAAACATATATTAAAAACCGCAAAGATAACATACAAACACTATGAAAAACAAAGTTACTACACACTTGCTATACTACGGAACCCTTAATGGGCGGGTCCGACTCGCATTTGACCACTTTTCTATTTATGTCTAAAAATCGTAAAGCGGTTCACAGAATTCATCTACATACTAAGTTTCAACAGTGTATTCCTAATAGTTTCGGAATAAAGTTTCTATGACATACGGACGGACGGACACACAGAGTTGACGAAACTAAAGGGTTTCTTGTTTCTCCGCGGAACCCAAAAAATAAGGGGGGGCTCCACATACATGAAACTGAAATAAAAATATATTTTTAATCAAACCTATATGTGTGGGGTGTCTATAGATAGATAGGTATTTAAAATGACATTTCCCGAAACCATTTTTCCTCAAAGTAAATCGTTAAAGAGACAGACCCTTCCAAAGTGGAACCCCCATGTCATTTCCATTTTTAATTGTCATAATGTATTTTTGTGTGCAATAAAGTATAAATAAATAAATAAATAAATAAACCCTCCTGTAACATTTAAAGTAAGACAGTGAAAAATCTAAAAACCTGTGCCACTAATTTGTTAAAGCAAACAAATCTGTGCCGGTCCAAATCCACTTCTTCGGGTCGGATAAATTATTAAAACCGTTCGTACTTGATGGCAGATTGCGCTGAAACTATAAGTGATATCGCTATTGTATTGTATCAGATGATTATTGTAAATTAATCAAGGATTATTTCATTCCTACACATTTTTAATGTATCGTTTACGGTTTTCTTATAAAATGGAAAATACCGTGCGAAGGAACACTTTCGAGGGTGCGGGGGGGGGGGGGGTGAGGCTCGCCGGGGAGGGGAGAGTAGACAATATTAAACTCTCCTCTATAAACTACATATCCTGATAGATAAAAGTTACCCTTTATTTTTGCCAAAGGACATTGACAGTCTTTGTATGGGAGTTGGATCAAGTGCTGCTCAGAATAAACACATAGTGGATTATGTTCCATAAAGTCTGTAAAACTGAGCGCTTCAAAATCTCTCCCAGGAATCTTGAGAAAAAAAATGTTCCTGGTTGAGTATATTTTTATTCATGAAAAATATAAATGAAAGAAAAATCTAAAATCTAGTACATTTAATCGTTGTCGTCGTCGTCATCAATGATAATATTGTCGAGGAATAATGCAGGGCGCCTCACAACGTCTTCGTGCCTAGCCCATCCTAAAAACCAAACTAAGCACACAACGTTCGCACAATTGCCAATTGTTCTCTGACCAGTGAAACATGAACAGCAATAGTTTTTAATGCAGTCTAGTCCACGATTGTCCTCGTCTATTAATATGTAGCAGTGGTACATTTTTGACGATATATGTCTGCTTTTGAAATGCGCTCGTATCTGTTGAACATTATGTGGCATCGCAAATGCTGCAGCATCGCCGAGATTTCCGTTGTATTTTTGTACAATGAATAACCCACTACTGCGGATATGTTCACTGTAATAACACTTGGTGCCAGTTTTATTTGGTAGGTACCAAAAGCAAAAAGAGTTAACTCCTCAGGAGTCAATTCTGGAAAAGCATTAATGTTGTTCTGCAAAACAGAAATGTTTTCAAAACTGGCTCTATTGCGGTTCAGTCGTTTTTGATCTATATAATCTGCCAAGTTGTTGGCAATACTCACTCGCGCTCTTGCTATATTTATAGAATCGCGTGCATGGGGATTGTCTATTATATCCACGGCATTCGTTAGAGCAGCAGCGATTTTGAGGTCCGTATAAAAGTGGCTCAGAGCTACATTGCAATATTCATGGCGAAAGATCTTGAAATCACGTTTTAGCCTCCCATTCACAATTTCGACAGGCCATCGACAAATAGTGCACATCCTTGATTTGTCCGCCTGGATTGTACTTAGTTGAGTAGCTCCCCTTCTTGCAGATTGCGGCATAATGCCAATATATCTATGGGATTCCAGTATGGGCGTGGAGTCACGGAATCCCCTGTCCAAAATGAACACATCACCAGGGTGTAACAACCAATGAATTACACTACCCGGGCCATCCAAAAGTCCATTTAAAATAGTGGCGTCACTTTGAGTCGCAGCATAAGGACCCCAAATATCAATGATATGCCCATCACAGGTAACAAATAAAAATGGTTTAAGCAGGTTTCTGTACTTGTGGAGGCTGTACGTGACTTTTTAAATCGTGAAGTTGCCACTCTTCTGAATATACATATACGTTCCATCGCAGATAACAATGGCTTGCCCATCATTAGCAAACAGAGCATTAGGAACCGCTAGTTTTCTTTCCACTATCTGTTCTCTGGACAAGTGGTCAAACCCCAGGTGGCATGAGGTACAAACTCATTCTCTAAGCATTCTCTAGCTATTTTCATTAGTCGTTCTAGATTTGCTCGCGACATGTTAAAAAATGTGGCGAGTCTTTCGTTTGATTCTCCAGTTCTTAGTTTTGACAGTATTATTCCTAGAGCTGTCCGTGGATTTCGGCATCTTTGACCCAGTAGCGGAGTTTCGTTTATTATCCTTTCGAATTCTTTGTAACTTTGTTAACTCAGCATCACTTTGCTGGGTAAGATTTTCGAAACCGATGATGTGACTTCTGGGCATTTTTAGCAATTCCAACATTTCAAACACTTGTTGTGGAATAAAATGAAAACAACGATTTTTTTCAGTGAACAGATCATCCCAGGTGTTTTCTTGTATATGTTCGTGACACACACGCGCATTTGGTGGAAACTGCACTTTTAAACTTTTAGGTATTCGAAGACGAGTATTGTTATTGCAATTGTATACCATACAAGAATTTGATGTGTTTGGAGCTCGGCAGTAACTCCCAGGAAGGCGAAACGTTACGTTTTGTTCTTCCTCTGCAGGCACATCTTCCACTGCATGCGGACCTTCCACTATAGGCACATCTTCCACTGCAGGAGAATCTTCCACTGCTGGCGGACCTTCCACTGCAGGCGGACCTTCCACTGCAGGCGGATCTTCCACTACAGGCACATGTTCCGCTGCAGGCTGCGGTAGCCTTCCTCGCCGGGCTCTTGTCCAACAACTATGGCAGATGTGTTCGTTGTTGTTGAATGTTACCTAAAACCAACAAAAAATGCTAAAATAAATAATATATTATTACTATCCGATTAGAATAAAAAATGATGTTTTTTTTAAACCACGTGGCACCAGGCTTTACACTTAAAAAATAAAAACAAAATGGCAATAGGTACATACCTCAAGTGGATATGAGCTCGTATGATGTTTTGAACCGTATGATTATGTTCATTCTGCAGATCACGAGTTAACATATGTCTTCTGGTGCGTTCCACAGAACGGTTACACCGTAAAGCGTTACATATTATTGTGCGTAAACATTAAAAAAATGTAAAATAAACATTTTCTAATGCCTTAATCACATGAGAAATCTTAAAAACAAAATATTTATTTTACCGGTAACCCTCGGACCGATATTTTTTTCATTATTTTTTTAAATTTACAAGTAACGTAAGCAACCACTTGGAAGTACCCTAAGGTCTGGGCAGCACTTGGTCCAAGCCCTGTCAATGTCCTTTATAAGTTATTTTCACTACATGGCAGCATGTGGTGCTGGACCTGTAACTGTAACATACACAACTGTAATGTACAATGCATACTAATACCATATCGTGTGGGGTAGGTGTGTGGCAGACGAATAAAGCTTTGTTAAGTTAAGCTTTGCGCCCAACTGTTTTGCTTGACATGCTAATCAATAGATTAAACCACTATCGTGACAGCTACAACATAGAGAAGTAATAAACTGTGTATTAGCAACAGAATACTAAAGTAATCTAGAAGTTTGTATTGTAATCACATGAGTAGCCACTGAGTAGCAGTAGGTAAAGGTTTTTTCTTGTTTTTTTCCTGAGATAGGTAGAAACTTACCATTATTGTGGTACGTATCCGTACTCTGTTCCATAACAAGAAATCAGTCCGATGAAAACTAACCCTACATCTTATTTTGAAGTAAACGGCAACGAAACATTCACAACATTTTGTCTTGTTCTGTCAAAGATAAAACATATAGATATAGACAAAGACGCGGCTTGTCAGACCCATGTCAAGCCTTACACCTGACACTGGCAGAATTTCTCGATAGGCAACAAAGTGCCATAAACTAAAATAGAATAGAATATAGAATCTCAGAATCTCTCAGATTTTTTTTTTTTTTTGTGTGTGAGGGGATAAAAAAATCTTTTTAAAGATGCCCGGGCCCGGGAGTCAGACCTCCCTGCTATGTCCGATTCTCCACAATGAGGTCCGGATGAGGTCTCCACCGTGAGGCAGAGACTACATTGAGCGGAACACTCGTATGTGGCATACGGACTAAAAAAACCCCTGTGTGCTGTTGTTGCGTGCAGTTGCGCGTATGCATCACTGTTTCCATGGCCTCGGTTAGACGCAGAGGGCGTTCTACCTACAAGTTATATATAAGTTTCGATAATATATATGGGAGGGAAAATATATATGGGAGGGATCTCTCAGAATAGAATCAATAGAATAGAAGAATCATAGAGTAAGGAAGTAAACAAAGACTTTCATTGATCTGAGCCTTGGACGAACAACCTATTAAAAATTATGTACACTTTGTCAAGAAATGCTAGACAAAAAAAATGGCAACATGTGACAAACCAAATGTCATCTAAGAAAAAACGCAGTAGGTACCTAGTCTTCGAATGTAGCCATCATTTAATGTCTAGCATTTCGGGAAGTTTTCAAAGACTATTAAAAAGTAAAAACATAGTACCAAACGTCTCGACAGGTGGCTCACCCTGCGCAAGCGGTGTCAAAAATTGTTGTTCTGTGCCAAAGAGCGACATCCCTCAGGGTAGCAAAGGTCGGTCTTGAAATGTTCCCATTGGCTCAGCATGAAACTCCTTGTACATTGTAACCACATAGCACAAGGAGGCCGTGTTGCTCTTTGGCTCAGAACAATGTAACTCTTTTTATTTCGCTTCTAATCTGGGTAATTTTTTAACCAGGGTTAGCCATTAGCTCAGAACAATAACACCTATCGAGTCGTCTGGTTACTATTTTTTTTAAAAGGCCTACGATAGTTCTGGAGAAGAAAGTCTCAGATGAATGAAACTCATTGCTTAGTTACTCTTTGAATAAATAGTTTTATTCATGTAGCTGCGCAGATAGCGCGTACACTGGAACGCGTAGTCGGTTACGCGTGTCTTGGAACGCAATGTCCGTACGTGCAGTACGCGTACGGGCCACCAACTTAGCTGTTCAGGTGGGAAAAATAGGTACACTTGTCATCCGCCATCAAAGAGAATACTATGTCCTCTATTATGAAGACAACTATGACTATGACAACTACACTAGCGACCGCTATCAACTGAACAGCTAAGTTGGTGGCACTGTACTCTCTATGAGAACGCGTGCCGCGAACTGGCTCACGGCGGCCGGCGCGGCGGCTGTCAGTCTGGTCACGCGTCAAAGAGGACGCGCTTGTTCTGTATCGATGAGCCGTATCTGTAGAATGTACGCGCAAACACACGCCTACACATGCGTCGCTGTCCATACGCAGCTTACCCGTATCCTTGTACGCGTTTAAACACACGCGTAACCGACTTCTCGTACCAATGTGTCGCTGTCTCAAAACTCAAAACCTTATCCCACAGACTATACAGGGCGTAACAGAAAGGTGTCATATTTTAGGGGGTTGGTAAGGACGTCATTCTGAACAACTTTCTCTACGAAACCGATTGTATCCTGAGCAACTATTTTTTTACTTCTCCATACAAATCAGCTGTAGGGTTACTACCAACTCCAACAACTTAAACAGTACAGCTCTGCTTTTTCATACTAAAACTGGCCCACCTGACCGTCCGGGCCAAAACGCATAGAGGAATGAAAAATAAAGTTGCTCTGATATAATCGGTTGATCAAAATGATGTCCATAATTCTGGTATTTAAGTACCTAAGTACCTATTTTATTTTTTTAATTAACTTATTTGATAATAATGTGGGCTATTCTTGAGGTGTCAAAACCACTAAACTAGAGGAACTAATGCCCGGTTTCCTGGGCGCTGATTAAAGTTAACAGGTTGGTTAAATCAGCTTCAGCCAATCACGAACCGCTATTATTCAAAATGACGGAACTTGATTGGCCGAAACTGATTTAACCAACCTGTTAACTTTAATCAGCGCCCAGGAAACTGGGTGTTAAGGCACTAAACTGACAACCTTCAAATCCGACAGCTCTTGCGCGGTGGCCACAGATTCCATTTTCAAACAGACCATTTTAATTAGTTTAGTTAGTATAGTTCGTGTCGCCTTCGGAATCGCAGGCTGTGCACTTAGGTCTACCGGTTGTAAATTATTTCCTGTCCATACTAGGTTTTCTGGAAGAAATCTCTTAACAGAGATAAGCTCGGCTTAGTCATGTTTTTTCCACTTTCCATTGTAAAATGTGTTATTTTGTGCAATAAAGTACATTTAAATACCTAAGTATATTGAAATATCCCTAACAAGCCCTTAAAATATGACTACACCTTTCCGTTACACCCTGTATAGGTAGAAATACTATCTCAGGACACTACAATATCCCTACAGTCCCGGAAAAAATGCTACGCGACTGCAGACCGCAGTGCCGCCGCGCTCGGAATTCATTTCATAGCATAGAAACCAGTGGTGTCGCCTGCGGTTTGCGTTTACACTTTGCGGTCTGCGGTCCGTCCCGGCATCATACCTTTAACCCTACAGCATTCCAACGATATCTTATGGCTGTCGCGGAACAAACACTTTTTGACAAGTTCATTGCATTATTTTGCACGCGCCAAAATATCGTTGGAAGACGTATTAGGACTCACGAGTCTCACGACACGACAAATGTAAGTGGTTATCGTATCAGTAGATATGAAATTATAAAACCAAAATGGGTTTTCTACACATTTATTGAGACAAAAGATTGAAAACATTAATTTGTATGGTAAAATTACAATCTTTGATTTCCCCAGTGGAATTCGGTAAATGTACATAATCACTTTAACGTTTACGGAATATAGACTAACATTTAGTTTGTGTGTAGATGAACACCAACAGTACTTATGGTAAGTAACAATTTTATCAAAAGTGGAACCAACTGTAGTTTTTATTTATTTCGAAATGATGATGTTGACAAAACTAAGTAACCTCTACCTTCCTGATCAATTAATATTAAACTATCTAAATCCTGTCCTAATAAAGTTAAGTCTGCTCTTAGGCTAAAACTTGATTTCTAATTCAGTGCCAAAAATGTAAACATATGGGTTGCCATAAAAAATAACATATTTTCTAATGTATAGTATAGATTACCTACTATTTTGATAAAAGTGGCCCTCTACAATAGTAGATATTTACTGGTAGTTAACAGATAAAAATTGGATGATTTGTCTAGAGTTTATTATTTATTTAATAACATTGTTTTTAGATTCGTTATCCATGGGGTAAAAAAATGGGACCCTATTACTGAGACTCCACTGTCCGCCCGTCTGTCACCAGGCTGTCTGTATCTCATGAACTGTGATAGTTAGACAGTTGTAATTTTCAGCTATAACAACACCGAACACCGAACGTTTTCTTTTATTGTTTTTTTTTTGTTTTCATGCAACATTCAATTATTTATTAACGAGCAAATACCTATTCATCACTTTACAACAGATTTCCAATTACTTATCACATATTTTTTGTTTCAAAATTGTGCGTATAAGAATAATTTGTGAATGATTTCAGTAAGAAGTGCCAGAAGGTAGGTTACCTTATACTGAAAACATTTACAAATTATTTACAATACTTTCGTTAATATAGGTAGATTCCCAACAATTTTTCATAGTTCAAAAGAGGCCTTAATATGGTATAATATTTTTTTAACCTACACATTATAAATTTCTCACTGGATTATCATACTTACTATATTGTCAACAACTATAAGAAATAGGGATCTTCGTCTTGATGACTTTACACCTTGGTATAGGTAACGCCAAACAACTTGAACAAATGACCTTGCATGCGCAGAAACCATCTGATATATGATACTGCGCACCACGGTATGGGGTGCGGGACGCGGCGTGCGGAAGGAGCATCGCATCGAGCGCGCCTAGCCACGCTATTGGTAGATATTATTATGTTTTATAGGTGTACGTGGAAAAACGTAATTTTAGGGAATTTCAATCGTAGGTATCCCATAAAAAATCTTGTCTTTTGTCAAATCATTATTCTTTGTTAATAGACACCAATAAAGACGACAAATGTCGCTAAATAATTTACAGTTTTATTTTGATATTCGTATCCACAGACCATTAAATCTGTATAGTTTGCAGCAAAAGTACCTACTTCGCGTGTCTCAAACAGTTATTGTGCACCTGTTACCGCTCAGTCCCTCATGCAAATGGTACAGTATATTTTCTCATTTTCTATCGATTGAACTAAATAAGTATATAGTATTGTGCACTAAGATTCATGCAGTATACTGTAGGTACGATTTGTTTTGAGAATTTTAAGTGCGTCGTTTTTTTGGCACGTAAGTGTACATGCGCAAACTTTCCCCCACCACGTCACATTTTGCTCAAGATGTTTGGCGTCTACTATACTACGTTATAATTATCTATTTCCTCCACATTCACATTTTGTAACGACCTTTAGTGAATAAACGCAGCTTCAGAGCAAAAATATACGGACTGTTTAACTAGAAACACCCTGTACTACTTATGTATAGATAGACCATTCCTAAACATTGATTCTATCTTAAATCTTACCTATGTAATATCCCCTATGAAATAGCCTCACTATCGTTTCCAAATACTCTTTCAAGATTACCACATGTGTTACAAATTCACAATTAGATTTTTGCATTCCGTATAATTTACTTGAATTTTCTTACTTAATACTAATATATTTTATACAGTAAATTATAGAAGTTGTATACGTATAATAAGGGCCAAATGTGCCCTAAGAACAATCGGATTTTGTGCGTCTCTGATTGTAAACTAAACCAAAATTTCAATGACTTCATTTGTTGGTCCTTTTGTTGCCGAGTGAATGATACGTACCTACCTATTCGATGAATACCCGTTCGTAAATATATGGGCATGGAGTTTACATTAGCGTGTTCAACGGTATCCTAGTTTGAAATGGGCCCTAGAAAAATGATATTTGATTGAATGAATTTCTACCAAAATTGGTCGTAGAATCGAATGTAGGTAAGAAAAGTTGTAGTCGCAATGCCGGCTGGATCTGTCACAATCTAACGGGTTTAAATCCGTTAGCTTGTATCTGTCGATTTATTGTGAACTGTAACGAACTTCATACATTATAACGCGTTAGTAGATAAACGGAAAATACGAATCGCTGGGCAAAGTGGTGGGTCAGGTAGGCGATAAAGGGGGTGAGCGAAGCGAGTCCCCGTTTATCCTTCGTGTTAGGGTGACATGTAAGTACCAAAAAAAAAGCAAAATGCTAACCTTGTCGGTCTTTTTCACAATAAATCAACAGATTACAATGTAACGGTTTTTTCCGCTAGAATGTAAACTCGCTGTTTTTACAATGTTACGGTGACAGATCAATAAAGAGCGATTTGTGTTTTTTTTTTAATCAGAACTGAGCGTATTACCAATCAGGCGAGAGCAGTAAAGAACCGAGTATGTTAATACCAATTGCTCACGAGTTTCGATTCTAAAAACAACGTCTTAAGGGTCACTTTACGAGCAGGTGTGTTGAAAATGCTAAATTATACAGGGTATAATCGTTAAGTGTGCACAGGCGATCATTCCGTATCTAAAGAAAGTACGTTACCCAATGAGTAAAATGACAGCAATAACTTGTTAAGAATGAAACTTGAAATATCATTTTTTTTTTACATTAAACACTCCCTTAACTCTGCCTACTACATTTAGTACGAGATTACTAAAATGGTCTTTTACCGCCGCACTCAAGAGAGATTTAATCAACCATTAAGTCGGTTCCAAATTTGAATTTACATACAAAATCCTTTACTTAGTAATCCTTAATGAATCATTAAATGACTCTGGGTACGGAGGTTAGTTTCCTTATTTTGAAAGTACTTACTGATATTTATGGAAATAAATAAATAAAAAAACCATTAAAAAAACCCCGCATAAAACCAGTCTTCTAGTTTGATCACCAGGTCTCATCATCAGGTGACATTAAAAGGTCTCATCACAACGAATCTAATGAGCCTAAACTAGATAGGTTTACTAGTAAGCATCCCAGGGTTCCAGCTCCCACATTCGAGCTTCGCACTCCATCATCAGATCAGCTCGATAGTACCATATTCTCAAAGGTCTTGTCACTAAGAGTCTAATGAGCCCAAACTCGATGGGTTTACTAGTAAGCATACCAGGGTTACAGCTCCCACCTCCGATCTTCGCATTCCAGATCAGCATCAGATCAGTTCGATGGTACCTTATTCCCAAAGGGCTTGTTACAACGAACCTAAGAAGCCCAAAGTCGACGGGTTTTCTAGTAAGCATCATAGGGTTCCCGCTCCCACCTTCGAACTCCATCATCAGACCAGCTCGTTAGTACCGTAAGAACCAGCTCCATAAAATACTTTCGAATAAAAAAACAACATTCAAATCGGTTCACCCGTTTACGCTCCCCGTGATGAGATACAGACACACAGAGAGACAGAGTGACTCACACGTTAAACTTATAACACCCCTGTTTCTCGTCTGGCGGGGGTAAAAAAGTTAACAATCTTTTAATAGAATGATATTCATTTCTTAGAAAGTAAATACAACATTTTATGGTGAAGGTTGTTCGAAGTGACGTCTTTGTTCTGTTTTATTTTTAACAAGTAATTGATGTCATTTTACTCAGTACATTCGATTTTGGTTTAAACTTTTTTGATATCTGATATATTTACGGAATAATCACCTTCGCACATTTAACGATTACACCCTGTATATATATAACATCAATACCGCTAAAGGAAGATTCTATGATTTTCATTATTATACTCTGGCCGCTGAGAGAATGCGATCCTGCCTGACACATGTCAGTCTGGGATGCAATTCCCTTTGTGGGAGTGAGATAGAGTGAAAAATAGCACGGGACAGACGGGATATAAACATGTGCCAGGATTGCAATCTCTCAGTGGCCAGAGTATAGCTTCTTTAATACCTCGATCCTCACCATTGTAGGTACATCCTTTTTATGAATACCGTTTGGTTTGGTCTATTATTATTGGTAATAACCAAATATTTATTTCCATGATCTCACTTACTAAGAGCACATTCATTATTTTTCCATTAGGTACTTAAACGTAAATAAAAATATTTGACGGAGTCACCTATTTATATTTATAATACTTCTTCATAAAATAGCGTAGTTATCTATTGGTTAAATTAAGTTTATTGAGATATTCACTCCTCTTTTAACCGAGAGCAGAATTTAAGTAAGAAGGAGAAGAAAACAGTTAAGTACTACCTACTTTTTATGACCTGCAGAAACGCCCATTTTTTTTGGTGAGCAGTATGTTGTATTTTATACAAAATATATGCTTAATATGTACAACATAAATAAATAGGTAATCAATATGTAAGAGCTGACAATAAATGCAATTAATTATTTGTGGAAATAGTTTGAACAATACGCTATTTTACTGCTAGTCAAAATAGATACTTTTTAGGAAAATAATGTCAAAACGGACAATTAGTTCGTGATTTCTATGAAATACTAACCTAGTGACGTCATCTTTAGACGCTGTCTTTTTTACACAAAATTGGCTTTACAAAATACAACGGCTTGAAATGTACAATTATAATATTGTCAAGCCATTTTGTACATAATGCTTCAACTTCAGACAGATTCCTAGATTTATTTGACTACAGTAAAATATTTGTAAAATTACATCACTCTTAAATTGTTTTTTCTATGCATCGATTGAAACAGAATATTTATAAGTAAAAAAATACATTTCATTTCATCATATACCTGTATTAATACAATATTTATCTTTAAATAGGAAAAAATAAATATACATTTTTTTATCAGAGAGACGAAAATATTCACTTAATCTATTTAACATGGCGATTAGATCACAATCATTATTCATTCACAAGAGAATAATTTATTAACTTTGCTTCTCTAGCTTAGACCTTTACTCTAAAACATGTAGAGATTTATAAAATAGAGTTTAGGAAAATTCACGCACCATTCGTTCATATTTAATAAGTCATTCAATCTGTATTCAGTGGCAATACACTTACTAAATAACCGAAACACAATATGTACATTACTTTACGCTTGTGTGCGTAATAGTAAATTATGAAACAAGAACATATCGCCTGCGGCTCGAGCTGGTAATCCAACCTTTATTACCAATTGCTCACGAGGCTTCATACGACGTTTTCCAACACACTTGTGGGGGAAAATCTATATCTTCATCGGTACTCGACATTTTCACAATAAAAACAATGAATGAAAAGTTTTATTTGTTGGAAACTGGATGAAAATGGCGCGCACTTTTTTTTTGTTTTCGCTCTGGCTCTGGCTGCCAGAGGCAATGCAAAAGCCAAACAAACAGCCAAATATAAAATTTCACCATAGTAAAGGAAATACATCTCTGTTTTCTTAGTTTTTTATTGTACTGAAAGTTATAGTCCCAAAGAGTCCCCAAAGATTGTTAGCTGTGTAGTGTAGGTAGGAAAAATTGCTCACCGAAAAAGTATTCCAATTGAAATGTCATTGACTCTTAACAGTCTTCCAACAATCCTTTGGCTCTTGAGTGACATATACCGGCGGCGCGCTAGTTCTACGCAACTTAACGCAACGAACCTTTCATCAAGAGTTAGTCCTACCGGTCACCGCATTTCAAAAGATTATTGGAAAGCAATATGCAATCTTATGTGTAGAATGGAGTGAGCCGCCTCCATCTACTCAAGACTCAAACTGAAAACATTACACTACAACAACTGGAAGCGAAGTGACGTTTTCAAACTGGCGTCACTAGCCTCTTGGCCGTTCTCTAGATAACTTCGCTAACAAGCCACAAGGTTCATTCCATCTCGGACTTTCAAACAGTCCTGCTGGAGGCTCCAGCCTGCTTGTGCCGTTACTTACGGGCCCTCGTCTTCTCCTTGCGCTTGAGTTTGTCCAGCTTCTTCCTGATGGCGTGCAGCAGCTGGCTCCAGCGAGAGCGCGGCTTCTTCTTGCGCGGCGCGCGGCGCGGCGCCGGCTGCTCGTGCGAGTGATGCGCCGCGGGCGGGTGCCGGCGCGCGCGCGGCGAGTTCTTCGGCGGCGGAGGCGGCGGCCTCTCGTTCAGTAAATATCAACACTGCAACGGGGACGCGAGTTGCAGGGTGAAACTGCTTCTTTTAGAATTACAACACTATACTCTATCCATGCTTAGAAACAACTTGACAGCTAACCTAAAACTTCATAAAATCCACTTTTTAAACACTAGGGATGTGACCAAAACAATCAGAAAGAATCAAAATTGTTTATTCAGTTGGACTAACAGAAGAGTTGTCATCGATATCACTGCTATTAGTACTTAAAAAAAATATTATTTCATTTTCAACCATTTACAGTAATTGAAGAATCAAGATTAAAATGTAGACATCTTTCCGATTCACAAATGTTTAAAGGGTGTGTCGATTCTTTTGATTAATCGTTTTTTATGAGCAATATCCCCTCACTAACAGGCTGATCGACATCTGTCAAGTTGCCTGTTATATTAGGTACACTTTAACTTCGTCTAGGTCAGGGCCAGCAGATAAGTAGAACGAAACATAGTTTCATGCCTTAACGCATACGGAATGGCAGAGGTACAACCTCGCACACTTTTTAGGCAGTGATTCAATACTCCATTTTGCGTGACACCCCTGTCCCCGCTAGCCCATCGCCGCAGCTACTATGGAGTAATAAAATATTCCTCAAAATGTTTTCCACCACCGTTACAACGTCTCCGTATAACGTTTCTCTAACAATACGCATCGACCATTTGTTCGCTTATGGCCAACTAAGCAAACCGTCCACTATTTTTCACGACTTCGCAATCGGTAAACTTCGCAATCAGTCAACTTCGTAAACGGTCAACTTAGCAACTAGTCATCCTCGCAATCGATCCTCTTAGCGTTCGGTAAAAAATAAAGGTTGCAACATTTTCGGTTTGTCAACTAAAACATGCACTAGTGCACTAATATGTCACTTATGTTGACATTACTTTATTTCTATGATTTGTTGGCAGGCTGTTTGTATACCTGTATGTTCCTGAAAGCCTCAGCATCCTGCCGGGTCATGTTGAAGGCCTCGGTCTTCAGGAAGTCCACTGTCTTGTAGTTGTAGTTGGCGTCCGACTCCTTGGAGTGGCGCTCGCCAGCCCGGTTCTTGCCGCAGCTCTGTGAGAATGACAATCCGTACATTATGTACCGAACTTCGATAATATTCCGTGTTATTACAAAAAATATTGAACGCAGTTTAACCTCAACACAAACGTCAAATCCCTTACAATTTCGATTTTAAACAGGCGTTGAACGGAAGTTTATTTTTTTGTAATAACACCCATTGAGTTTGTATTTAAAACAAATCATTTAGAAAGGCCAGATTTACACCCGGTTTACTGGGTGCTGATTAAGTTAACAGGTTTGTTAAATCAGTTTCGGCCAATCACGTGCCGCTAATTCGGTACGTGATTGGCTGAGGCTGATTTAACCAAGTACTGTTATAATTAAGAGCCAAACCAACCTGCCGACAAACTGCCTTGCAGTTTGGCAGACTTAAAATTGTATAATTAAGTGCTTTATCCATAAATAAACAGTAACTACGTAAATGTAGTCTTCTACTAAGGAACACAGTTTACGAGATTTGTTTGTATATACGTACCCGGTGTTGCGGTGTCCTCACAGGCAGATCTAGATCCAGATATTGTAATACATCTGACTTGCGCACTTCGGGCTGAAAATATAGATTACAATTTAGAGAAATACTAAGATTCGATAGATAGACTATACTTCCATTTCATAAGTACGCCAACCTGTGATCCTAGGATTTCAAATTCCAGCATTTTTTAGGCTGACTCTGTTTGAAAATACGGCGAAATGATCCGACAAAAAGTATGGTATGTAGTAGACTCTACTACATATTATACTTTTTGTCGGATCATTTCGCATTATTGGAGTCATCAGTGCACTACTAAGTAGAGCACTGATGAGTCGAGTCGCCCTTGGACAAAGTTGCTTTGTCAGACGATCATATCAGTGTTAGTGAACGCTCGCTGTCGTCCCGTAATTTCCCATAAAAATGCCAGCCCTTATTTTTTTTGTAATTCAAATGTGTAATAAATAATAAACAAACATTCTCTTACCGGCTTAGTCAACGGTTGATGTATTATAGTGTTAGTAGCAGTGTGGACTCGCGGTTTCAGTTTCCGGTCGACCGCTGGTGGCTGGCCGCCAGAGGCCAGGCTGCTTGCCACGGCCATACTGCTGGCCACCTCGTCCGACAAGTTGCAGTACTGCAACGACTGTGGACAAAAAACACTGACAACGTAAAATACAACCAAATCAAAATACATATAATACATAGTATACATAGTAGATGCGTGGCTGATCGCTGATGGCTGGATCGCATCAAACAGATAAATTTTTCATAGTGCGTCCACTGTATCGGCAGAGATCGGATTTGCCGACGCAAGTACCAGCAATCGTATGTATCGTATGACGTCATCGGCACGCATCGCAGAAGTTGCCTCATGTGTCGGCATTGCCGATATGCGATCCGTACGGTGCGGATCGGTGGACGCTGTTGTATGAGTTTCTATACAAGGCATACTGAAATCCGTTACGTGCGCTGCGTCCGATGCGTACGATGCGGAACTGTGGATGCTTACCTGTAGCGTAGGGTAGCACTGAGATGGGATATGACGAAATTAATTCCCCAAGGGGGGGGGGGGGGATAGGGGGTTACAGTTTGTACTAAACTCAAAAAGCATTTGACATTGGTTTCTAATCAAATAAGGTTTATGAATGTCGTTTTTTTAAGTTTTACTTTTTGTTTCAATTATTATTAGTAAAGGCGGTAAAGATACGACTTATGGTGTGCCTGCGAAGCGTGCGTACTTACAGCTATAAGCCTCTCGTCAAACGTAAATCTAGGCGGCGGTGGCGAGTACTTCTTGACCTGACATAGGGCCGGCAGAATGTCTCGCTCTTCATCGCTCTTCTTGCGCTGCGAAACAATTTGTTATGTAGCCCGCGGTGTGGGCTTCCCACTACACAGCAATCTTTCGCCGCGCCGTCCGCCTTTCCCGAAGATTTTACTATTATGTTACTTGGGTTGGGAGATACCATACATATTTAGCTGGTCCTACCTCTGCATCTGTCTCGTGGCACCAGTCGGTGGCAAACTTTGCCCACCTAACGGACCTACCTACGATAGACACGTCTCAGCTCCCCTCCACCTGAGTTACATACGATCTTGGCGAGTACACCATATTGTATACACATGGTATGTAAGACTTTAAAGCTTTGGTTGCCACACCATACTTACTGGTTGCACATAGTCGTCGGTAAACCGAACCGTCATTGGTGCCCGTCTGTATTGAAAACGGCTTTTGTTACACAAGGGGTGAAAGAGAGCTATTTCGGACGAAGGTCCAATTTGGAGCCCGTAGGGCGCTAAGGATCGAGTCTACCCGAGATATTTAGACGTCAGAGCGAGCGAAGCGAGCGAGGGCGAATATTAGTTCGAGGGTGAAATAGCTACTTACACCCCGAGGTAAGCATAATACTTTACATCATTCGAGCGAGGTAAATTAAACGGAAAGACTGAGTACGGAACGATGCAGTGCAGGACACTGCAGGACCGCAGAACCATAAACATATACATAACCCAAAAACTCACAACACTTAGTCGAATTTACGTAATACTTATCAGATTTGAATACATAATCGTCAATAAAATTATAGTTGTAAGTTTTAGGACTACGGGAAAGTTTAGGGTATCAAAACACGCGTATTGAATTCTATTTGGATAATTAAAAAAATATATTGAAAAGTACTTTTGGAGAAAATTCAAAAAAGCCACGATTCTTGTTTATAGAATGCATAAAATGTAGTACATATTTTTTATATTTGTTCTAAAAATTAAAAAATTAAAAAGTTTTTTTTTTTTAACTCCCGGATATGGTCGGAATATGGAACGATCGTCGGAGTATGGAACGATCGCCGGAGTATGGAAAGATCACGGATAGGATTTGCGCACGTCTTTAGTTAAAAAACGGCTAAACGCGGTTTCCCTAACAATTTATGAAAAGAAAAACTTAGTCGTACGTATCGCCACACTGTCAATCATAGTGAGTGGTAGTCTGTGGTAGGTTCTTCGTCATGACATGAACCATTTAAACATGGGTATGGGTGTGTAATATGTTTTAGGAGCATGCCATGCAGGGTCGATCTGAGTAATTGGTATACTTACTGGGTCTGCGTCGGGTTCGCTCGTGATATTGTCTGTTAGTGCATGGTGAGTGGTGGTTGGGTGTGACGGACGCTTGGGGATCGCACCCTGCGATATGTAGACCTGTGCCGGTATTAAATTAGTAACTATGTTAGCATACGGTGAGAGATTCTACAATTATACTATGTGAGTGCATTGGTTAATTTTTTAATTAAATATTTACATTTGGGTACGTATTCAAATTGTTTCCCCCATACTGGGATAAGCTGTATGTGCAATCTGTCAGCTGTGAGCAGGTTTAGCGCTGAAAGTGAGTGGAATGCACTTGTGTGAGTTATAAATGTGGATGATGCTTGAAGCGGGGGTCTCTCCCAAAAATATCGTTGATACGTGTCCCTCACGCGCAAGCATTTCTCCGCTCTCACCTTCTGCTCTGTAGCCCGTTTATCACAACAGACAGCTCAAAGTTACGATGTCACTGTGTGTTAGGCTAAATATCCTTTATTTATGCTTCAGTAAAGGCCGTGCGTAGGTAGATACCTAATTTAAATAATGTAAACAAACATGTTAGTTCGTCGGTTCCGCAGGCACCAATAAAACTACTGTACTGAAAAAGGAATCTACGAAGATTTTCGACAACTCCATACGCTTATTAACATTACTCTAAACAGCTTCTTGTCCCAACTTCAGTTCGATGGCGGTGGTGGGGTGTGGGTTGGTTGGTTCACTCACGGTATGGTCCTCCTCGTGGTCCGATTTGGCCGGCGAGGTGGGCGAGCGCGCGCGGTGCGGTCGCGACGGACGTTTCGGGACCGCGCCCTGGGACACCGGACCGGTATGCACCTGGATACAAACAGATGTTCAAGGCAAGAAAAGATTTAGGCCCTATCTCAAAGGTTCTCAAAGTCCTTTTGGACAGATAAATAATAAATTTTTAATGACAGATTTATCTGCCACATGGAGCTTATCGAGAAGCTTCGAGACAGGGCCTTGCTTGGGTGTCTCATGCATTTGCAGTCTCGGCTCTGTGACAGATTCATCTGTTATTTTAGGTACAAAATGTATTTGAATTGCTAACAAAGACGAAGGCTTAACTCAAATGCCCATCTTTGAAGAGTAAAAGTAGAAGAATGAGACACTTCCTGAATCCAGAAAAATATGTTATACTCAGACATTTATCCGATGGCCATAAATCGTTTTCATCAACAAAGTAGCGTCACGCCTTTCCCCATACGGGATGACAGAGACACGATTGTGTCCACATTTAGTCAGATATTGAAATTATTCTATTTGTGATGCCTCTGGGACCTGTGTACTTACACTGATGTAGTCGCTCTCGTCCGGCTCCATCATCCTTGGGCCCTGGAACGGCTTCGGTGGCCGGGGGGGAACGGGGGGGCCTACGGGGGGAACACATAAGACACAAGTGAGTGTGCACATGTGTAGGATAGGACCTTACTTAGAAAATTTAAAAAAAAACTTTGCTGCGCAGCAGGGTAGGAATGGCTGGTGGTCTAAAATGGCCAGCAATGGGACAAAAACCGGGTTACAAAAACAACAAACATCATTTACAAATAAGTTCGGAGATCGACTTTTAATCGACTTTTATTTTAATTTTATTATCCTCAACATAACCCCCTGATTGACCCCCAAGGGTTGAAAATTAAAACAAAAAGGATTAGTAATATACGGCCGATATTAACAAATAACCTATCTATCCATGATCTGCAGATTGCTGGTGTCAATTTTGACATAAATCCCATAGCACAACTGTCGAATGTAACGCGTTATCTTCTGATCACGGATAGAGATACACGGTTATTAATATCGGCCGTTAATGAGGTATTTACCTTCAAAGTTAACCAAAACATGCTAATAATAAAAAGCCATACCTTCGTTTCCTTTACTATCAAGTGATAATTTGGTGAATGACTGAGCGACGGACCAGCCCTCCTCTGTAACAAAAGAAACTTGTGAAGAATATTCACGTCTCTGGTTTCCGTGACAGCGTACTGCATCATTGTGTGGGGCCAGAAGCAATTTAAATATGATTTAAAAACAACACGGCCATATTAGCGCCCCGTTTCGAAAGGAAAATTAGCTGAGACAACTTTTGAAACTGATTTCAGCCAAACATTAAAATCTCAAGGGGTCGCTACCGCCCATACTTTGTGACTTTGTAATAGACAAATAATTTTATCAATATGCCCACATTTACCAACTGCTGGTTACAGGCCTCTTCTTACCACGCCATCTATTGTGGTCCTCAACATCTACTACCTACCAGCAATGCCGACGATGATGTCATCAATACCAGATCAAATTCAAACTCTCATGAATGTGTGCCAGGTCATTATCGACTCCTAGGGCTAATATGGGTTATAGGTACGTAAAAGGTGCGTAAAAGCCTGGGGCATACTGCCTATCAGCTATGGCGACGATGATGTCATCAATACCAGATCAAATTCAAACTCTCATTAGTGCGGGTCGACCGAGGTATCGACCCCTTGGGATGATAATATGGGGTAGGCACAGGTGAGGCCCTCACATTTAGGCCTCTTACTTCAGCTGGAGCAGGAGTTTGGATGACCGACTTAGAAGGACGCAGGGGAAATGCACAAAGGCCTCGCTCAAGTGTCACGTATAGAATCGAATGGCAATAGCAATAGCGAGGGTGTAAAGCAATAGGGTTTGGCTTGTCGACGGTTACAAGAAAAACCGGCATAATGCGCCCTCACTATTGTCGCGGCTCGCGGCCAGGCAATATAAACCCCTGATGCAGAAGAAGAGGAAGGAATCACCCCGAGTTAGACTCGCGAAAGATAGCAATTCTTTCAAGGGTCATTGCATTATCTACTACAGTAAGATGCCTTTGGAGATATTGCAAATGCCATTTATGTAATTCAAAAAGATGTAAAAGTAACCTTAGCAAAAAGGTCTCCGTAAAGACACAGGCGGGCCAAACTAACAAATAGAAGTGCGAGCAAGAGAGTTAAAATAAATAACTGTGGGACTTTCTTTGCTGTTCTTCACCCACATTGGTCCAACGTAGAGAAGAGGCAAAACCGTGTCTTAAGTATAAATTTCTACAGAACAGAAGATGAGGCGGCACTCACCGACATTGGAGTGTCCGGCGCTGAGCGACTTGCAGTCGTCGTCGCTGCCGTCGTCGTCGTTCTCGCTCGACTCGGTCGCCACGCGCATGTGCGGCTGGCTCGCGGAGTGCCGGCCGGCATCACGCGCGTGCCGCTCCATTATGCTCTTGGGGTCGAACGTGAACGCTCTCTGGTCCTTGACAGGACAGGAGTGTTTTGGAATAGTAGTTTATGAAACTGTTGCATAATGAGGGGTGTTTTAACTTTGATTTTTTTAGGACAGATACTTAAGTATGAGAGTAGATAAAGTAGTGTATGAAACTGCACATAACTAGGTATTAAAACTCTCGTGGGATACTATTAAAAACCTCGCCTCTTGTTTTAATACCCCTCTTTATGCAACAGTTTCATAAACTACTATTATGGATGCTCTAACGGTGTGATGGAAAAGGAAACCGTCTTCACTCCATAGCTGACGAATGAAGTGTTGAATAACTGGCCCTCGCGGCACTTAACGTCCTATTCCCGGAATGTCCAGTCGGTCCGTTAAGTCCATTTCCCTGAACGTCCACTCCCTGAAGGTCCATTTCCCTGAACGTCCACTCCCTGAAGGTCCACTTCCCTGAATGTCCCATGCCCTAAATGTCCACTATCCCTGAATGTCCCATTCCCTGAATGTCCACTTCCCTGAATGTCCACTTCCCTGAATGTCAACTTTCATTTTGACCAACACTTTACACCAATTTTACAAAGGCGAGCTTATTCCCAATAAGAGATCTCTTCCAGTCAACCATCTTCAAATTATGATTTCACACGCGCCGCAGTCATCGCATTTTATAAATATATTATGGGCCAGCGCAAACCGATTGACTGACTTATTTATCTTCATCGATCTAATAAAAAAGCTTTTCGGGAACCGCTGATTCAAAAAGTATTGCCCTGTGTTGTTGCACTATCGAATCGAATTCGCCTGAATGTCAAAGGTAAACACACTGTTAATGGTAAGTATTGTTGCAAGCTACAGAAGTGATGTGTTTGATTTAGTTGTTAATTTTAATAATAATAATAATTGTTGTTAATTTTAATCTATTTGTTTTGTCTTCAAAGTAAACAGAAATAAATATACTTATAAAATAGATTATAGCATTAGCATTAGTCTATTAATTTAATATTTTTCGTTGTGCACGTGTACGTCTACTACCTATTGTTAAATATTCCCTTCCATCCTAGGTCTGCCGGAAGAGATCTCTTATTTTAGTGATAAGCTCGCCATTGTGCATGTTTTTTTTGTGTATTCTGTATTGTCTGTATTCTGTTTCTGTGCAATAAAGTAAAAAGTATAGTTAAATAAAATCTATACAGGGAGTTACAGAAAGGGGTGTACAAGCCGAAAGAGGGGCATCATTCTGAAAAACTTTCACTATGGGACCGAATTGATCAGAGCAACTTTATTTTTCACACCACCATACAGATCAGCTGAGTGCTAGGCCCGAAATGTACTGAGTTAATAAAAATAAAGTTGCTCTGATCAAGTCGGTGCCATAGTGAAAGTTGTGCAGAATGATATCACTAACAACCCTCTTTCGGCTTGTACACCCCTTTCTGTTACACCCTGTATTTACCTGTACCCGAACTCCGGTGATGCACTCAGAGATAGGGATGTAGAGTCCGTTCGAGTCCACCAGCTCCTGACACACGGGCGGAGGACTGTTCTGGTAGGTGGCTGGGAACAACGATATTCGCACTGTTAGGACTCCACCAAACTGGAGATAGGCACACATAGTGGCTTTGCCTACCATGCGGGTTCGATCCCCATCTGGGGATAATGAAAAACAAAATGTTCCCCCAGGTCTTGGATGTTTATACGTGTGAGATGTCGCTGTTTCTGGGTGTCACGACCACAGAAGAGATAATAGTACTACGTACAGAACAGCCACTCCCTTCCCCGCGCTGATTCAGATACCGCACCTCACCCCGAAGAATCTAAATATATTTTTGTATGGGAAGTTCAGCCTCCTCCAATAGATGGTTGCGGACTCAGACAAAGTTTTTGCTTACTTGCTCTATGGTAGCTGACCGTTTAGCAGCTCCGCGAGTTCGCGATGCAAGGATTTATTTAACTCAATCTCAACAAATTAAACAATATTGTGCAATACACACGAGTAATGCAGACACATTTTATTGTTTAATTTGTCGGACGAACGCAGACGCGAGCAATAGGCTTGTGGCCTGTCAAGTCAAAATAGATACTTTTTATGAACTGTCAAAAAGGAACTTTTGTTCCTGAGTTTTATGAAATAACAACAGAATGACGCCATGGAAGAGTGCCATCAAATGCTGTCTTTTTTGCACAAAATTGACTTTATAAAATATATCTGCTGGAAATATACAATTCTGAGAAAGTCAAGCCATTTTGTACATAATGCTTCAACTTAAGACTTGTTCCTAGATTTATTGGATTACCTTGGCCACAGCCTATTGTGTAGACATATTTTGATACAGGTCAGGTCCTCATCTTGCGTTTTGACAGGATTTGGATCCAATAAAAAAGCGCACCAATGACGGGGAAAATATTTAAAATGCTTAAAGGATGTACAAACTAAAGGGCAATTGTGTAGTCCAGTTGCAAACCCCGCTCACCCCCAAAATTTTCATTGGTTTTGGACTTTATTACCGAGGCGTAAGGTTGAAAATAAGGGGGCGTTAATAGCGGGTTTTACAACTGGACTCTTCGAGGGTATATATGATCGAAGACTGGACTACACAATTGGCAGAATGACACTGAAAGGGCATGAGCGAAAAGTTGGAAAGCGCGCAGCAATTTCAGTTTATATTAGTTTTTAACTAGCTGCCCTTGGCGGCGCGGATTCGCAATGCGCTGTCGCCATGATTATTATTCGACACTAGTAAGCATTGTATACATGGTGTAAATGAATTAACGCAAAATGAGAAACTACTTTGTTAGGGGACATCATTTTGGACAACTTTCATTATGAAACCGATTTGATCAAAGGCACTTTATTTTTCACATCCCAGAACATTTTGGCCTGAGTGGGTCAGCTGATTTATGGAGAAGTGAAGTGAATGAATGTTTCAGAAACCACTTTTCCTCAAAGTAAATTGTTAAAGAGACAGACCCTTCCAAAGTGGACAAAATTGTGTGTCCCCCTCTAACTTTTAAAGTAAGAGAGTGAAAAATCTAAAAAAAAACTGTTTACCTCAATACACACTTTCAACGAAAATTGTTTTGAACAAAATAAAATAAGCAGTTTTTAAGATATTATAAAACATTTGTTAAAAACCGCAAAGATAACCTTTGTTGTAATTCATACAAACACTATGAAAAACAAAATGATTAGTTGCTGGTGAAGAATGATAGTGATATTTGGGCGAGGTGTATCAGGTGTATTATAAATTATAATGCAGTGCTACTACGGAACCCTTCATGGGCGAGTCCAATTCTCACTGGGCCACTTTTTATAGGAATATAATAACGCAAAGCGTTTAATTTTTATTGACATAGCATAACTGACAGCGTTTCACTTTTATAAATAAATAGACAGATGTGAGGATCGATGCAGCTAGAGATGCAGCCCGGGATGACAGGGAGGGCGATTTCGTGGAAACGTCGTCGGTCGGCCGCTTGGGGAAAAGCCGGCGCCACCCACTTTCCACCTGATCTCCCAGATGTAAAATCAATACATGACCTTCAATCTATGCACATGTGCAGTGAGACAGCATACATAAATTAAATTTTCTAAACACAAATAAATACCTGGCGCCATAACCCTTTCGGACCGGCTCTAAGACTACTGTGAATTTCACTTTAATGAACATGAATTTTAGGTAATTTGGGGGCGTAGATTTCAAATCTGGCATGGTTTTTCCAAATTTCCTACGCCATCTTGGAAAAACTAGATAGGTACCAACAATTGTATCACCTCGAGGTCTACATTTCCTACAAATTGTGAGTTCATCAATTATGTCGGACTGGGCCAATCCATACCCACATCTAAAATAGTAAATTCAGGTCGTATTAAAATAAATAGTCTTGTAAGGTAATAAAATTTTCCTTTTATTAAAAAGGCAAATTCTCAAAGTAAATTGTTCAATGAGCGCCGGTGTACATTATGTTTCAAAATACTCTGCGGGCGTTAAAATCTCTGTTGTCGGACGAACAGCCTCTTCTGGGAGGCTTATACAGGGTGACATTTAATTAGCTGACCATATTTCGGGGAATGATAGTACCCATTCACTGTGAACAACTTTCCCCATGAAACATATGGAGCAAACAAAAAAAAATTTTGGGTCTCCCATAGTAACTTGAAATCAGCTGATCGGGGCAATGTACTGGGGGACGAAAAATGTTTTTCATTTGCGACCATATGTTTCATAGGGAAAGTTGTTCACAAAGATGGGTACTATCATTCCTCAAAATATGGTCAGCTAATTTAATTTCACCCTGTACAGTACTTCTTTTTCAGTACCTACGAAGTATATCCGTTACGACGACTGTACATCGATTGTCAATTTTCAGTATAGTTTCATAAGGACATAGGCTTACCAGTCATGGAAATTAAGGCATTCTGAATCATGGGACTAAGACGTGATATAAGTTTCGGGAGTTATAGAAACAGGTAATTTTGATATTGAGGCCTCGCGGGCCGGACCAACGAACGGCAATGAAAAATTCTGCATGCTCATGCTCAATTATCAGATGATTAAGGAGATAACTGGGCCGAGAGTCGCCTACAGAAACGCATGGCAATATCTATAGCGATCGCGGAAAATACCGGGGCCGCGAGTCGCGTACAGGATTTCGAACTGAGCTGAATCGCGTGGCAATAGCGAGGGCGCAATATTCTGGTTTGTATGCAGGCGGGGGTGGGCACTCGCCACCGCCCCACTGTGGGACGGATTTGAAAAAAAACGGTCATTTTTTTTTTTAAGATATCATTATTCTCTTTTTAGCAATCGATAGCCCTAATTAAGACGGTATGATGTTTTTTTTACTTTTTGTTGTAAATGCTATAATTTACGAGATATATTCATTTAAAAAAAAGTATGGATCGATATCTTATTTGCTCCATAAGTACCAAGTCTTGATAGATCCCCTGCTGGGTTTTTGTAGGCTCAACCTACAGGTGTTTGTGTATACCACTACATAAATAACATGCACCCATACTTGCCGGATCTCCGGAAACATTAGGCTAAAGTTAGGTACTTTTCACATATATTTCTATGACAAATTATGAATTATTTTAAGTACCAAAGACCAAATAGTTACAAAATTCGTAAATGGATGTCATTTTTAGGGTTCCGTTAGAGAAACAAGGAACCCTTATAGTTTCGTCAAGTCTGTCTGTCTGTCCGTCCGTATGTCACAGCAACTTTATTCTTAAACTATTACGACTACACAGTTGAAACTTGGTATGTAGATGTATTTTGTGAACCGCTTTATGGTTTTAATACAAAAATTTAAAAAATAAAATATTAAGGGGGGGGCTCCCATACATGGAACTCACCAAATATTTTTTTCATCAAACTTACATTCTATAGGACAGGTCTTTGAAAATGTCGTTGAGGTTCCTAAAACCATTTTTCCTCAAAGTCAATCGTTAAAGAGACAGACCCACCCAAAGTGGAAAAAATTGTTTCGAAAAGGTAGAGGGGGGGGGGGGGGCAAGTAAGAGAGTGAAAAATTAAAAATATAGATAAGAATAAGAATATATTTATTTAGAAGGCAAGACATAAAGCTAGGTTTATAATAAGTTATTGTTTGTGCAAACACAATTTATACAGGAGTTAGACTGCGGCCCCACACTAGGCTGAGCCTGTATCGTGAGTGCCATAGTATGCTTAGCACAGTGGGAAATGTTGTGCGTAATTTACAAACAAAAAATAAAAGTTAAGATAGGTACTTAGAAACATTTAAAAAATTCAAAATATACACATTTAAAATATTATACACTTTTAAAATATATACAGCGCAATATCAGTAGATATATGATGTTTATCTCAATATAAACTTACAATAAAATTGGTTTGAACAAAATAAAATAAGCGGTTATCAAGACATAAATTAACATTTATGAAAAACAAAAAGTAAGTAAAGTAGCAAAAGTAATTATAAGACTGGATTTTTGTGTTGTAACTTTGTGTCTCATAGTGTTTGTAGTATGTTAATGGTTTATATCTTAAAAACTGCTTATTATATTTTGTTCAAACCAATTATCGTTGAAAGTTTGTATTGAGATACACTGCAAATATATTATTTAGATTTTTTACTCTCTTACTTTAAAAGTAAAATATTTTTTGGTGTCAGTTCCATGCATGGAGAGCCCCCTATTTTTTTTTTAATTTTTGTATAAAAATCGTAAAGCGGTTCACAGAATACATCTACGTACCATGTTTTAATTGTGTAGTCCTAATAGTTTTGGAATAAAGTTGCTGTGACATACGGTACGGACGGACAGACAGACAGACAGCCTTAACGAAACTATAAGGGTTCCTTGTTTCTCTAACGGAACCCTAAAAATGGACAAAATAGTTTATGCAAAAAAAAAACGATAAATCAATACCTATTACTCCAAATGCTGACAAAGGATCCTTTGGTATTTTTTATGCAGAAAAAGTTTGTAAGTTAAAGATGTTTAATTTATTAATTCGCAGTGCACGATTAGTAACTTAAGTGGACAACGGAAGTCATCACATTACAAAGCCCTCATGATATGACGTATTGTTTGGAAAGATAGCTCAGGCTGTCCTTTTCTGCCACAAGAGGGGTCTTGGTTCTTGTTCCCACGTGGCAGTAACATACCTACTGAGCCTTTGTAAGTTACCTTACCTTTTATAGCTGCTTTAATCTTTCTGTTACACTGCTGAATAAGTAATCACAACTTGATACTGTGGTCGACAATTAGCGACTGAGGAAGGAGCCGGTGATAAATGGCAACGCACGCAACCTGTCAACACACCGGCACACGCACACAGCTGTGCAGCTGCACTAATGTGCAGCTAGAATCAATACAGCAGGCAGGACCGGGAGTATGCCCCTGACCTTCAGCGAAGGACATTCTAGAAGCCTCGATGCGAACACGAAAGGGATAGTTAGCGATAGCGCAAATCTCTCACGTCACGTGCACACTATCTGCGCACCTGGAAGCCGTGACGTCATACAAGCGACGCGCTCTACGCAAACAGCATCCCGGCGACATGCACAGAGAACGTGACAGTGCTGTACCTTTGTTATTCAACGTAAACAAAATACAAATATGTACATACAATTATTGGAATATAGTTAAATGTTAGGTTAGTTTAATTGAAATACCTATCTAAAATATTCTAAATTAAATTAAACAAGGAGGATTAAAGACGCATACGCGCATTTTTGTGGAACATTATACAAGAGTACCTACTGCAGAATAGTGCAGAACGCCGACTATATTTCCTTAGTGGAAAGAAGAATCGACCAATTCAAGGAATTGTTAAGTGCAGCAATAGGTATTGAAAACAACAACTTATTATACCGCTATTAGTTATTATCAGGATTGAAAAATGCTGAACTGTTGTATCAGGATAACGCATATGCTAGCAGAAATATTGTTAGCACTTTAGCAATGTAAGTGAAGTTACCTAATACTCCAATCGGCAGAGATTTCAGTCTTTAAAAAGTCGAGAAAATTCCGAATTCAACGAAACTTAAGTATGTTGTTTGTGGTTATTCAGTAGTGCTAAACCTAATTTTCGAAAAACTAAAGCTTGTGCTAACTTGAGGAGGTGCGAAAAACCGAAATTTTCTGGGAGTTCCAGTATTTCACATTTTATTTGAAAAAAGTCAATAATTGTAAGAAATTGAGTACGAGTGAATCAAAGATGACAATATTTCGCGTCGATAACAAAAAGAAATACTAAAATTGGTCAAAGAGTTTGATTTTTATTGGGGTCCAAAATACTCCCAAATCAATAAATCAATCGTGCCGGTTGTTGCGTGGGTTGGTACGCTCAAATACCTGGAATCGACGCCGCCCCGGACATTACATTGCAATTTATATTTTACACCATGACAGAGTAGGTAATTAATGTAATAAAATACCTATTTGTATATAGCGGCTCGTATATTACAACAATTTTGACTCAAGAACTGTCAAAATTGAAAGAGCTTTTGGAATTGAGTCGGATAAGCAGCCGGTTGCCAGCCGCTGTTTATACGTTATTATCGGCTGCTTTTAATAACTACACGATAACAACCGCTGTTTTACAACTATAGTCACATCACAACCTTTATATCAAAAACGCGTGGACGTATCAAGCTGAAATTTATATTATCCTAAAGCTGTGAAAAAAACAACCTTCTAGGTCAACGCAATCGAACGATACGACAATTCATGCTGTAAAGTTGTTGGATTTTCATTGTAATCGCAATGGACCCAAATCCTATAGGGTACTTTCCGTAGTGTAGGCCTAAAATAATGAAATATGGCACAAAGCATACAGGTGCACATGTAAAGGGAAAAATCTGAAAAATGCAAATTTCTGTCTTTCTACAAAATTATTTAAATTGGTTTATATGGATGACATAATACTTTAGTTTTTTTTTATGTGGAAACCTAATTAATTACACATGTTACACTCTTCAAGTGTGATTGGAACCCTTGGTGCGCGAGTCCTACTCGCACTTGACCGTTTATTATGTAATGAATGCGCTCGGTATAATGCTGGTGAAGTGAAGGTGACTGGTGACCGACCTTCTCCCCTAGCAACTTTGGCATGACCTGATGTGGAAGCATGGAAGAAACGAGAGAACTCTTCAAATAATAAGGTCTCATTACGGCGATTGGGGAATTTTTACATAACTATGTATAACTATGTGAAATGAACCGAAATCTGCCAATTAAATACTACATCGCTTTTTTCTTAATTTTAACTTTATGTTTAAATTATTATTATCAGCCACACTGATCCAATATGCGTTTAGCGCCGGCACACCAAAGTTAGCAATTTGACGTTTTGGTAGTCACTGTCAAAGTCGAGCACTTTTTTGTACTTCTGCGAGCATTAGAGTTAAGTTTGCTGCATTCCACATACTAAGTGGCGGCTATGTCAGCGTGGTTCGAGATAACTCTAATGAATTATTCCTCAAGCAATATACATGCATGCCAGGAAAAACATGTAACTCGAGACATATTTCAGCAGATGGCAAATGTAAATCCGTCATCGTATTTATTTGCAAGATCAATGAGTTCATGATCAGACGCGACACCCGGATCACCGTCACATCATTCAGAATGACAAAACTTATCTGATCTGATGCATTGTTACTTTCTTCGTCGCAAGCAACAAAAGATGGAAGAATGTCTTTTTACATGCAAATAACTACAAGATTTATTCACGGGCGGCAAATGTGTAAGAAATGTATACAATCTGCTTTGTATGTCTTGTAAAGCCATACTTGAAGTGTAGCAAAAAATATCATAACACCAAGACGAATGAGACTTACAGGCGAATCACCATGTAATTTTTAATGGCAAATATTTAACACGGCAACTGAAATCCTTTTTAGGCGACTTTCTATTAAGTCACAAAAAAACTAACTTTGCAGTGATTAAATATCTTAGCAACTATTAAACTATACAAGCAACAAAAGGCTAGGATCAAAAAAACTAAAAAACGGCTGCTACTGTAAGGTGTCAAATATATCAAGCGGGATCAGTGTAAAACTGGTTAAGGTATTATAAAACCTAATGTGGCGACTAATTTTCCCGAGGGGATATCAAACATTCTTCACTGGCAACTACTGGCTTTCATTATAAAAATAAACTTTTGGCAGCGATTGTTAGGTAGCTTTAAAACTGAAAATGGGTATTATAATAATGTATTTGGATATTAGAATATTGTTTGCAGATTCGGAAATTCTTGAAAAAGGCGGCAAATGCGTTCGTGTGTCTGAGCAGTGCGGGGGCTGCGGAGCGGGGGGTTGAGCGCGTTTCCGACCGAGTTTTTGTTGGTTGGGCGGCCATTTTGAATCCGGATCAATTATAGGTTACTTCCTGTTTGAAAACTAAAGTTAGGTTTGTTAGGTACACACTTATAAGTAGAACCGGGAGCCGGAGCGAAGCGGAGCGGAGCGAGGCGACCCCCTACTTCTGGCAACCCCCCCTCCAACCCCTCATCCCCTCCAACTCCCCCGCAACAATGCAAAAAAACTTCAAAACTCAAAACTTTAAAAAATCATATCTCAGCAATTAGTCATTTCCGCGGGGGAAAAGGAGTTTAAAACTTTAAAGCTGAAATACAGCACTAGAATAAATACTTTGAGTACCTACCTAGATTTACCAACAATACTTATGTTTATTTAGGTAGGTTCATTTAAAGTTCATTTAAAAGAGGGAAGGTTAATAATAAATAAGATAGTCAAGAAAAAATTAAATAGACCAAGAATAGTTTTTTAGCATGTCACAATTTGGTTTATTTAGATCCCTACAAATGTAGCCAAAAGTATTTTTTTTAAGATCTTGTTTGTATTTATTTAAGACCTTGGTCAAGTTTATAGACAACCCCATTTTAGAATTTATGAAAGCCTATTTTAACTTTTTTATCCGCCAATAATTTGTCGCCTTAGAAGAAATTCAATTGCCACAAAAGAAAATCACTGCCAGATAAAATTTAAATAAAACCTCAAAACTCATTAAAAAGCCGCCGCTTTCTAGTTAAGATGCTACTTCAAATTAGTCGCCAAAGTAGTTTTTTATTTACGATCCATTTTCAGTTTTTTTAAGATCCGGAATGGTATCAATTTGTCGCCGCGTTAAATACATGCCATTTTTAATTGACACTATACATTAAAGTATAGAAATACTCTAGGGGGTTGTTAGGAGAACATTCTGAACATCTACTATAAAACCTATTTTTTAAGAACTATTTTATTCGGACACCTGTATATACTATCCTGTATCCCGGCGCTTGTCTGGGGCCAGTTTACATTGGTCAAGGACAGTGGACAGTGGCGATATTATATGAAAGCCAAGTCGACACGTGGGGTTCTATGTATAATGTATTTGTACACAGGGTGTCCCGAAACACAACGTCAAGCGGTTACCAGGGGAAAGCCCAGCCCATACAAGGTCTGGTAAAAATAAAACAATATAATTTTAGCTGAATAGCTGCGGCGATGGGCTAGCCCCTGAATGGGTAAAGGCGTGACGATACATCAATGATTTTTGTTTTAATTTAATCAGTCATTATTTTTCTATTCTTGAACTCACCTAAGATTGTAAGGTGTTGTGGTGTCTAAACTTGTTTAGATAATATTTTTTTAACATCTGGGTAAGAAAGTAGGGAGTGTTGTTACTTTCTGAAATTCTTACTAAATGCGCCAACTTTTAAAAGAACTTGCCGAGGATAGTACGGTGCGATATGATTTTTTCGTAATGATGAGTCAAAGTTGTATTACAAAATTTCCTTAAAGCACGACTCTACAAAACTACGTATTTTTTATCAATTTGACACAATATTCTGCTGCTATTGACTGTCGTCAATAGTACGGTGTTTTAGGATCATGTTAGTAAAGAATTCGCAGGAAAATAGCTAAGTTTCTCGTCACTATAATCATAAATGTGATAACTAAAATGTTTTTATTTTTTACCGAGTGACTTAGAATTTTTAATTTATTATTACCAGACCCTGTATGGGCTGGGCTTACCCCTTGTGCCCGCCTGACTTTTAGTTTCGGGACACCCTGTATATGTGACTCTGCTAATGTGATGTCAGTTGGTCATTTGGACATTGCCTTATTTTAAACAAGCCTGAATTAACCGAAGTAAGTTTCACTGTTAAATAGCAACTTGCTGATGATTATTTAAATCTTAATACATACATAATAATGGATATCATTCAGTCAACATATTATTTATATAGATGAAACTGGTGATAATGACATATTCTGCTTTTTTTAATAATTCAGTTGCTTGGGAAGCTGATTAAGCAAAGATAACTTTGTCATTCATACAAACAATATGAAAAAAAAAAATACGCGTGTAGCACCGTACACGTGTTAGAAGTAAAACTTCTGTAGCTAGATCATTAAGTGGTACCTATACTATACACCTATACCTACCTATGCTAAAAGAGATTTAAAATTCCAATTTTGAGATCCAATCTCTGCTTCAAGTTACTTTTAAGTTTCAGACGTCCGATTATTTGAAATTATTTTATACTTGTACTTACTTTTAATACGTCATGTCATTTATTTCCCACCATTCCTTATCTACAATTTGTCGCGCTCGTGGTGATATACTTAACTCATTCAATAGTGTCACTCTACTATTTGCATCTCGCTCAGATTATATACCATCTGACGTCACGTCTTTAAGCCGTCTCGCTCAAATGTATGCATTGCTTTGCTTGTCTCTGTGCCCAGTCCCTTTATTTAATTGATCGAGTACGTATTTTCAACTATTCCAAGTTAATGTGTACCTGCGGGGCTACCATAAGGCTTGCCACTCACCTCAGTCGCGCAGATAAATGACAAAAAAGATGGCTAAATCAATATATGGACGACTGCCCCAGACATGTACAAAGACTTCTCAACAGCCAATAGCATTTAAATATTCATTCATAAAAATTTACTGCGTCTGTATTTAGTTTGTAGAACTTGAAGAAAAAAATATTAAATATGATTAAAAAATAAATAAAAATATGATTCCGTGACCTTTGCCGTCGCTAGAAATAAGCACCATTTTGCAATAACATGCAACATAACGCCATCTAGCCACTCCTCTGGAAACCTCCTGTTTTCAACAGTTTTGCTAGTTGGCAATTATGTTGCATGTTATTTTTAACGATGGCAAAAGTCACTAATCAATGGCGGAATCATAGAGTATGAAGTGACAACTCATAATTATTTAATCATTTCCTTCAAGTTCTACAAACTAACTAAAGACGCAGTAATTTATGAGAGAATATTTAAATGCTATTAATTGGCTGTTGAGAAGTCTTTGTACATGTCTGGGGCAGTCATTTTGCCAAATTGCCAACTCCTTTCGCGTCTCAATGATGTTTCTCCATAAAATAGCGCGCATTCATTATGATATGACATTAAATTGTGACAAAATGCGTGGCTGGGGTGACTGGCGTGCCTTATGCTACCCCCGCTAACCTATACATACCTACTTTGCTAGGATTTTTTAGGGTTACTTCATCGCGAAGCGATGACGTAACTCTTATTTAATTTTATTCTTGACATTTCCTTAGTCCGCCATACGACATACCTCGATTTTTATATTTTACTTCAACATTATTGACTGGCATGAAGCATTAACTTTAAAATTACAAAAGCTTATTAAAATCAAAATCGTATAATTTCAACAGTTATAACAACAATTCAACTTTAAAATATGTATTACAAAAATTACATACAAACAAATAAGCGAAACAATAAGCCATTAAACTTATGGCTCTGTAAACTGTAGACCTCGCTTTGGCCGTTTACTACAGATAAACATTAAATAGGTAGGTATAACACGTACTTAGTAGCTAAACTGCTAATTTGTGACTTGCACTGCACTATATAATAAAAAGTGGCTTTAGAACAGTTCTAGGTACCTACTTATTGTTTTCAAGAAGTCTTAATGCAGCCATCCATCACATCGGAATTTGCTTGAAAACTAAATATCACATTTGGATGATTCTAAGTGACTTTATGCGATTACTAGCTGCCCGTTGCGCGACTACGCAGCGCGTTTTAGGTACCTATTCCATAGTTACCGGCCACAAAACGATTCGTTCATCATTTTAGAAATCCATATCGACCCGTATGTGACATTGATGAAACTCTTTTCTTACAAACTGTATGGATCGCATCGCACAGCTGTCAAACATAAGTTCCGGTTCCAACAAAGAGGTTGAACGAAGTAGTTTTTGGTCACGTCACTGGTTTTGTTTGCCAGTGTTTGCCCCAGCCAGCGCCGGCGGCACCATCTTGGCCATACCGGAAATCAAGAACTCGTGGAAGAATGCTTAAAATAATTTTTATTTGTTAACGTTTCATCAGGTTTTTCTCTCACTAATTAACATTCTTTATTGTACGAATGTATTATTATCTTATCTGATTAGTTAAAAACCGTATTGAAAATAGTTGCGGTTTTAAAAGTCTTCAGCCGACCCTGACGTCACCGATTCCAATTTCCGTTACATTTCTTAGCCACTCGTGATAGCACCCGGCTAGTAGCAAGTGAAAAGCAAATATATGAATAACCCACAGTTGAGAGGTTAAATAAATTTTACCCCCGTGCCCCAAGAAGTTTTACTTCAACAAAGTTACAACACAAACATCCAGTCTTATAATTACTTGCTACTACGGAACCTTTCATGGGCGAGTCCGACTCGCACTTGGCCACTTTTTAAATTCTATTTACTTTCTAAATTTTAGATTTATTGTCCTGTGTGTGCCTTAGTTATTAGTACACACCGATGAATAACCGCCATGATAATCAGCAGCATGAATATAATACAAGATCAAGTCCTGACTAACTGTCTCTATAGTAGTCACACATTCATCAATGCAGGAGCCAAATGGCTAAAGCTAGAAGGCTGAAAACTTTCTTTTAATGAAGGAGATAGATTAAGGAGTTAAGGACCCAGCCACTAAGAAATGCTTGTTAGGGTTAGAAGGTATTTAATTTAAGTTTAGGAAGTCCATAAGTACTCAATGAACTGAGCTGTGTTCTTAATTTGACCAAAAAGTGTCAGTGTGTCTTGCTACTCAGAAAAAATCACAGGCAAGCTAGAAAAAGTGTATGTATATACATACATAGATCACTTACCAATTCCTTCGTTAGCATCTTCAGTAGAGCGCAGGCCACATGCCCTGCAAATGGCTTCCACCCACTTGGCCATGTCTGCTTCGGAGTCAGCCTCCAGATGGTATGTGCGGTGATGTGTCCGCACAGTAAACACGGATCCCCGCAGCCTTGGATCAAGTGTGTTGCCTCGCTCCATATGCAAACCGGCATCAACCTATACATACACACACATACAATAAGTATAGAGAGTTCTATCTCTCTCATTATTGAATTGTTGTCCACAATAAAAGACAGGACAATAGTCATGGTATCTACAGAATCTTGAAAACTATTATTAGTATGTCAGTGTTCAGGATTGTAATAAACAAAATACACATAGTAATAATACACCTTCATTTAATGAAAAGATAAGTACTATAGTTAGTTAGAAGACAACATTCCTTAAAAAAATTGGCGGCATTCAATTTTAAAACCTGCCAAGTGCGATTCAGACTCGCGCAAAGGGTTCTGTACCATTATCTATAAAACCCCCCCCTCTATTAGCCCCCTTAAATATTTGTTACAATCTGTTTTTTAGTATTGTGTTGTCATAGCGGCAACAGAAATACATCATCTGTGAAAATTTCAACTGTCTAGCTATCACGGTTCATGAGATACAGCCTGGTGACAGATGGACGGAAGGACGGACAGACAGCGAAGGCTTAGTAATAGGGCCCTGTTTGGCACCCTTCAGGTACGGAACCCTAAACACACTGAGTAGTTAGTGACTGAATATGTGGAAGTTAGATGCCTTAGTTGGCACTTAATCCTAAAATTAGGATCTTCTGATCACTGATTACGATATCGTTAAATGGTAAGAGAAATTAAGAATTCTGTCATCAGGGTCAGTCACATGAAGGAACCTAACCAAAGTGTACTAGTTGTGACTAAATATAGTGTTAGCATTAGATTAGAAGGTCGTTTTGCATACCTGTTCGCACAGATCAAGATCGATTGTGCCCTTCGGCCGCCGTCGTGTCCGGTCTGCATAATAATCAAGAAAGTACTGCCCGGGGAGATCGCCAGAATGCCGCAAGGCGAACCACCGTCTACGCCATTTCTAAAACAATAAGGGGCTGAGCTAACAAAAATCCATGCGATAATTCCCTGTCAGCGAATTTTAAATAACTTTGTGCAGGGTAGAGGATACGATACGAAACATTACTTTGTGTTGTGTAGGTACCTACTCGTATGGTAACATCTGTCAATGAGATAAACAGAAAATTTATACTCACAGCTCTCCAGATGCGTTTTGTAGGCGGTGATTTCGTTAGCCAGCCCTCGAAAAAAATGTTTTTAGACATGGTTGAAGTTAAATTGTTATCATTATTTGTGATTTACATGAGTCACAAGCAGGACAAGCAGGCAAAGTCAACAGGAAAACACCCCACAAACGAAACGATACGAGAGACACAACAGCAACACGGCGGCGTAATCCACAGAGTACATAATTTAAGTAATCTGTGAACACAGCCCATGCCTCAGAACTTCAGAACAATAACTAAGCTAAGCCCATGCCCATTATTGCCCATGCCATGGCCGCCATGGCCATTGGCCAGAAACTTTTTTTTTTTGCATTAGGTTGTACGGCCCTGTCAGAAACTTAAAATGAAATGAATGAACGAAACTTAGATTTGATTGTAGCTGAGGATTGAAGACAGGGATCAAGCGTATAGTCCGTATAGTACTCTTCCACAGGGATATCCTCATCTCAGGGGCCAGAGATGGGCGCTGCGAATTTTTCCGAATCACCAGTTTGGAGAAATTCGAAAAGTTGAAATTATTCTGGAATAATGGAAAAATAAGTGGAAATATTGGAAAAATTAAGGTTTTTTGAAAAGATATCGAATTAAAACCTGCACACGTCGATAGAAGACTACTATGCCAACATTTTATGTCATGAGGATTTTTTTCTTAAAGCGTCACATTAGCGAGATATTTGATATCATAGAGTGCCAAAGGTTTATTTTTGCAAAATCATTCACTCAAATATCTCGCTAATGTGACACTTTAGGACAGATTTTCTTATGACATAATTTGTTGGTATAATAGTTTTCTATCGACGTGTGCAAGTTTCATTTCGATATCTTTTAAAAACACCTAAATTTTCCCATATTTATACAAGTTTGATGGGAAAATATGTGTAAATAGTCTAAAATAAAGGTGTTTTACAAAGATATCGAATTTAAACAAACACAGGTCGCTAGAAGACTATTAGACCAACAATTTATGTCATGATGAAAATCGACTTAAAGTGTCACATAAGCGAGATGTTAGAGTGACCCTAGTAAAAAATGGCAACACTGGTCACAGGTAGACCCCTGTCAACAAAGTGACATCTGTCAACAATGTTAAGTAACATTATCACCAAGTCTTAAAAATGATTTTGCAAAAAAAAGCTTTTGGCAATCTAAAATATCAAATATCTCGCTTATGTGACGTTTAAGGAAAAAAATCTTCATAATATAAGTTGTTGGTCTAATAGTCCTACATCGATTTGTGCAGGTTTCGATTCAATATCTTTGTAAAACATCTTAATTTTTCCATATTTACACATATTTTTCCATCAAAATGGAAGGATTTGGAATAATTCAGGAAGGATATCGGAATTATTCGGAAAAGTGGAATAATTCCGGGTGATTGCCCATCTCTGTCAGGGGCTATAGATGGGCAATCACCACTTTTTGGAATAATTCCAAATCCTTCCAATTTGATGGGAAAATATGTGTAAATAATTTATAGAAACCATGTAGGACTATTAGAACAACTTATGTCATGAGCATCGATAGTGATCATGAGGATTTTTTCCTTAAGCGTCACATAAGCGAGATATTTGATATTTTAGATTGCCAAAAGCTTCTTTTTTCAAAATCATTAAATCTTCAGACTTGGTGATAATGTTACTTAATATTGTTGACAGATGTCACTTTGTTGGCAGGGGTCACTACTTTTGACCAGTGTCGTGTCGCCATTTTTTACTGGGGTCACTCTAATATCTCGTTTTTGTTACACTTTAGGTCGATTTTCATCATGACATAAATTGTTGGTCTAATAGTCTTCTATCGACCTGTGTAAGTTTAAATTCGATATCTTTGTAAAACGCCTTTATTTTAGACTATTTACACATATTATCCCATCAAACCTGTGTAAATATGGGAAAATTAAGGTGATTTTAAAAGATATCGAAATGAAACCTGCACACGTCGATAGAAGACACCTTAATTTTCCCATATTAATACTTATTGTCTCCTGACAGTGACGTCTATACGTATTACTAAATGTGTCTCCTGACAGTGACGTCTATACGTATTACTAAATGTGTCTCCTGACAGTGATGTCCATACGTATTACTAAATGTGTCTCCTGACAGTGACGTCTGTACATATTACTAAATGTGTCTCCTGATAGTGACGTCTATACGTATAACTAAATGTGTCTCCTGACAGTGACGTCTATACGTATTACTAAATGTGTCTCCTGACAGTGATGTCCATACGTATTACTAAATGTGTCTCCTGACAGTGACGTCTGTACATATTACTAAATGTGTCTCCTGATAGTGACGTCTATACGTATAACTAAATGTGTCTCCTGACAGTGACGTCTATACGTATTACTAAATGTGTCTCCTGACAGTGACGTCTATACGTATTACTAAATGTGTCTCCTGACAGTGATGTCCATACGTATTACTAAATGTGTCTCCTGACAGTGACGTCTGTACGTATTACTAAATGTGTCTCCTGATAGTGACGTCTATACGTATTACTAAATGTGTCTCCTGACAGTGACGTTTATACGTATCACTAAATGTGTCTCCTACTGACAGTGACGTCTATACGTATTACTAAATGTGTCTCCTGACAGTGATGTCTATACGTATTACTAAATGTGTCTCCTGACAGTGACGTCTATACATATTACTAAATGTGTCTCCTGACAGTGACGTCCATACGTATTACTAAATGTAAACGAATATATAGGTAACGCCAAACAACTTGAACAAATGACCTTGCATGCGCAGAAACCATCTGATATATGATACTGCGCACCACGGTATGGGGTGCGGGACGCGGCGTGCGGAAGGAGCATCGCATCGAGCGCGCCTAGCCACGCTATTGGTAGATCATTCAAACATCGTTTCCCGCTTTGAGTTCACACTTGCGTGCAGTGAAATCACAAGCCAGAAAGATGGCATATGATGAGTTTTCTATCGATGGAGATATTATTATGTTTTATAGGTGTACGTGGAAAAACGTAATTTTAGGGAATTTCAATCGTAGGTATCCCATAAAAAATCTTGTCTTTTGTCAAATCATTATTCTTTGTTAATGGACACCAATAAAGACGACAAATGTCGCTAAATAATTTACAGTTTTATTTTGATAGTCATATCCACAGACCATTAAATCTGTATAGTTCGCAGCAAATGTACCTACTTCGCGTGTCTCAAACAGTTATTGTGCACCTGTTACCGCTCAGTCCCGCATGAAAATGGTACAGTATATTTTCTCATTTTCTATCGATTGAACTAAGTAAGTATATAGTATTGTGCACTAAGATTCATGCAGTATACTGTAGGTACCTACGATTTGTTTTGAGAATTTTAAGTGCGTCGTTTTTTTGGCACGTAAGTGTACATGCGCAAACTTTCCCCCACCACGTCACATTTTGCTCAAGATGTTTGGTGTCCCTAACAGCCAGAATTTATTTCGTGACAATTACTATAAACACCGAAAAGTCACATATGATCCTAATTGTATGCTTGCTGCGAAATAGGATCAAACTTCTATGATGAGATAATCATATTCAATATGAATCATAGGTTGTTATTACACTGTCATAGGTTTATCATACTTATATGAGTCCTACATCTATGATCATATTTCTATGCTCAGAACAATAGAGTTTCTATGATAGTCTAATATCGGCCTTAATCATAGGTTCTGTATTTTCTTGGTACATAGGGCTGGCCTCGTCCAAGGGCTGGCCTTAGTAACGCCTTCTGTTAGATTTTGAAAAAACCTGCTCCAATATTTTTCCTGTTGACTGACACTAAGCAAAGAGTTTCGTAATTCGGGATAGGAAAACATAATGTTTCTTTATTTCATAGAGTTTGCATCCTCCTTTCCTTTATTTACACACCAAAATTGACAACATAGATTAGAATTGTCATTTTTTCACTCCTTTTTCACGTCCGCATAGATCTTTTTGTGTGTTTACTGAATTTAGATTTTATTTCAATTCAATTCAAGATATTTATTTTATTTTGATAAATATTAAATGTTTGTTTAGTATTGTTGTAGTCCAAAACGTGGAGTTAATCAATGCCTCATCCAGAACATTGGCCTTTTAGAGCTTGTGGGACAGAACTATTAGAAGATGGGAAAGCCAAAGGGGAATCATCTATTTTAGTAAGTTCTTGTTTATTCACACAAACACAACCTTCCTTCCAAGATATAATAAAGGTCATAAATGCGTTATGATGTTAATAAAAGTATCTATGTTGATGACCCCTTGAAAGATGCAAAGGAGAATGCTAAAAAAAACCAAGCACGACAGAAACGAAATATGTATCTCAAAATGTTGTGTACCTAGGTATATAATTAGTATATTATCTAAAATTATTAGTAAGAATGACGTATGATTAGGTTGTGTTTTTGCCTATTGAAGTTCTGAAGGCGCTCATACAATACTTCATATTTAGTAAGTAAAAATTGGTTTTATTCATTATTTCACAATAACAATCATAATTACAAAAAAATTGTTTTTGTTTAACTTATTTCCACCCCGACCGGGAATCGAACCCAAGATCCCTCGCGTCGCAGGCAGAATTACAACATTCACAATTCACAATTCTTTATTGCACACAATAATTTAAACAGCAAAATTAAAAGAAAACACATGTCCAACGGCAAACTTATCTATAAAAAGAGATCTCTTCCAACAAACCGGCGTTTAAGGAAAAATTGTGTAATAATGAAAGGGTAGGCAGTGCACAATAACAAGTTTAAATAAAATATAAACGAAAAAATACATTCTGTGGCTTTGCGGAGCTTTAGTTTAGTGTAATTCTGCCTACGGCGGCGCGAGGGATCCTCGGTTCGATTCTCTTTGTACGGTAAAGCAAAGATAATCTTTTCGAATCTTTTTTTTTACTTTTCGTATCGTGATTGTGAAGTAATAAATAAAAAACAAACAAAGAAATAATAAATGAATTTCGTATGCTAAGGTTGTGTTTGTGTTTCTACCTGTTGAAATTCTGCAGGCGCTCATACAAAAACTACTTTATTTATTATGAATCATATTTCTCAAGAACAATTAATGTATAAAAGAACAAAAAGTAAAATAAATTGATTGTTCTTTCACTCCGGCCGGGACTCGAACTCGAGATACAACCACTGAGCCATGCGGCTGTTTGTAGTGAAGTCAAATTTCACAATCATATAAAAAAGCGTGTCGGTACAATTCAAAGATGACGCGAAATCAAGGATTTTTCCTCGCCCAAAAAGTGCTCAACGCGCCTAAAGAAGTTTTCACTTCAAAAATACTCCCGTTTCTTCCCCTCAGAGGATGAATTTTGAAAAACCTTACCTACTTAGTGTACCTGTAGATTTTATAAAAAGGAATTTATTTGCCTTTTACTTTAGATTCTGCGTTGAAAATGAAAGACTTTATAAATAACTTCATCACCGTTTTCATTCCTTCAGGGGTGCATTAATTTTCATTCGTTAGCCTAAATACAAAATTTGAAGATCCTAACATCAAAACTGACAAACAAACACACAAACTTTCACCTTCTATTTTACCCCCTTTAGGGTCGGAATTTCCAACTATACTATGCAAGGTATCTATGTGCAAAAATTCTAGACTAGCTTCAGCGGTTTGGGCTCTTCGTTGATCGTAGTCAGTCAGCTTACGATTTTATATATACAGATTTGTCTGGAGTCCTTGATTTAACTTTTCCTTGGAGTCAATTATAATATAACAAAGTCAATATTATTGATAGGCGATGATATATTATTTTAGCTATCTACTCTCTGATGCTTTCCTTGTGATGTATCTTCGCTTACAAGCCAAACATTAGCATGCGAAGAATCGATATTGTATACATCTACAATCTATATACATAAATACATAGTCGCGCGCAATGCGGCGTGCCATTCCATTCATTATGATATTATGAAGTAGGTATCACAGGACCAGTCTGGTCAGTTGAAGATTCCAGAGCTGTGATTTTCCGTATGATTAACCAATCAAAAGTACGTACAATAGTTTCAGTACCTATTGCCGTGAGGTCTAATCAGCTAATAGAGTACTCAAGAAATATGCTCTTAAAGAACTGTATACATCATAACATAAACAATCAGCAACATCTCTTGTTTTGAGATGATTGTTCAGACCATGTTGACACTTTCGGTACCCAGTTGTTTCTGATTTGTAACGATATGTGAGGTCGTCTGACATAATGGTGATATGCAGTTATGCAGTATGCTGAATATTATTATTTTATTGTGGCAAAGATCGGTCCCCAGGTATTATAGTATAACTGATGATGGGTGAGCTACTACACTGAATACTGTTTTTGGATAAATCTAAGAAAATCTTATAGTAAAGTCAAGTTCATTAATAGTCTAAGAGCAAAACCAATGCTTCAAATATAAATGTACATGGAAGGATACATAAATATCTGAACAGATTCATCAATAAAACATGTGTGAATCTGCTCAGATATGTATGTACCATTCTATGTACATTTATATTTGAAGCCTTGAACTCGAATGTACCTAGGTAAGTACTTTATGTTTCTTGTTTTAGCAAAAACAGGTTGGCGACATGGAAGGTGTGGTTGAAAAAATAAGAAGGGAATTAGAGGAAGTGAAAAAAGATCGACATGACTTGCACAATCGAAGAACACCGAATTCTATGAAAGTATGAAAATCAACTCATTTATAATATGATATGACCTATACACCTACAACAAAAATATTTCAAAAGCGATTTAAGAGATCCTTAAAGGCCCGAATGCACAACTTAGACATATTATTAGAATTTTTATTTCCAACAGCCATTTGTCTAGTTCTGAATTTCGATAGATACGATAGGGTACCTTCAAAGCATATTACAGTGTATTGCTATATCTGCAGATAGGTACCTAACTGATGTATTAGAAACGTTTCTTAGGAGACTAACGAACTGGAGGGATCTGTCGATCTACACTTTTAGTTCTTTACGATTTTGCTAAGATAAGACACTAGACTTTGATTTAAATACTTATACGCTTATTTCAGCCCGATATAACAGTTTCTAAAGGCTTCTGCTCAACCGACGCCAAAGTACATGAAGACTCGAAGTATTCAAAGTTATCCGAGGTAAGTACATCCATAGATAAAATAGGTAAGTACTAACTTGACGGTACCTAACAGTAATTCACGTCCGCAGGGAATGCCCTATCACCCACTTAGTCATTTCCCGTCGTTCGCGAACTAGCAAAGAAATAAATATCAAAGTCCCAAGGATGTCGTAAGTGAACCTGTCCAACCAGTATAATATGAAAAGGCTTCAATCGTGTCATTCATCGAAGTATTCAAATAATTAAAATTACCACCATATGAGATTGAAATTGCTATCTTGACACAACACACACAACAAATGATATGTGTGAATCTTTCGATACCATGCCAGTTTCCATTTCACCCTTTCATTACCCCGCATTGAGTAAGGCTTCAACACAAGATAAAGGAAATTTGTAACGTAAACCTTCACTTTTAGATATCCAAGCTGCGGGAGGAATTGATACGGACGAAAAACTCGGTCAACGACGAAACACACCAGAGGGAGAAGTACGGAGAAAAACTGACAGAGCTGGAACAAAAGCTCAACACTATTTGTCTTGCCGGCTTCCCGCACGATAGAAAGGTCATCAGCTTTATTATTATTTGGAGAAACTTGCAGTTGCACTTGCAGTTCTAACTCATTTCTTAGTGAAATTTCTACTGTAAAGTGTATAGGCATAATTAATGTAGGTAGTGACTATTCTGTGCCTCTCGATGCTTGCCTATTATGTGAACAGAGTTGAATAGAGAAACCGCGAGAGCCTTTCAAGTAATTTTTAAGAGCAGCTTCTACTCAGCAATTTTTTTACAATTTGATATCGTCTACTTGCATTTTTAACCGACTTCACAAAATGAGTAGGTTTACAATTCGTCGGGATATTTTTTTTTACGTATGTACACCGATTACGCCTAGACGGATGGACCGATATGATTTTTTTTGTTTGTTTGAAAGGGTTTACCTTCCCATTGGTCCCATTGACACCAGGTCAGGATCTAATGTCGGGATCCTGGAGAAATCGAGTATTATAGGCAGACCTATAGTGATTTTTGTGTTTTTCATAATAACTCGGCACATGGTAAGCATAATATTGAGATGCAGAACTGATGATGAAGACCACACATGGCCACCAGAACTGCTCAATACTAGGTACAAATACAATGCGTGGCTGGCGGGCAACGCATAGAATAAACCGGTGGACCTAGAGCCATGAAACTTTGTACAGGTGTTCCTTATGTAGCGTAGGGTAGCACTAAGATGGGGTTTGAAGAAATTAATTCCCCAATTACTCTTCATCACAACATCATTACAACAACATTACAGTGTCTATTAAACTGAATCTAATCAAATAGGGTTTGTGGAAGTCGGTTTTTTCTAAAGTATACTTTTTTTCAATTATTAGGGCAAACAAAATTTAGAAGATGAAAACAGCACATTGAAATTAGTTATTCGCGACATGAAAGAAGAGATGGAAGAGTTGAAGATTTCGATGTCAGAGAATAATGAGCAGTTGCAAGACTACCGCGTTAAGGTTACGATATGTTTTAATCCCCTTCTTATTATTCAGCAAGTGCTTGTCACTAATACATACTTAACATTTGAAAGTTGTTATTTGAATAGGAAATGACGGGAAGAAATGCCTAAATTTCCTGAATGGCCGATAATTTTATATTTGTGAGACTTCGGGCATATAATTTAATTGCTTATCTTTCTGACTTCTGACAAAATATCTTTTGCAGTATCTTCAAGCCCAACAAGAGGCGGTAGAGTATAAACGGCAATTGGACATCATCGACTACGACAATAAGCAAGTTTCGGATCAAATCCAGATTGAGATTCAGAAGATGAAGGTAATTTACAACTTAGAAAACAAACTTTTTCAAGAGTTTGTCCAAACGGTGTGACAAATCACAGTAGGGATATCAACTCTGTGGATATTAGGATTTCTTTGCGATATTACACTATATACATATCTCGTAGGTACTCATAATCTCAGCCAGGGATTTCAACAGATCAACAACGAACTCATCCATTTTACCTCTACCTCCTTTAAACCTCAGTAGTCAGTACTCGTTACTTGAGGCATAGCATAAGATATAATTATGATTGGATTGTCTAAAATACATTAAGCCAGATCGCTAATGTCCTACCAGGTTCATCTTCCAGGCCCCTTATGCTGCTCTGAGAATTTCACTTATATTTCATTACTATTCCATTGCAAACACCCAATCAAGGAGGATAATAATTTAGGAGAATACCAAATGACGCCATTTTGGGTGTTTGCAATGGAATAGTAATGAAATATAAGTGAAATTCTCAGAACAGCATTAGGCCCCAGGTTTGCTTAGGAATCGCTTTCTAGAACTAATAAACTCTGTTCTACTAATGTGGCGTTAACAGATGCAATTCCAAGAGAAGCTGCAAGAGCTCTCACCCTTACCTGACCTGCTGAAGGGCGCCCATATGCAGCTGCAAGAAGCCAAGGAGCTCCAGAAGTTAGCTGAGGATAATTCCGATCATCTCTCAAACGAGCTGCATAGGGTTAAAGAAAAGGTAAGGTCATTGTCAGAAATGAATTTTGGTCATCTTCATAGCGAGGGAGTGCAAACATGGGGGCCATGGGCCAACGACCCACGGTTTCTTTTGACTCAACTTTTCGTTATACACAGAATTTTCAGAAGAAACAGAAATATATTTGCCATGCTTGCCATGTGATTTCTCCGGGGCGGCTGAGCCGCCCTATGAGTTCGTGTGTTCCTCATGGCCCAGGAATTGGATTATCTGGGCTCATCTTTTCGTTTTAATTCAGGTGCACTTTTTACACAGCATACTGAGAACAAACAGATAAAATCGTAATGCCCTATGAGTTTTTTTTTGTACCAGCAGAGAGCCCAAGATTTTCATTCTTTTGACTCAAATTTTCTATTTCATTCAGGTGCACTTTTAAGAAGTGCATGGTAGCCATGTGAATTTTCCGGTGCGGCCGACGCCGCCCTATGAGTTCTCATTTTTGGAAGCATCCAGATATTTCATTATTTGGACTAAACTTTTTGATTTGATTCAGGTGCATACTCAGAAGAAACCGAAATATATTCAAAATGCTAGCTATGTAATTTTTATATTTTGCCCTATGAGTTTTATATTCCAATGGACTCAGGAATTTCGTTCTTTCGACTCAATATACGATTTAATTCAGATGCACTTTTACACAGCATACTTAGATGAAACTAGAATATATTTGATATGCTAGCGATAGCCACAGCTATATGATTTTTCTGTGGCGGCTTACGCCGCCTGTTGAATTGGGGCCATGGGACATTTTTGGGGCGGCTCGCGCCACCCTTTGGGTTCTTATGAGGTATTCCTCACACGACTTGTTAGCCATGGGGAATGTCCGGGGTGGTGAACGCCGCCTTATAAGATTCTTGTTACTCGTGTTGCTAGCAATGAAACATGTCCGGGGTGGCTGATGCCGCCCTATGAGTTGGTTTTATGAGGTTTTCTTTACTCGACTTGCTAGCAATGGGAAATTTCCAGGGCGGCTGATACCGCCCCATTAGTGCCCGTTGGTCTGGATGAATTAATTGAAAGTTTGTCAAAAGCGGCACAAGGCGCGTAATTTTATGTTGTAAACATTCAATATACCTACTACTTACCAAATATACTTTATAAATAAGATACTGAACATAGTCAAAATGCCCCCCCTCCCCCCCAAGCTGAAATCCTGGATCCTACCCTGCTCTCAACATATTTTTCGGGTGGTTATCATCATCCGAGATGACTCGATCACAATTTATTGCTTGATGATTGAATTACTTGCTAAAGAAGCATTTTAAGGAGTATTTTATTATTTTAGCTCGTCACAGCAGCAAACAAACTAAGCCATGAACACATAGAAAGAGCAAAAGATAAAGAAGATAATAATCTGCTCAAAGCTGCGCTCAATGCGAAACAGGACGAAATTTGCGAATTAAATAAGGGGTTGGATGAATTCAAGTAAGTGTAATCATAATAAATCATACGATGCGGTTCGACCAGAACACTTTAGGGATAGCAAATAAGAACACAATGAACAATAACCTGAGTAAAGGATCAATCAACCGGACCTTTTTTCACAAGTATTTCTATATTTTTTTAGCAGACATATTTCTGGGTGTCGATTCTAGTAATTTGTAACTTGATATAGGTACGCCTAAGTCCGCTTGCCTGTTGATGTAATTTCCCTGCTCAAACTATCTCGAGTGGTGGTGTGCAAAGGCAAGCAAGCGGTGGTGGCGTGGCAATGTCCACCTATTGATAAGTAAAGAAAGAAATCACTCATAGAGATAAGCTCGCCTTTGTATATCATTCAATCCTTATCTTATAGCTTTTTGGTAGGGCTTCGAATACTTGAGAGGATATCGTCCGTAGAACTTTGGGACCTAGACGGTGATTTAAACATGCAGTAGGGACTAATCTATCAGACGACAAGGCAATAGTGTCCTAGTTTAGCTCGTATCTATAAAGCAAATAATATCTCGTTGCAAATAAAGTTGGTTTTCAAAGCCCTAAACGGGTATGGCCCAAAACCTTTTGGACCTGGAAGATGTTCCATGCAGTAGGGATGTAGTTTACCTTCATTCCTCCATAGCTGCGGCGATGGGTTAGCCCCCTGTCACGCAAAATGGAGCATTGAGTCACTGGCTGAAAGTGGGCGCAGTGGTGCCTCTGCCACCCCGTATGGGAAAAGGCGTGACGCTATGTTATGTCATGTAGTATAGGTAGCGTCGAAAAAGTTTCTATGCGATTGTGGCCTGGTAAATACAAGGAATGAAACACATACTGATTCTATTGATTGATTGATTTGGGAGTATTTTGGACCCCAATAAAAGTCAAACTACCAGACTAATTTTAGTATTTTTGCTTATTATCGACGCGAAATGTTGTTATCTTAATTTACTCGTACATTGTTTCTCACAACAAGCTTATCATGACTGTTTTCAAATTAAATGTGAAAACCTGGAAAAATACCCGAAAATTTACGGTTTTCACCCCCCCTCAAGTCTGCACAACCTTTGTTTCTTCGGAAAAATGAGTGCAATTGGTGAACTACTGAATAGCCACAAACACCATACTTACTTAAGTTTCGTTAAATTCGGAATTAATTCGGAAGTTAATGTACCAACTGAAATCCCTGACGACTGCATAATGCGACGAATGCACTAATAAGCATGCTCACATAATATCAAACAATCCCCCAACAAATTGGCTTTGTTATAATTAAAGTAAGCTACAACCCTCTATTATAATGGGCTATTAGCTAACTTGTTATTTTGCCGACACAGGTGCATGGTCCTCCGTCTGGAAGAGAAGCTGGGCCAGCTAGAAATGAGGTACCAGGAGAAGGCAAGCGAGGCGGCGCAGCTGTCGAAAGACCTGGACGAGTTGCGGGTCGAGAACAACAGGTCAGATAGATTTTTTAGGGTATCTGACCGTATCTGAAGGGTGCCAAACGGGACACCGTTACTTACTTCTTCTTCTTACTGCCTGCGGCGCTACAACCCTTTGTGGGCCTCCTCCACGATGTTTCTCCACAGTTCTCTGTCCCGTACCTCTTTCTTCCAAAATGTCTTCTTCTTCATTATCTTCTCTCAGCAGTGCTCTCTAACTAGCCTGTTTATTTCAGTGACAACTTCCAGATTATTCAAAAATATTGTTTATAGTGAAATACTGTAATGGACGATATTAGCCTGAACCTTTGTTATCGGACATAGTAGCGGTCAATAGTCCTAAACAATAGTATATTTTACTCTACGCGGACGAAGTCGCCGGTAAAAGCTAGTATAAGCCTCCGCTATCCGTCCGTCTGCGAGCTCTATCTCACTCTCACAAACCGTACTGAATAGAGAGGGTTAAAACACAAAATATATGACGCTACAGCAACAAATAATGACCTACACGAAATTTAAATAAATATTAGGTCCCATGGAAACATATTTTTAGGGTTCCGATCCTTAAAAGGAAAAAAGGAACCCTTATAGAATCACTTTGTTGTCCGTCTGTCTGTCTGTCCGTCTGTCAAGACCCCTTTTCTCAGGAACGCGTGGAGGTATCATGTTAAAATTAATATCGATTACTCAGGTCTATGGTCCCATGGAGCTGTGAAAAAATTAAACATCTAGGTCCACGCAATCAAAAGATACTGCGATATTATGTCATGATTTTGCTGAATTTGTATGAACTCGCGTGGAACTCGCAAGGGAATCAAAACCTATAGGGTACTTCCGGTTGGCCTAGGATCATGAAATTTGGAATGAAGGAAGGTCTTATAGCACAAGTAAAGTAAAATATCCGAAAACTGTAAATTTCTGTCTGTCTGTCTGTCTCACCGTCTGTTAAGACTTTTTCTCAGAAACGCATGGAGGTATAAAATTGAAATTAATATCGATTTCTCAAGTCTGTGATCTCTTAAATTTGTGATAAAAATAAACTTATAGGTCAACGCAACCAAAAGATACCGCATATGACTCAATTTTGCTGAAATTGCTTGATATTCGCAAGGGAATCAAAACCTAGAGGGTACTTCCCGTTGACCTAGAATCATAAAATTTGACACGAAGCAAGGTCTTATAGCTTAAGTAAAGGGAAAAATCTGAAAACTGCAATTTTCTGTCTTTCTAAAAAAATATACAATTTGGTTTACATGGATGACATCACACTTTAGTTTTTTATGTGGAAACCTAATTACACGTGTTACGCTCTCCAAGTGTGATCGGAACCCTTGGTGCGCGACTCCTACTCGCACTTGGCTGGTTATTTTGTTCTTCTTGTACGATCTTGGTGCGAAACCCTTCGTTTGAGAGTCAATGAAAGCTATTCCCCTATTTTCTTATCGTCAATTTTTTTTACACGATAACAGGAGGGAAGAGGACTCTTTTGATCCAGGGGGTTCATAAATAATTGTGTCAGGGATGTTACAAGATTTTAAAATAATGCTAGTTGAATGTACAATTGTGCAGGTTTACGATGCGAACCAAGGAGCGGTCGGACGCGCAGCGACGGTACCTCCAGACTCAGATCTCGGAGCTGGAGCGGCAGCTAATCTCGAGTCGGGCGCAGTGCAGGGCCTTTCAGAAGGAACGGGACGAGGTGGGTGTCGAGTGGTTGTGATAGTAACCGCAAGACAAGAATCTCCCTTTCCCGCGACTTAACATTCTACCCTTCTGATCGGGAACTATGACACTCCCAAACATGCAATGCCACTTCTCGTGTAAAGTTTATGTTATGAAGCCCCCCTCCCCCTCCCGCACTGAAGAACACACGTCACGTAAACCAAAGTTACTCTATGTCGTAAACTGCTCCCCCGCCCCGCTCCACTTTGGGGGTTCGCCCTTGACATGCAACCCCCTCAACGACCGCGGAAAGATGACAAGAACTGAACGAAGGACCGGAAAGCTGACAATATGGAAATGTGGTGGTGGTCAAAATGTGAAGTTATATCATTAGGAAACCACCTACTTACTTATAAATACTAAGAAAAGCTGACAACTCATAAAGTGGCTTTTAGCAGTTAGGTAGTTCAAGAAAACTAGATTCGAATGTATGGAAAACTTGACAAAAATAAAGGGTAACTTTTATCTATCAGGATATGTAGGTTATAGAGGAGAGTTAAATATTATCTATAGTCTATTCGTGATAAGAATGCAGTGGAGTCATCACTTCTCCGGCGGCCTAGCCACGCCCCAAATCGTTTCCAATTATCAAGCCAAGTTCACAGTGACCAGTTGAAGGCAAACTTTCGAACGCGACGTTTGTGTCCTGTCCTGTGAGTGTGTGTTAACAAATTTAAATTTAAAACTCACTGCATTCATTCACGTCACTCCCCCGCGCCCTCGATAGTGTCCCTGTGCGCGCGGTATTTTCCATTTCAAAAGGAAACCGTACACGATACATAATAATTCGCCAAGTTACAAACAAAAAAAACCGACTTCATGACCTATTACTTGGTCCTCCCAGCTTGTTTTACATTTCGTCTTTATACCCGAAAACTAAATACTAATACAGATGGACCACCTAGAACAAAATATGACACCGGCGCGGCGTAAACTGAGATGCTACGGAAGCGTTACGGAAGCGTTACCGTTAGTTCGAAGCCATTATCGCTTGGTGCAGCACCATCGAAAAATTGCAAATACCACGAGATGGCGCTAAGATATATAGGATTTATTCTACGAGTAGCGCCATGTATGTTAACTGAAACTATAACGTTTAAAGTACAATACAAACCTTACTCCTTACGCCATCTCTTTTTTACGAAGGCTTACTAATTCTAATTTGTATGGGATGAGCACCCTGTGATAATATTAAACTCTCCTCTATAACCTACATATCATAAGAGATAAAAGTTACCCTTTATCTCCCATACAACTAACGTCTTTTCTTCTGGGTTTTTTTTATAGATAATAGGAACCCTTCGTGCGCGAGTCCGACTCGCACTTGGCCGGTTTTTTTATTAGCGGCCACCAATATCTTTATCATTATTTGGTAACAGTATCATAATACTGTACCTATTATATTTAAAGAGGAAGCATAGCTGTAAACCATTTCGAAGCTGAGATGATAGAGCTTCAAGTAACACTTTTTGTACTGAAGAAACTTTAAAGTGAGATATCTCAGCCCTGAAATGATTTATACCCTATCCAATATAACAGGCAACTGGACAGCTAACCTAAAACTTCATAAAATCCTAATAATAATATCTTTTAGACCTCAGATACGTGACATTGGCAGAATCATCAAATCGATGGAAGCCATTATTTAAGAAATTGATTGATTGATCTTTTAGTGCTGATAGCAGTGATGTCGAAGAAAACTCTTGACTCTTCTGTTAGTTCAACCGTAGGTATAAACAATTTCGATTCCTTCCGATTGTTTTGGTACCATCCATAGTGTTTAAAAAGTGGACTTTATGAAGTTTTAGGTTAGCTCTCTAGTTTTCTATTATATTGGATAGGGTATAGCTATATGTACTCCATAGCTAACTCATTATTAATCTGTGTCCATAGTAAGATTAGCTTATTTTTAATTGCTCTTTCAAAATTTATAAGTTTCATGAGTGGCCGCCAATACTTACTCAAAATCGTCCAAACTCTATGGAAACGTCAAAACGACGCCAACATTACCCAATGCAATTTAACTCCTACGAAACATGAATAAATTCATTCATGTTTCGCGGGCTTCGCGCGCGCATTAGGAGCGGGCATAAGAGACAGGGCCTATTCTCGATCCCACTAGTGTAGTCCTCTGGTGGCGTCATTTACAAATAATTGCTGCTGTAATATAGCTGCTAGCTAGCTATTTGCCTGGTCCCATATCTTTGAAGCGTCATAGTTGCGGTTTATGTCGATAGATGTCGCCAGACGACTAAACAGTGGCCTATAAGGCAAGTAGGGTAGGTTCGCATAAAAGTGTAGTTCTAAAAGTCTGTGTAGCATCTTAGTTCCCAAACTGCTGTATCAATTTTGATTATTTTTTTGACTTTCTACAAATATTGACGCAGATGCGCCAGAGGATGCAGATGCAGGTCCACAACCTCCAGGAGAATTTTGAGCTGGGCGAGATCCGCCTGCGAGGGCTCCAGGGCCAGCTGACTTCGCTGAAGAGCAGCTACATGGTGCTAGCTGATGATGAGGACGACGAACTGAAACTAGTCACTTCGTAATGATATTTCTGTGAGGGGCTGTCCCAATGGAAATTGGTCGCACAAGTGGTCGCACGACTGGTTTAAGTTGAAGCACAGTGAACGGATGTTACAGAAATTAAGTCACACGGGAATTTTATTTATGGCGACTTAGAATTTAGACTTTGATAACTAATCGATAATAATCTCACTTATTTAACTAACGAGGAATGCAATTAATGAAATTGATGAGTGAAGTCCGTCTCGTCCTTACTCTGTGTAACTATGGAATTACGTAGTCGTACGACCATGGACGTGCGAACGTAGTCTGTCGTGCGTAGGACAGCGTCGAATTGATGTACAGTTAGACAAAAGCTGTGGGCGCTCTCTCCTCACCGGGAGTTCTGGTCTCTATACTCTGTCCGCCAAATGGCTTTGCTTTTGTTTGACATCTCAAAACCCACATATTTTCGACATCAGCATAATATTGCTAGTTGTGTATGCAAAGTAAAATAAAGAATTGATAAAGTATAAAGTATAGTTTCAGATTCTTTGGGCATACCCCTGCGGTTCCGAAGATACTCCATGAAGTGTATCACACCAAGGCCAGGGGAATGAGTGGTCCTGCCTGACCACACATTGCAGGCGAATGACTGAAAAAATAACGGAATTACTTGTATCGAGGGAAAATCAGTAGAAAAGAGCGCTAATTTTCCAACGAGCGATTCTAAAATCTCCAGGGCTATTGTGCGACTGTGGTGACCATACATTCGACAACCGCCTCGCCACGGTTCTGCTTCCGATCCGCCTGTGACGTGCCGAAGCCTATACTTTCATGGTTTAAAATATAGGGTGACATTTAATTAGCTGACCATATTTTGGGCAATGCCATCATTATAAAAAACTTTCCCCAAGAAATGAAAAAAAAATATCGCCCCCAGTATTTGCCCCGATCAGCTGATTTCAAGTTACTATGCGAGACCCAAAATTTGCGACCATATTATTATGATCCTTAGCGAAAGTTCTTCATAATGTATTGATTTCTATGGTTTATTCGGCATGATATTACTGAAAATGGAAGCAAAACTTACTGTATCTATATTTGCAGGTTCTCTGAACTCTCAGTGTAGGGATAATAAAGTCCTAGTATTAAGCAGCTTATATCGTTTTATAACAGGCAGTCCTGTTATAGAGATCTCGATGTGTCCTTGCTCGCATTTTTAATGCCAATGTACAAGAGAGACCTTTTTATTGACTCTGCATAAGTAGTTAGTTCTGATAAGTATTCCGCTAATTATCTTTTTAGTCCGTTTTCCAGGGTTCCTCACTCCCCGAAACATTAGTTTGTTTGAAATCAATTCGTAATTCATAATTTCTTTATTGTACTACACAATTATGACATAAATAAATCTTATAATAGATAGACAATGTACTAAGGCGAACTTATCTCTAACAAGAGATTTCATCCAGCAAACCAACCAACCAATGGAAAGGGGAGGTAGATAGTTCAGCGGGGAAGACATGCAGTAATTATTTCAATCTTCGGTGAATTAACGTGAGTAGGTAAAATAAAAAATAAATGGAAAGAAAAAGATGCACAGAAATCTCGTTCAGAACTCGTAGTTCCCCGGTATTTTGAAACTCTTTGAGCTAGATATTTTATATGTCCAGTCCACGTGTCTTAGACACCGGCTTGCCTGCTCGTTGTACATATTATTTGCATGCGAACTCATCTGCCTGACCAAGTGTAAACAATCCGTTAATCGATTAAACGGTTCTTGTAGATTCTGGGGTACCTACGTGTCGGAAATAAGCGTCACAATTAAATTACACAAAATCTTGATGGGTTGTGAAATTGTGATGACACCAGTTTATTACAACCACATTACAGTCGCAATTTTTATAGCAATAATGAAAGTCTAATTCGGCTTTCATAATTCATAATTCATAATTTCTTTATTGCACACAAAAAGTTACATTAGGACAGTAAAAAACATAGAAAACGTGTACAAAGGCGAGCTTATCTCTAATAGTCCTATAGTCCCAGGCTTTTCTATAGTCCCAGATTGTCTAAAAGTTTATCCGGAATTGCAAAATGATATTTATTATGTTGAATGAATAGACTATCTCCGGTCGAGCGAGACAGGGGGCCAGGGACATCTCAGTAAGTATTCCTGAGTGGTGCCTGAGTTAGCTGTACGGAACCCAGGCCGGGATTAGCTACGAGTTAAACAAGTGGGTAATTTCAGGTTTCGCAAAGTTCTTACAATCCGGCATAACCAGTTCTCATATTATTCATAGTAATTCATACTAGTTTTCGATTTCCCCTTCTTCGTTTGTTTTGATTTTTCACGGAATCGGCTGTTCTGTAACGCGATCACATTTTAAGTTAGGTATTTTCTGTGACTACTGTGTAGTACGTAACAAGCGAGTCATGGTTTGCCCCATACGGAAAGGCAGGCGCACATTGTGACCAGAGGCAAGCCCATTAACACATTGTCACACACAGCAGCTATGGCCTATTTTTACCCGACACCAGAGCGAAGCCAAGGGGAGGGTTATGTGGTTGACCTGTATTGTATGTATGTTTTACAGGCTAACTGTAAAATATTTTAAGGGGTTGTTGTTAGGGAAATCATTCAAAGCAACTTTATTTTTTACTTCTCCATAAAAATCAACTAACCCACTCAGACCAAAATGTATACTGGTTAGTTAAAAAATAATTGCTTTGATCAAATCGGTTTATAGTGAAAGTTGGTCAGAATGACGTCGCTAACAACCCCTTGAAATATTTCACAGTGACCCTGTAAATGTATGGTGTGTATGTGTGTGATACGTCGGGTAAAAAGTCTTTTCGTATTTTGTATGTGTTTATTTGTAACTAAATATCTTTGAAGGTATGAATAGGCTTGTGGCCAAGGTATTCCAATAAATCTAGGAACAAGTCTTAAGTTGAAGCATTATGTACAAAATGGCTTGATATTTTCAGAATTGTATATTTCCAGCAGATATATTTTATTAAGTCAATTTTGTGCAAAAAAGACAGCATTTCATTGCACTTTTCCATGACGTCATTTTGTTGCTATTTCATAGAACACAGGAACAAAAGTTCCGTTTTGACAGTTCATAAAAAGTACCTATTTTGACTTGACAGGCCACAAGCCTATTGTATCTGGCTGGTTTTGATGTCATTAAAAAGCTTATGTTTCAGAAAAGGAATACTTAAATGTAATAAAATGTTGTTTCCGACAATTTTTCATTTATTTTTCTTTATGTCAAAATGAGTGAATATAATGGAGGAAATCAATACATTTTAAAGTTGTAGAAAAAAAGGAAGACGGCAACAACGATGGCCGTGAAAAAACATTATGATGTTTATGAACATGTCAGTAAAAGTAGCACAATTTTCAATTCGGAAATTTTTAAGTCAAAATGCACCTACCGGGTCGGTCGGTCTTCATACAACATACGAATAAACTTTTTTACCCGCCATAATATGTATGTATGTTCATTTGTTCCACCACAACATCTAAACTACTTATCAGAATGCACTCAGGATGTGACAAATGAGGTATCGTTGGACGCGTCTTGATCTTATATTAGCTAGCTATCTCTAGCTCGCTTCTTTGCCTGCGTTAGAAGCGTCTTGATCGTCATATCATAGGATATATGACGTCCCGCTAAAATTAATATCACTCTCACACTGAAAAAAAGTCAGCGCGAAGTTTTAGTAGTCGGGTTATAGTTTTTGAACTTCTTACTTGTATTTTAATTTGATCTAGAATTTACTTTTATCACAACTATTTTCTATTTGGAACGTTAGAATTTGTGGTTACTTATATAATTTTTATCTAGTTCAACAAATTGGTTTGAATTTCCACTCCGTAAGAGTTGATTAATAAAATTTAAATATAATGCCTCTTTAATCGACTGATAACAAAGAGGTTCTTCTGTACGCACCTATGCATGCAATACTAACGCTACAGGAAAATATTTACAAATGTTCACAGACGTGTTATTATTTTAGCAAAAAGTTAATCCTGAAGTAACGACAGGACAGAGCTACTAGACTGTCTACAAAAAAAACTGTAACTGTAACTATCAACTGTAGTTCTGTCCCATAGTTACTTCCAAAGGTTAGGGTTAGGTAGATAGGGTTTTCAAACAAGTACCTAAACAACAAAAAATCATGTATGTACTTCTTTATTTGTACGTATGTTTGTCCTCGAGTTTCTCCGTAACTATGAATTGGATTTCATCCACAGTTTAATATATTTATGTATATTTTTACTTTAACTTGTATCGGGTTATATCCCTAATTGGTAGTTGCATTTCGCGCTAGAGTATGTACAGATGACGGAATTAAATTATTCAGTGACGTTGTAAAAGGTAGCATAAATTAAAGCAAACCATAAAATCATTTAAAATACTTATAAATAAACGGTCAAGTGCGAGCAGGACTCAAGGACCAAGGGTTCCGATCACACTTGGAGAGCGTAACTGGTATAATTAGGTTTCCACATAAAAATCTTAAGCATGATGTCATCCATGTAAACAAAATAGCATATTTTTTTCACAACTATATGCTATCATCATATCAAAACACGCAGTGTTGCCCTAATATGTCTCATATGTTGCCATATTTTTTTGTCTAGAATTTCTTGACAATGTATACTTTGGCATTGATGTATATTTGGTATTTTTTTGGCACGAATTAAAAATCAGAGTATATTAACGATGACCCCCAGGCACATTTTACTACATCGACATTTCACCCCGTACACGCACGAAGTAAGAAGACTAATGTTAAATTACTAAAGTCTGAAAACACCGTCAGAATGCCACCTGCCTCCCCGTCTTACAAAAGTCCGATATTGTAATATTCCCAATTTTATTAACTGTGTCCTGCTGCTCTCTTGGGAGGACCTAAATCCTATTACACAGGTGAGTGGGACGCCTGTCCCCCTCTCCCCTGTCCCTACCCTCGCTGCCGACATTCAATTTCAATCTCAATCTACTTTAAAATCATCCCAACCTGAAAGCTCTACTATTCTCCTGAGAGTTGGTACTCACTGCTGTGATTATGACAGATTCAGATAATGCCAACGATAATGCTGCCCGTGATATTTCTATTGATTGTTAGATTTATTGACATAATTTTAGGAGTTTGTAAAAATAACTAATTGAGCACTACAGATCAAATAATTAATTTGTGGGGGTTTCTTCTCTCACAGTGTCCAACGTAGATAAGAGGAAAAAATTACGTGTTCTAAGTATATTATTATTTCTTAAATATCTACAGAAAATTAATGAATTTGATAAACCGACGGGTCTATTAATGTCTCTGTCAGCGCCATATGCATCGTAGAATTGGGCATATCATGACCGTGAAATATCATGAAACGGTAGCTTAGGTAAAGACGACTAATAATATCATGAAACGATGAATGCGGTAGCTTAGGTAGAGACGACTACTAATATCATGAAACGATGAATGCGGTAGCTTAGGTAGAGACGACTACTAATATCATGAAACGATGAATGCGCTAGCTTAGGTAAAGACGAATACTAATATCATGAAACGATGAATGCGGTAGCTTAGGTAGAGACGACTACTAATAACATGAAACGATGAATGCGGTAGCTTAGGTAGAGACGACTACTAATATCATGAAACGATGAATGCGGTAGCTTAGGTAAAGACGACTACTAATATCATGAAACGATGAATGCGGTAGCTTAGGTAGAGACAACTACTAATATCATGAAACGATGAATGCGGTAGCTTAGGTAGAGACGACTACTAATATCATGAAACGATGAATGCGGTAGCTTAGGTAGAGACGACTACTAATATCATGAAACGATGAATGCGGTAGCTTAGGTAAAGACGACTACACTCGAGGTAAAGACGACGGCACTCGAAGTTGTGCTGCACAACTAAACAGGCTTATACCTAGCCGGATTCGAGTAAGATTGTCTGAACAATCTAGACATAGAGATAAATATTTATTTTGTAACTTAGAACCAACCTACCTGATTTTATTTCTTCTGACGTGTTTTTAGAAGAATAACCTTGTGGTTAGGAGCGGAAGTCGCTAGCAGCCTAAAATAAAAGATCACATCTTGCGCTCAAACACATATATTTTCTGTTTGACTCTTATTATTATTTTTGGGTGCTCCATTTTTATTTGTCTTTTCACATATTTTACGTATAAATTAATACTACATATCATTTTGGGCTCCCAAGCCGCACGGCCTCCTTAAATGGGCAATCGGTAGCTCCGTACGACTTCTGAGCCCAGGCAATGAGCTCGGCAGAATAAATAATACAATAAGGTACATATAAAAAGGAAGGAATATGCTTAATACCATCTGATCGGATTCACACTCGCACACACGCTCCGCACGTATCGACTTACATCTATAGGGCGTTGGTAGATTCATGCAAAACCTCAGAGCGGAGCGAAACCATGGTTATCAAAGTCTGACCATGTATATCATCATTTGACTTTATTACAACCAACGGAGTTCTAAATGCTCAATTCTAGCCTCAACACTTTGCATATAACAACCAAAAGCCTTTTATAAATATCACTAGCTATACAGAGTGCACTGGTAGGTTGGGGCGGGTTCACTCGAAGTGAGATCCCTTGAGCTTCTTGACGGCGTTGGTGAGGTGGAGCATTTCGGTGTTGAGCTGGCTGATGAGGGTCTCCAGCTGCTCCACGGAGTCGAGGACCTCCACTCGCTCGGTGTGCGGGTTGAAGCGCAGCTCGAAGGGCCGCGACATGGTCGACACCCAGCGTCTGGAGGCACAGGGAATGTTAGTAGGTTCGAGAATGCACGGCTTGGAGGACCAAATTATGAGTACAGACAAAACAGACAAAAACCTGGCGGATTTAATACTCAGAACAGACAGAACTATATGCTCGGTATAGTCCGATATTTGCATTTGGAAACACTAGAACGTAGACACCCATCAAGGAATCATTGCTGATCAAAGACTTTCAAAGAAATAAAAACAGTCATATGGTAATCAGAATGTTGTCTCCGATAAAGAGGATGCCTTACCTGAACTTATCTTTGGCATCTTCGAAGCTTTCAGCCACATAGTAGATAGGCTGGTACTCCTGGTCTTGGTAGGGTTGGATGGAAGTGGAGGCCGGCTCAAAGGACCTCAGTTCTGGCTTATCGCTCAGTGCGTGCAGCAACTCTCCGATGGACGAGAGAAGAGCAGCACCGTAAGCCTTCAGCTGTTGGTTCTCCTTGCAGAGACCGAACTCCACCGTGAACCAGTACACCTGAGGGAAGACAGCTTTATAGGCATATGTCTTTTTTGCATAGAGCAGAGCATGTAGCAAGCATTACTTTCTCTGGGTTATTAGATGAAAAGATTAAAATATATCCGAAATTTAAATGCGTCTCCATCGTGATCATGAATCGGATTGAATGCGATGAAATTAGAGTAGACTGCACTCAAACAAACGCATTACTTAGGTCTCGCCAAGGACGGCGTACAACATGGATAGGTTTGAATTTTAATTTTAATTTTTGAATAGTAATAACTACCTACTTTTGAATGGTAATAATCTTATCACTTCAACTCATTACAGTATAGTTTTACTTACGGTGGAGAGTTTCTCGATTTCAGCGTCGGAGGCTCCCAGGGAGGCGAGACCGATCTCCTGCGAGAACTGGGCGAAGCCAGGGTCAGCCAGCAGCGGGATGTGGCCAAGAAGCTCGTGGATACAGTCGCTGCAAGGAAATCCAATGTCATTCAAAGCACTCCTATCGGAAACAATTTCACGTCAGACTTTGACATTAGACGATTTTAAAGGAGTAGTTAAAAACAAGCCGAATCAGTAAAATGTGAAAACTGTAATCGTAATTAACTTAAGAACTTTAGTTCATGATACGCCCGAACTATTATTTTAAGCTATGAGTTAAAGCGTAAATACTGAGTACTGGAACTTTCTCTGTCTATGAGCTAACTAATTTATCTAGGCTTCAAAGTCTGCATAGTGGACCTCCACTAATGCTATTTCCGCGAAGTGAGAGTCGAACTTTACAAGGGCCTTTGATGACTGAGTAACTTATAATTTAATAGAGTTCCTCTGACGTTCAAAAGTTTTAGCCGAATCGCGCCGCAGAAGCGTTTAATAGCGTCAGAGAGCGAGCCCTAACGACGTTACAGTTCCATCATAGTAAAAAGGCTAAGCTTCGCAAGCCACGGGCCTTAAATATCACTTCCTAGTTCCAATCGATTACATGGAAGCTAGTTAGCAAAAAATAATGCTCAGATTTTACAATAAAAAATTAATTCCGATCTACATTTTTAATGTGATTTAGATCAATTAAACACAGCTACGACAAGGACACATTGCATAACATTTCCGCAATGATACCCGTCAAGGTAACTTTGTAATTAACAATTCTAACACATAAGTATTTGAGATTTTTTACGCATATCGCTAAGGAAACAGGTACCTAGATTGTAACGTAAATCCGCAAGGTTATTTGTTCCGTTGGGGTCTATCTCTACATAAATCACCATGTTTAAAACTTTAAATCAACCCGCCTATTTCTTCCTTTCATTCGGGATTCAATGTACCTACCTAGTTCGAGGCGTTTTCGTCTATTCTACGTTCGACAAAATCTGTCTTCTGACAATTAGGGCCACACATGATAAACAATTTTCCAATAACAAGTAAGAACTCGTTTCGAGAAACAAACATAAACTTGTAAATGGCAAATCAACAATCGTTAATTTAAGTTATATATAAGTATTATGAAGTGCGACTCCCGACCCACAGACAAACCATACTAACATTTGGTTTTGTGGCATGTATGCGTAGCCTATAAGAATTTAATGCAATAAACGTCTATTCTATTCTATTCTAACAGTATTGAGACACCCCTCTTTTTTGAAGTAGGATAATAATCCTACAGAAAATGTCCTTAAGTCTCAAAGTAACAGGGGAAACATCGTCATACAAGCAGTGCTATACATAATGCCTGCGATTTGGGAGGCAACACGAACTATACTAATTAAAATGGTGTGTTTGAAAATGGATTCAATGGCCACCGCGCAAGAGCTGTCGGATTTGAATGTTGTCAGTTTAGTGCCTATAGTTCCTCTAGTTTAGTGGTTTTGACACCTCCCAAATAGCCCCCATTATCTCATTAGACAGGCTATATTGAAGATTCATGTGATGAAATCGGACATATCAACACGCGTTTTTGGTTTCTTACCCTTTTTTGATGCCCGAACCGGCGTCAGAATGAGTTCAATGGACTGACCGATATTTTTACTGAACGCGACAGAGTTTACAAATGGTACTTACGGTTCAGGGGTGTGGAAAGGTGAGTTGCTGTGTCTGACGTATTGGGTGGACTGGAACACTCGGAAGGCCAGGGAGGCGAGGAAATCGCGTGCGGTCAGCAGGCCGGCGGCGGGGCGGAGGGTGAACCCGGTGTTCTTGCGCAGGAAGTTGCTTACTTCCTCCAGTTGAGGAATGCGGTGCGGAACAAAGATCTCCGCAGCCTGGAGCTTGCTAAAAGCGGCCTTGTATTCCCGACAGGCATGTTTGGGCATCAGGTCCAATACAGTGTTGAAGACACGCTGCCAGGTCCCGTTCTCGGTCTCCTTGTATTCAATGTGTGGGATCGCGTCGCCGTACTTGTAAGCGAATGCGATTTCGGCAATGTCCTTCCTGCGCGCTCGGTACACCTTGTCAGCGAAGCCCGGGTGGTTCATGTCAAGCTCCGGCTCATATTTGGTCATGAGATGGTTGCAGTTGTCTAGATCGGAGGCGTGGCGGGGGAACCAGGGGGTCTTTGAGGACACATTGTTTTCGGACATGAGATCGACACCGCTGAAGGCGGTGGACTGCCTCAGAGATCGGATGAGCTGCAGGAGGTTGCTGCGAGACATGCTGACTTTTACTAATGCGTCGAACTGGATGCCGGCGACTTGAGACGGGCGGGTCTCGAGGTGTTGGACGCATCCCTTGTAGTTATCGATGGTTTTCAGGATGCGCGTGAGAGAACCCATGCCGTCCTTCATCCTCAGAAGAAGAGCTGCCTTTTGGATCGCCTGTTCCGCTTCAGGAGACTCACTTGCGGCGTTCTGCAAGACCACCTCCTCCTCGGTCAAGGTGTAATCTGCAACAAAACAAAGAGGTCACGCGATATTCAAAAAATTTATTGTCCAAAATTAATACTGTACATTCGTGGCGCTGAGTCACCAGAGGTTGCGTGTTAGCAAGGTGTTAATACTAACCCTCATCCTTAGTTGCGGCGTCGTCTCCGATGTCTGCATCAGCTACAAAGTAAACAAAAAGAACAAAAATAAAAAATAACTCAAAGATGAATAAACAAAAACAACATAAGGAATAAGAAACATTATCTACCGAGTTGACCGTTCTTGGTGTCATCTTGTTGGGTTCCATCTTCCACTGTGGGTGAAGTTGCGCCAGGGCCGTACTGCACATCGTCTTGGATAAGTTCGGAATCCAAGCCAGAGTCTACATAAACAAAACAAAAGACACAAACTTAGGAAAAGAAACAAAAATAACAAACGAAAAAAATTAAAGGACAAAATTAAATAAAAATGCTACACGGAAGTCTTAACTTAAGACTACGGTGAAATTTGAATGTTTTGCTAGAGCTGTAAGTAATGCCGTCCTCATTTGAGATGTCTGGTGATGTGGAACGAATAGTATTGGTATGAGGTAGATGAAGCATACCATTGGCGCGGGCACGAGCCTCTTCAAGTACACTCTGCTTGGTCTGTTTGACAACTAGGGTTTCGAAGCGAGCGTCATCCACCAGAGAACGGCGCCTGGATGGGTAACCATTCTGAAAACAAAACAAAAACACATTGAAAATCCAAATAGAAAGGCAAAATAATTACTGTAAGTAAGGACATCTAGATTGTCAACCACGTGGTGGGCAGTAAATCAATAATCAGAGTCTCCGTTTCAGTAAACTTGTCGTAAGAAGGTTAATCGTGCCAAATCAAGTAGACCTTGGTTTAATTAATTTTAATATAAACTTTACGGCAGGAAGGAACAATAAGACTCATATTTAATTATTATTGTGATAGTCATAAAATTACGTGTTTATTACCCGTTTACTAATTAATTCTAGTTATTTAGTTATATTTTTATTCTTATTTAAGTGTACTTTATTGCAATATTAATGTTCACATTGGATCTTAATGAACTAACTAAGCGAATATCGATCGACATTGACCGGGTTATTAGTGACTCGGTCAACTGAAATAAACTGTAGCTACGCCTGAACTTGACCTTATAGTAATTGAGTTTAATATCAAAAGCGACCGATCCATGTGCCATGCAGAACTGGGCAAATCCAATTTTGAGAGAGGCCTTGAACTTCCCCTCTTTGTTATAAAAAAACATTTTCTTTGAAATCTCATATACATATAAATATCTGTATTTGTACCTAACATTATTATGAGTGCTTTCTTCCATCGTGTAAATTGTCTAAAAGATTCTAATGTCTATTTTGATACTCATGTGAATAGAATGATGAATTTTAATGTGTTGTTTGTTGTGATGGTTTTTTATTCGCACAAAGTTAGCAAAAAGACAATTTGATTATCTCTCATGAGTTGGTCTGCATTTTTTACTAACCACTTTTTGTTTTTAGTTCCTTGCATAGATATTAAGTAAGTATAAGGCAAAGCAAAACTCATTTTTATAAACGCGATGTAATAATTAAAAACATTGTTTAAAACACCCACTTAAAACAGTCTTACGAAAGCGAAATAAAAAACTTGTACACCCTACAGAACCGAATACAATGGGCTGAAAAAATAGCTTTATCTCCTAAATCCTTATAAATATAAAGCGGTCACACCGCATTATATTTCATGTGCGAGTAGGAATTGCTTTTACGAAGTTCCTAAGCTTATTTCCTGAGTGTGGCCGGGTGTAAAGTGCTGCCATTATTTTCCGCTCTCGGTGTGGAAAAGCCATCTTTCCCTCGAAATCTCTCAAAGGAGCGAGAATTTCTGACTGAACGAGTCCGGACGTAGCCAATTACCCGCTGGCTACAGATCCGGTGACATAGCCTTAAATCTCTGCCCTTGAGAACTCTATTTGAATCTCAAGTCTGAACTTAACACTAGAATAAAAAGGATAACTAAAGACTTTTTACAATTCCAATTACTCTGCTAAGTAACTGAGAGTCATTATAGGCGTTGAATGGATCATAAAGACCTTCGACAAAGGAGACCAATTTGCAGAGAGACTTTGTAAAGATTATATTTAACAATTGCGGTTTTCAGGTGCGGTTCTTAAGCGAACATCCAAAATCCTATTAACTCCCTTGTATCGAACGCACACCAATAGCGTAGTGGATTTAACAGTGCGAATGTGGAGTCGGGGATAACTTTCAAGCTTTTACGTTTATGCAATCTAAACTCTGAAATTTTTAGATCGGGTCGTGGTTGAGATCAAGATTTGCGCCGATATTCAAGAAAGACCAGTTTGACTCGCTGCCTACAGCTTTAGTGTCGGGAAGCAAATCCCGCTTGTAAGGGTGCTTTTCGGCACTGCATTTCCGAGAAACCGTTTGCGTGAAGACCGCTTGACGAGTGGCAAGTGGCAGGTGACACTTGAGTGGCGCAGACGTCGACACCGAACATTTTCCACTAGAACGGCCGCGCCACCACGATAACTATGTCAAGGGTTGTGCTAATCACTCGCGATTGTTACTGGACCCTGAAATGCAGTCATTTATGTAATTATCTTTATAAAATTCTGCCTAGAACGCATGCGAGGAACGACTGAGTCAGGACGCTTCATTGACTTTTTATGGATGCATAATTTGCGAGATGAATGGATATTTAAAACTGTTTGTTTATTTTCGGATCGCGGAAACGAGCGTACAACATTCAACCGTGTCATTGTAAAGGTTCGCCTAACTGGAGCAGGATTTGGAATCCGGTTGATAGCCTTGGCGGAGTGGCCACTCGACCGCTTCAACCGACGACGACGGTGGGTAATTAACCGCTCGGCGGCGAGGGTCGCCCGTTCATACACCTCCGCGTGACAACCTGCTCGCCGCCGCCGCCGGCCTGATTGATCGCCAATCATGACCAAAGTCCAAACCAACCCCTGACTGAGCGTTGCAATCAATTAGTGGCTCACACGAGTTCCTACTCGATCGAGCCTCTTCATCAACCCGACCAGATTCCATCATTTATTTACAAACAAATCTGTGGATCTCTAAACTTTTTTGCGGTCACTTTTTGCTTTTCGGGTGGTCATTTGACCGCGGCAAGAGGCTGACATGGTCAAGAGCGTTACGGCCGGCCTCGGCGCGTTGTAAACAGTAAAACACCGCTTCAAATTTGCGTGAGTACGGATAATTAATTTGCAGCATCGACGCTCAAGTGTTTAAACCTAAATGAGGTCGTCCTAACAAGGAATACCTAATGATGATAGAGGTGTGATAGTCGCGGAAATACGAGTTTTTTGGCCGGTGAGATATTCGCGATAAATATTGTGCGAGTTGGATTTCCAGTTAATTCGTTCCATGATTAATGGCTGATCGAAGCGAATGCACCTTCCTCACATTTTGACCTTCGTCGGCTAAGGAAATAACACATAAGGCGAGACATTATTCTTAAACTACAAAACACGTAAATAAAAATTAAATTAAATAAAAAAAGGTAAATCGCAGGTGCAGCTTATGTTCAGCTATCGCAAGGCACATGAATATTCGCAAAAGCATTCGCAATGACTGAATCAACAAACCATTACAAATAATTGATCTAATCAGTAATCATGCAACAAAACAATAACATTATGAGTACCTGAGTACCTGTTCCTGTTAGGGCGATTATAATAGAATCGGTGTTCTGTGTCATCATTTTTGTGTTTAGACATTTTGCTCTAGTTTCCTACACATCATAGTGGTATCGCTGTGTCACAATGACTCTTTAATTTCTACGTAACCTTTGTTTTCTGCTATTACATAACGTGTCACACAATATTCTGGCCGAGAAAGTAAAGTTTCTGATGTCACGTTAATTGAGAGTTAATTATGGTCACAGTTGGGATAATGCAATTACCGCGCGTTGGTAATGACACCGACATACATATGAGAGCACTTGACGCGCATCGCCAGTGTTCGGGTGTTAAATGGAAGCACCCTTTATTAAAACAGCATAAAAACAGCATGTTTTGTCAACACCTACATCAGAAAATTTCCGCGGAATGAGATTAAACTCTCCAAGCTTTCACACGATTTCACAGCGGAAATATTCGCACTTTTTGATGCATCCCATAAAATTGTTTCTTTTGCAAATTCACTAACGTCGAGTTTCAATATCCTATCTATCCTTGGTTTTCACATTAATAGAGTTAGCTTTGACAGCTGCGCTATAGAACTTATGTCAAATTCGATCCTATCTATCTGCAGATTGAGGATAGATAGGTTATTGAAACCGTACGTTAGTGTACCTGACTTTTAATTAGCCTTTTTTATCAGGTTTATTTATCCTTCATTGCATCATAGAACAATGCAGTAACAGGCGCTATTGTACTGAATGGTGTTTTTGCCGTGTCTTCCTTCGAGATGATACTATTGGTCTACTTGGGAGGTACTGAGGTGCGAGTCGTATGTCCATTGTTTATAGACGTCCGCGCAAGGCCGCAGCTGGTTGTGCCATCTATGTAGGTGATGGTGATTATGTTGTTGTGCCACATTGTAAAGATGGTGTATGTTTAATACTCTCCTATCATTACCTATCTATCTAGATTCTTCTATATTTCGGTAATAAATTAGTACAGCGTTAGAACCGTTTTAGATTATCATCATGGACTGTGTTTTGATTTGTTTGTGCTCATTGCATCCCGATCATTAATATTATCAGAGACTGAAAATTGTTTTGTTTTGAAGAAGTTTGTGATGACGATAAATTGAAAGTTTTCATTTCAATAATATGTACTATAAACAGAATAGTTGTAGTTGTAGTATAGTATTACACATTACCTATTAATTAAAGTCAATTAGATAATATTATGCGTTTTTAACATTATGCTAATGACAGTTATATAGTTTTTACTTTTTACCAATTGAGTCATTGCTAGTAATTTTAGTGTTTAGTTGTTCTTCAAAGAATTTTAGAACGATGTTTTATTAGGTGGTGAAATTCATTAATCACTTTTCATGTACTTATTTACGTATTGATGTTGTAACATTCTCGCGCTTATCGATAATGGAATTTAAATGGGTCTAAATTTTACTTTTATCAGAAATATATGCTTAATTGAATTTCGATTGAATTGCTCGTTTTGTCGTAGTGATTTTGTATAGATGAAGTGATTATACAGGGTGACATTTAATTAGCTGACCATATTTTGGGGAATGATAGTACCCATCATTATGAACAACTTTCCCCATGGAACATATGGCCGCAAACGAAAAAAAATTTGGGTCTCCCATAGTAACTTGAAATCAGCTGATCGGGGCTATGTACTGTGGGACGAATTTTTTTTTCATTTGCGACTATATATGTTTCTTTGGGAAAGTTGTTCATAATGGAAAGTTGTTCATAATATTCCCCAAAATATGGTCAGCTAAGTAAATGTCACCCTGTATATAGAAAAAAAATGTAACCTATAAATGTTAGCAGAGCAAGCGTTAAATTGTAATCTTTAACTAACATCAGCGCACTGAATTTATGAAGTACTTTTCATGCAAAGTCAGGAAGTTAACTTTCTTCTTAATTGATGTTACTTTTTAGAGGTACCTAATTAAACGGGGACAGATAATTCAAGCTACTTGCAATAACTATACACAAACACACACTTGAAGTATCACATTTACGAGTGGTTACACTGAAATGTGCAGCTCGATTTTACATAAACAAGAACGATATCCACTTCGATAAATCACTTTTTTCGTGATCGCCACATAACTTCGCGGTGTTTGTGTATCGTTATCACATCACAACAGCTGGTCCTCACCTCGATGCTGTAAGACTTCTTGATCGCGAACATCTCGCGGTTCTTCTGTGCTGCTGCTACTGCTGCCATTTCTGTCCACTGGTTAACAACTCGGCCTGAACTGTGTTCACTGCTGGTTTAGCTAGCGTACGTCTGCGGTGCTGCGTCTCGACCACGGGCTGTGCCTGTCTGTCTACGACTCAAGCAGTCGTATTACAGTAGCTAGCTTTACTTTGCGATTGCAAACAGACCAATGCATGATGACTGTTCGTAAGATCACTTTAAATAGTGTTGGCCGTGCCTCCCACCCCGCGTTCGCGCGTGCGTCACTGCGGGTGGCGGGCTGGCGGGTGGCCGCCCCGGGGCTTTCCATCCTTCCTTCATGATCCTGGACCACGCGCCGTCGTCGCCGGTCGGCCACGCGCCGCCGACCAACAACCAATCTAATTGCTGAGCGACACACTCAAATATTCAAAATAAACTTTTGGTGGTTATGTAAATTGGTCTTCTGTTTTGTTCCGCTGTTTCGAGCTGATGTAATTACTAATTAGGCAGTGATTTTTGATAATTTGTCTTTTGCGGCGTGTGGGTTTGTTATTGTACAGGTGTTTCAGTACTTAGGTAAAATTCCATTAGTGGAATTTTAATATTCTCGATAAGGTTCTTAATAAACTAATGTGGACATCAAATATTCCTAAGATATTCTTTTTCACGTACATTCGAAAAGGTCCTAAGGTTTGTGTTAGTTTGTGCTCTGGCCTATGTGACAGATTCATCTGTCATTTGTTACAAGTGCATTATTTTCCTGTTTAATAGTTCTCATCGGATTTATTGAGAGAGGCCCTTATTATATCAATTAAATCTTGTTTGTGTTTGGTCAAAAATGCTCAAGCAAGTACCTAGTTAAATACAGACATAATGCAAACCTTTTCACGTACTTTTATATTGTTGGGATAGGCTTATACATAAGGTTTGCATTTGCAGGAAGGTTTGCATTATGTCTGTATTTAACTAGGTACTTGTTTGAGTATTTTTACATAAACGTGGGAGAGGTACAAAATTCAATCAAGTCGCTCGAGACTCAATTTGCATTACTTACAGGAGGGTTGTTCTGCTAGGTTACCTATAAGGTAGGTACCTGTAGGTAGGTGTGCTGTTTTTTTATCACAGGTTTGCACGTGAAATATCTACATCTGATCCGACGAACTTCGTGCCACCACTCAACTTAATGTCATGTTCTTATTGTGTTTCTGATATATTTTAATAGTTTATCTTCTATTATTTTATAAATATGTAGAACTACCATTTACACCAGGGATCCGATGATGAGAACTTAAAAAAGTACATTGAGTGTCTCATCGAATAAGACCTAAATATAGTGATTTTTGGGGTTTTACAGTAACTTGAGCATTTTGTGAAGTGTGGAAGTGAAACTACAGATGGCCACCGGAACTTTTTAATACTAAATATCCACAGTGCAAAATGATTAATTTTTAGGGTTCCGTACCCGAAGGGTGCCAAACGGGACCCTATTACTGAGACTTCGCTGTCCGTCCGTCCGTCCGTCCGTCCGTCCGTCTGTCACCGGGTCCGCCTGCACGAACCGTAATAGCTAGAAAGCTGAAATTTTCACAGAATGTGTATATCTGTTGCCGCACCAACCACAAATACTGAAATACGAGAGATATTACAAATTGAAAGTGGTCTCGGTACAAGATACGTCTTCACAACACGCTTGAAAAGTTTATACCAAGGCCATTTTGTTTTGGTAGGTAAGCCTTCTTTTAATGAAACTAAATTTAAATGATATGGCAATGTCGTCCCCGGACTTCTACAAAGACTTTAAATATTAATTGATGAATTACGACGTCTCTATTTATTATGTAGAACTTTTAGAAAATAATTATAAAATTAATAGTTTTTATTTACTTTTGTTTTCATACAAATCTCAGAGCTCAGAAATTATTTTTTTCCTTTTGGCCACTTCAAGTTTGGCTGCCAGTGATGTTTTAATTAAATACTCTTTGGTGCGTTGAAATGATGTTTTGCAGTCTGCATGACATTGACATAATGAGTGAGTGAACCTCATTTTACGGAAATTGTAGATGGGTGTCTCACGTTTTCCAGTAGGAGTAGGTTGTAGACAGTGCTGCTTACGGCGGCGTTTAGTAGGTACTAAAGGCCCTAAAAGCGCGGCAAGCTTTGAATCAATTCAAATGTTATTTTCAACTAGCTACAAAGTTATTCTGGGGGAGGCAGTCGCTCACGTCCGAAGGAATTACTTGGAATCCACAGCCCTTCACGTCCTTCCCGGGTAGTGCTAACGAGCGACAAATCATCATCATCATCATAGTCATCAAATCATCTCGAGACATTATAATTTCCAGGTTCTCAAATGAGAACCTGACCACTTGACACTGGCAAAATTAACCTCAAAAGAGGTTAGGACGCCATTAATAAAAAGAAGAAGAAGAAGAAGAAAGTTATTCTGACATAAGATGATAATTTGAACAAAACTTTTTGGGTATTTCATGAAAAATACAGTTACAGATCACACATATACAGGGTGGAACAAACGAATGGGCCCTGGAGGGAAAGTACCTTAAAATCTCAAGATATCCGTCCGTCCGTCCGTCTGTCACCAGGCCGTATCTCATGAACCGTGGTAGCTAGACAGTTGATATTTTCACAGATGACGTATTTCTGTTCCCGCTATAACAACAAATACTAAAAACAAAATAAATTTAATATAAAGGGGGCTCCCATACAATTAACGTGTTTTTTGCGGTTTTTTTAACCGACTTCCCAAAGGAGGAGGTTTACAATTCGTCCGGATGTTTGCCTCGATAGCGCCTAAACGGATGGACCGATTTGGAAAATTAGACCGATTAGACCTATAGTGATTTTTGTGTTTTTCATAATAACTCGTGCAAATGCACATGGTAAGCATAATAATGTGATGCGGAACTGCTGATGAAGACCACATATGGCCACCAGATCTGCTCAATACTAGGTACAAATACAATGCGTGGCTGACGGGCAGGCAACGCATAGCCTAAACCGGTGGACCTAGAGCCATGAAACTTTGTACAGGGGTTCCTTAGTAGCGTGGGGTAGCACTGATATGGGATTTGACAAAATTAATTCCCCTGGGTGGGGGGGATAAGGGGTTACAGTTTGTATTAAACTCAATCTAATCAAATAGGGTTTGTGGAAGTCGGTTTTTTCTAAAGTTTACTTTTTGTTCCAATTATATAGATAATGGTACGGAACCCTTCGTGCGCGAGTCTGACTCGCACTTGGCCGGTTTTATTTATTATTCGTTTGCTAGGTATAATAGTGAGTATTTGAAGTTCGTCACAATGTGAATAGAGAGAGTATCACGAATAGTTTTCGAATCGAAATATCATTGATCATAAAAGTCGCTAAAAGTTCGATTTAGATGCTTATGACCCCTTCAGTCAAGAGATTGTCATTCTCCTGTCCGAAAAGGAAAAAAATGACATTAAAATTAGGGGAAATCAAATTCTCATCCCCTTGCTATAGACATTAATTGATGAGTTAATTAACGTCTTGGTACCCACTGTCAAAGTCAAGGACTCTTCTGTCCTCTAGCGAAGGGGTGTGTTAAGATTCGTGATACAGCAGAGCTTTTCAACGAGCAACGTCGGTCAGGACCTGATAATGGGTTGGATGGAGGAATCGAAGGTAATACTCTTCAAACAATAAAGGCACGCAGCGATATTATTTGGGTCTCCAGTGCTCTATCGTGCATTTGGAAGCTGCAGCTCTCGAGAAGGATGACTTGGGGAAGTGGATGAGGATTGCCAATCAAATGGGGTACAGTGAAGTCGATTTATTCCAAAGCATTACTTTTTGTTTACATAATCTTAAGTTACCTTTAGTTACATACACAATTTATACACTTACATGCACACACAGTGTCTATGTGCAGACTAAGTCGGTCAAGGTCGGTCAGTCAGACTGAGTGATTACCCGGCTATTCTTACGGGAAATCCCTTAGCAACTGTGATGCCTGTAGATACTAATAAACCGCTCTAGAGTTGTTTCAGCTATGTCACAATGATGTTTTCGCCAAATCTGCTATTTTTACGCGCTAATAAAGTGAGAGCTGTCCCAGTTCCACCGCTCGGATTAACTTTTTTAAAAGGGCCTTAAAGTTTAAGGTTTAAAAGTCAATCTCAGACGATTAAGATGGTTTTTATTGAGACATTTTATATTTGGATTCATTACGATAATCTGTTACCTACAATACGAGTATACGGACGGTGATATAAAACAAAAAAATATACTAATTCCCATAGTGGCGATGGGTTAGTCCTCTATTCGGCACAATGGAGAACTGAGCACTAGGTCTGGGCACAGGGTGAGCCTCAGCTACCCCGCATGGCAAAGGCGTGAAGCTTATAGTTCTTATTGATCAAGCATTGGGTTCAGCACGGTAAATATAACTCAAGTAAGTATTAGCAACAACAATGAATGAATGTTCACGATATCCTATAATACGGGAACATGCCAAATTGTCTTAACTACACAGACAGCTGACTTACAAAATTAGACATTTTTACAAATTTGCTGCATCCTAGGTTTGCTGGAAGAGATCTCTTATTAGAGATAAGCTCGCCTTTGTACATGTTTTTTCTAATATTAAGTGTCTGTATTATGTTTTCTGTGCAATAAAGTATAAAGTAAGTAAGTAAGTAAATTTTACAGGTAGGAAAAAAACGAAATAAGAGCTTTCGATCGAAACATGTTTTATTTAAAGAAATAAGCCCTTTTGTTCGTAACGTCAATGTTTAAGATTTTTTTTTTATATTGGTAATACGTGCTTTTCGCACAGAATTTTAACAGATATGGATGAGATTTAAGTTACAGTTAAAAATAAAATAAAAAAATCTTGCTATAGGGAAATAGGGCCTTTCGAACAGACACTCCCCTGTTCATACTCTGACCTCCGTTACGCAGGGGATGTTGGTTAACCGGCGAATATATAATAGAGCAATTCTGTGACTGCTGCCGATCCATTGGGAAAATGCTGACGCCATGTGCATGGCAGTGTTGAGATATTTTTTTGCAAGCTGTTTAAATTAAACTCAAGCCTGCTTTTTTTTCACATCCGCCTTACAACTTTTTGTTTCTAACTCTTCCTTCTATTTTTATTCAAGGACAGAAAGCTTGCACGTGTATATATGACTTGTTATGTAGACAGTTTTTTCTAAAATAAGTACTTAGCTAATCAAAACCTATGAAATGAAAACGTACCGGGGGTATGATTCTCGCGCATTCGATTTACGATATCTACTTACACCTATATCGAGTGATTTTGTAGGGGAATCTATCAATATAGGTCTCGATATCCGTATATCGAAGGCGCAAGAATCAACCCGCGGGAAACTCACACACTAGAGGATAAAGATTTTCACTAAAGATTGAAATATAATTTAGGAAATATTTAGTAAAATGGAGTAAGGAATCACTGGCTGAAAGTGGGCACGTTGTGCCTCTGCCACCCCGTATGGGGAAAGGCGTGACGCTATGTTATGTTATATTATGTTAGGAAACACTTTACTTAGCATCAACTTCCGATTCCAGAGAGGGACTAACCCTGATGTGCACATAACATTAGATAGGTGCCTAAGTATAAATTATACTTAGCATTAGAAACAAATGACAATCTCATGAGATTCTATCCAATATATTAATCGTTTCGTGCAACTCCGGGTGATGGGAAATCACTAAACTTGAGTAAGCCTTTTCAATGTTGTATGGTGTTGTGAATCGTAGCCATAATATTTTTCGAGTAAACTCCATTTGACGGAGACAAGGAGAAGCGTACTATACTTACATCTCATTATCATTATCCTAATATTGGTACCTAGTGAGTGAAGCTTCCTTCCCTAGAGGTAAATACCGAACTCCAAGTGACTAATAGGTAGTCATTGACCTATCTTAAAAATAGGGGTCGATGAAGAATTGAATATATCAGTAGTATATCCTACCAATACCAAATCATCGTCATATATTTAATTTAATTTTTAAAATGAGTTTGTTTCTTAAATATTTTCTGCATGCAACTTATACCTACCATAAGTCTAGTTTTAAATAATGAAAGCCCGTAATTGGCCTCTTTTTAACTTATATTTTAATTGTATGTGCTGTGGGCTTAGTACCAATAAATAAATAAATAAATAAATAAATAAATAAGTATAGTTGGTAAATTTGTTATTTTATTTTACAGTTCGCCAATCCCGCAGGCAACATTATTATATACTAAATAGTTAAGTATAAGTGTTGGTGTGGTTAGTTTTAACCTGAGGTTTTAACTCCCTAGGAACTTTGACAACTGTCACTCCGTGTTATTTTGTTTGTTTACATTGTTATAAAATACCTAACCTACCCAATTAAACGATTTACGATACGTCACCATGCACCGTAATATTTTGTTCTCACCTCTTCTCTTACGGGAATTTATTAGGTGTGAGTAAACTTGCATACACACACAGATACAAATAACGAGCTCAATCTCATAGTGACGTAGTATGCGGCATCGTGGAGAGTTCCGATCACACCAGCCAAGTCCGAGTCGCACACGGACATTAAGAGTTCCGTACCTCCAACAACTACAGCAGTACAAAAACGCCCAAAACCTTTAAAAATATTTAACGCTTTACAATCTGTAGTTTCAAGGGAACCCTAAAAAAACACGTGGTGTATGAGTTGTGTGACCAAAACATGTTTCCCGGTGGTAATCGATGAAAGCTCCATCCATCTGCCGATGGGGAAACCCCTTTACGCTCTGGAGATATATCATTCTGAGCACGCACAGAACTGGTTCTGTGGGGGAACACATTTCGCATTATGCGTTAGCACATGGCTACTGCAAGCTTGCAATTTTTAGCACAACGTGGTGGAAAAACCAGCGCTTAATGCGGGTATATCTACAGAACAGAGTATTAATATAATTATGAAAGAAGTCAAAATTGATTGGGGATTTAGCGTGTTGTAAACTTGTAATGCAGGGTTTAGTTGTTGGGCCTTTACGTAATCCTGCTACTACAGTACCTAGTAATTAAGTATACGTAGAGTTATATTTTTCTAAGCATCTAATCTGTCGTATACAATACACGTCAGCGGTACATCGTAGAATACGTACGTATGTATATTATCTAAGAATAGCCATGTCGATGAAATATTTTAGTGCAAGGCTAAAGTCAAATAGTCTTCGTATTAGTTTGGCATATATAACACAAAAATACACCAAGTACCTAGAGCTGAATAAAAATGCTGGCACAATTCTACGAAATGCAGCCGACATATTTACGTAAAAATAAGTAAGGAAGATAGGTACTAAAATATTGTCTGTGCAGGACGGATATTTCAATGTGTAGATTCCTAATGATGAGTAATATTGTATATTCAATGTTAGCTACCGATATTACGTATGTATTGTATATGACGCGGAATCCACCTCAGTAGAAAAATCCGCACGCGTTTGACTAGACGGAAAAACTAGTTTTACGATTATATTAGTTTACTAATAGAACGTAGTATACGTGTGTTGTTATGGTCCCACCCGATGTTGTGCTCACGTCCACAGGTTTTAAAGGGTATACGGCAGGATTTTCTGAGCTACTATTGGAAAACCTGCAATAACTTTATTTTATGACATAAAATAGACCTCAAGGCCTGTTAGAAAATCATTGAAATACTTTTATTTTATTGCCAAAAAATTACAGGTTAGCGCAAAAACGGACTTACAGCTGCTGAAATAATATGTGCCCGGAAGTAGAGACACCATTAATGTAATGTAACTCTGTATAAAATCAGACCAATAAAATACTTATTCATTTCCTGTTGTTTCGTAAATCTTAACTTTATTTGTAAGAGTCCGGAAATAATAATCCACAGTTGTATGGTCAACATGTGTGACATACTGTCACATACTGTCACACATATCACACGCTAATGATTCGAAGAACTCCAAGGTAGGAAATACCTGTGAGTTGTGAGTTGTGTGACCAACTGATCGACAACACCGGAATCTCTTAGCAGCTAAACAAAATTAGAATTATATTGCTTCGCTATAGCTTGCTGGGATGAGCTTGCACCCTGTCAAGCTCAATGGAGTATTTGTTTGTTTTTAAAGATCTTTATTTACTTGAGACATAAAAATGATACAACCCAGTGTAGATTTAATCCTAGGTTATAGCTAGTTCATAAGTATTAACAGATGTTTAGCAGGCTAGAATATCCTCTTAAAACTTATATCATAAGTGTAATCAAGACATAATTGTATTGTAAAAGAATTAGGAGAGTATAACAGAGTTATTTTGCAAACTTCGTTGTAGCTTGCAATCTTTGCTATCGGTAGTAAATGGAGTATTTAATAACTGGCGAAATGTGGGCTCATTCATGCATCTGCCCCCCCGGACGGGAAGAGAAACCGTAACCGCACGACCTCCGAGATTATCTAAATATTTATACAAGTTGACTAAGCAATCTGTATGATTTTATGGTCAATAAAAAAAAATACTTTGACTTTGACTACAGGTTACAATAACAAATTATCCAAGATGAAAACGAAAACTATTAACGGAATTCCTAATTAAGCAATCTATTAGGAAAACGAGCAACGGTACAGGAAATGAACTTAACGATTTCGGAAAAAACACACATCAGGTATGTATGATGAATTGATGATGAATGAGGGAAGTCACCCAATCTCGAAACCGGATTTTCTGTCCTATTTAATGATGAATTTCGGATGAATACATTAACACCAAACGGTATTTCCCGTGGACATACAATTTTTTTTAAACAGGGTGTAATACATGTTAGTATGTACGTGTACATTGCTTGGATAGGTGCAAGAAAGGAAAAAGGTACAGGTAGGTATGTTTGTAACGTAAAAGGTATTCGCCTAGTCCTTAACTACGGATTCGTAGCGAAGTATCCGATTCATAGCGAATATGTAGGTATCAGTTCACATAGGAGGATCGTGTACTCGCGAGCTTCCATACAAAAAGTGTTAACGTTTTCCACCCCCTAAACCTTGTCCGATTTTCACAATTTTTTTACATGTTTGAGATACTATAGAAAACTATGCTCGTACGTTTTGATTTTTTTGAAATATAGTAATTTTAGGAAATATTGGAACTTATATTTTTATATGGACTGGGTTATGTTCTTATATTTCCTAAAATATCTAATATTTCAAAAAAATCAAAACGTACGAGCATAGTTTTCCATAGTATCTCAAACATGTAAAAAAATTTTGAAAATCGGACAAGGTTTAGGGGGTGGAAAACGTTAACGCTTTTTGTATGGAAGCTCGCGAGTACACGATCCTCTTAAAGTTTTGTAGACAGTTTTGTTACACACTATAATTAATTAGATAAACAGCTCCTACATACGGTAAAATTAAATTAAAAGCTCCTACATACGGTAAAATTAAATTAATTTACTTTACACTTGCGGAAAAAGTAAGGTCGTCGTTCGCAAAAATAATCTGATTGTGATCGGCGGCGGCGCACATAATAGTACGTGCTAATGATAAGTCAAAATTGCGAACGTAGTCAGTTTAAGGTCAATACCTCGTGGCCTCGCCCGAGGTGTTATACAATTCGGGTTGTGCACCCTTTTTGTTAAATTATGTAACGTAACAACTAGTCAACCTTAGGCCAGGTGACGGTAAAGCGATTGCCCTTGCGCATGGTCAAGTTTGCATCACGCATGCGCCGAATAAGTGGTGAGTATATCGCGCACATCGCGCCAAGCCTCCAGCTATATCGTCCACAAACGTTTACAGAGATGTTAGTGACAAGTTACAGACACTTTTTACCTTTTATGAGTATGCAAAATTGGGACTCTCCGTCGAATAATTCGGTAATTTGAATTAGGTAGAAAGCGGGAATACAAAGGGTTTTCTAAAATATATACATTGTATTTACACATAATTGAAAAAAAAAAAGTAAACTTTAGAATAAACCGACTTCCACAAACACTATTTGATTAGTTTGAGTTTAATATAAACTGTATCCCCCTATCCCCCCCCCCCCTTGGGGAATTATTTTCATTGAATCCCATCTCAGTGCTACCTTACGCTACATAAGGAACCCCTGTACAAAGTTTCATGGCTCTAGGTCCACCGGTTTAGGTTGCGTTGCCTGCCCGTCAGCCACGCATTGTAGATTGTGTTTTTACCTAGTATTGAGCAGTTCTGGTTGGCATGTGTGGTCTTCATCATCAATTCCGCATCACAATATTATGCTTACCATGTGCATTTGCACGAGCTATTATGAAAAACACAAAAATCACTATAGGTCTGCCTATAATATTTGAAGAGTTCCCTCGATTTCTCCAGGATCCCATCATCAGATCCTGACCTGGTGTCAATGGGACCAATGGGAAAGTAAACCCTTTCAATGAAAAAATAATTTTCTAAATCGGTCCATCCGTCTAGGCGTAATCGGTGTACATACATAAAATATATATATATATATCCGGACGAATTGTAAACCTCCTCCTTTTGTGAAGTCGGTTAAAAATGGTGTAATTTCTCAAAATATCGACTGTAAAGGTCATTGGGCATTCGGTACCTCGAAGTTCGTGTCCACTAATGAAATGTGGTTTTTATTCAAGGTTTAGGGTTAACTTTTACTGAATGTTTTTATTACTACCTATCTATAATCCTAAAATATGGGAAAAAAACATATGATGTTTTTGTTTTTGTTTTGTTATTAACTTCGAAAATTCTTTTTGTGGATGAGAGGGTGACCCATTAACTTGGTCTTATTTAAAAATAAGTTGGAATCTGTCCAGTAAGTAGTTAAGCTTCTACATAGCAAAAACCGAAAAGTATAATGTCATCCAGGTAATCAAAATTTCGTTTTTTTTTTTGCCTTTATGGCGTTTACTGTCATTGTCATGAGATGAATTCTCTGACGTGAAAGGGAAGTCAATGACGGTGGCCATAAAACGTTTCAAGCCAGTCTTCGTTACGGAGCAAAGTGTGGACTCACAAGACGTTACAACTTCCGAAGAAGTATTATTAGATGAATAATTTATAGATGTTAGGATCCTATAATCATTTGTATCGTGTAATATGTCACTCAGAAGACAGATTTCGAAGGCTATTTATCGTGTTATAGAGACGACATTTGTCTTGCTAATAAAAATACTTTCCCATAAAGCGACTCATCTCATTGGTTAGTTTATACTCCGACTAGTTTCGTTCGTGGACGCTGGTGGGTCAAAGGTCCGAACAACAGATCAGGAGCCGTGGTCTTGTGGATTTCATGCTTGCTTCTCATGCAGGAGATGCAGGCTCGAATCCCGGTGCTGACCATGTATACCACTGAGATAATTCATTTATCACAAGTAAAGTAAAGTAAAGTAAAGTAAAGTAAAGTAAAGTAAAAGTATTTATTCAAGGAAAAATGGTAGGTACACTTAAAAATGATGGTTGATTGCTGCCATAACTAGGATAATAATATAACCTGTATTTATGGCTCGCAGGCCCGTACCTCGTAGTACGTTATACAGATGTTCTAACGGTGATGGAAAACATCGTGAGGAAAGCTTCATTACTCCATCGCTGCGGCGATGGGTTTCCCTCCTGTCACGCAAAATGGACTATTGAATCACTGGCTAAAAGTGGTCACAGTAATTGTGGCTCTGCCACTCCGTATGGAAAATGGTGTGACGTGACTTATACATTTAATTCATTGGCGCCATCAATCCATAAAAATGCCTTAAACCTAGATCTTTGTGTTTTTAAGGGCAAGCCAAGATAAACCCGAGGACATTTGACCAGCTGGCGCAGTCTAAACGGAACTCCGACTCTTGGCAATTTGTGACGTCACTGAACACTTCACTCCAATTATCACACCTCCGAAATAGTTCACTGACAGCGGAAGTCTGATTCGAAACCTTATGCCCGAGATATAAGAGTCGCAGAATTTTGTTGTGCACGCAACAGGGGCGCAGGAACTTTGTCGTAACCTTGTAGTAGCAGAGAAATGTATCACAAGTTGGTAGTAACTTGATTTGTCTACACTACACCGTCTGGTCAAAACTGGTGTACCTACCTAGCTACCTACTCGTATTCTACAACGTGTAAATGTGTGTAACTCAAAATGAGAAACTACTTTGTTAGGGAGTTGGGGACATCATCCTGAGCAACTTTACAAACCACATCAAAATCCGTCCACCCGTTTGACAGCGGCCACGGACATACATACGAGTACAAACAGACCGATAGCGGTCGAACGACAGGATTATTAACACTTATAACCCCCCACTTTTGGTCGTCGGCGGTTAAAAATTGAGTCTAATCCAACTAAAACCAAGTCTCTGGTGTGGTCACTTTCATCATCATCATCGGCCCTTTTGTGCCAACCTATCCTATCCTGGCCCCCGATTCTCGCGCTATCGAGATGATCTCCCTAGTTGAGATATCGGTTTGGATACCGCGTAAATCCGTGAAAAACGATCTGGATTCATATTTATTCCGATCGAAAACGGGTCGAGATATCTCGGTTGGTCATTAAAGCTGGTCGTGAGAAATGCTTTTTAACTGACTTCAAAAAAGGAGGGGGTTATCAATTCGGTTGTGTTATGCTTTTTTATCATTTTTTTATGTGTGTTACCTCGAAATTGCTATTATTTGTTAACCGATTTAAAAAAAAAACATTTTTTGATAAAAGAATGGACCTTCAGCTTGGTCTCATTTTTTTTAAATCAGGTATCTGTCCTGTATTTACGTGTCTACATAGAAAATACTGCCATCCAGGTATCCAAAATTACATATTTTTGCCTTTCTGTGGCTATGTGGTGTAGATGAATTCTGGCTGTTAGGGCCGATTTCGTTTATTTCGTGTAATATTGTGAATTGTTAGACATCATTCGCATTGCACGCGGACAGGCCTATCCCCCGGTTTCTGAGACGCTGATCAAAGGTTACGATCAGCTAATATAGCTATTAACTGATTTCAGCCAATCACGTGCGGTCATCAGCCAATCGTGTGCCGCCATTTTGAATTAACCACCGATTAGTTAATCGTGACCTGTGATCAGCGTCTCAGAAACTGGGGGCAAGTAAAAGATCATGAAGCCGTTTTTTTTTAAAGTTTTTTACTCGGATCCGAGTAAAGGCCTGTGCCCCTCGGTGGGGACATTAATGGGCTACATTTACTTTTACTTTACTAGGGGAATTATGTTATTCTTGTTTTTGATGGAGATTTCGGTATCTCAAAATCGATATTTCAACCATGGACATGATCTCGCTAGCGCGTGAATTGCCCCCCTGTGGTCACTTTACTTGCAGTGAATATGAGTTCTTTTGAAGGTTATCCTGGAATTTCAAATTATGACGATTTCCCAACCGGACACGCCTTTCAAATGTATAGGCAACAATCGGCGTTTAACAACGACCATGAAATGAGGAAAAATCTATCTATCAGGGTTTTGCATTGCTGAAGTATGAAGCGGAAGAACACAACTCCTGGAATAAGTAATAGGCAACTCCGTCATTGTTTATTGTTGATGAGTATTTTACCATCTGTGTGCAGCTGTGAGGTCAATTTATACCTCGCAACTTTACAGTACTCTACAATAAATGCAAGACGAAGCACTAACTACATGAATGGAAAATTCTATAGTAGAAATACCTTAGTTACTAAGAAGCTATGAGAACAATGGCAAACATTAGTCAACAACCTATTAGATTATTATTACTATTGAAAACGGTTATCCGACTAAATTTAATTTCCCTTCTGATATTTAAAAAAAAACCTAATATAAAGTAAGTATACGGTAGGGGCTATTTAGGAGGTGTCAAAATCACTAAACTAGAGGAACTGAAGGCACTAAGCTGACAACCTTCAAATCCGACAGTTCTTGCGCGGTGGCCACAGGTTCCATTTTCAAACACACCATTTTAATCAGTTTAGTTAGTATAGTTCGTGTCGCCTCCCAAATCGCAGGCAGTGTGAATCTGCATAAAGTGCACATAGCAATCAGGGTTAAAGAGGATCAAATTTTATAGACAAAAAAGTATTGAAAAAAACTGCCCTCCAAATATTTTTTATAAGCATTTAAGTTTTTTTTACGCTGACTATGTACCAACCGCAAAAAACTAACATAATTACGAGATGGATGGGGTTACAGGGTTAAAATAAACTGGATAGTGATGCTGAAGGACAGGTTGTGCTGCCGGTAAAAAAAGTAACAAAAAAATGTTAACTGGTTATTTAAATTAAGGTTTGTTTATGGAAAAGCCTCTATTTTTTCGAGCACTTTCAGAAAATGCCATTTTTTTCAAAATTTGGTACCTACTCGAAACAAAATAATTTTTTGTACGATTTTATTTTAGATTTTGTAAGCTTTCAAAAGACATCAAAGTCATGTTTATAACTAAAATACTTTCAACGCTTTAACGTTTTTATAGTCAGTCAGTCGGTCTGTCGGTCAACTCGCAAAAACTCTATATAACGAAATTACGAGAAGACCAGATCGCTTGGATCTCCGGAAGTATAGTAGGTACCTGTGAGAATATTTTTACATGTTTTTTGTAAGAAAATATGACATTATTTGTTAAATGATAAAAAACGGCCAAGTGCGAGTTAGACTTGCTATACGGAAGCACTTGGCCGTTTTTGCCATTTTCTAAGGAATGGCTTCTTTAGTATAAAAAATCATGCAATTTTTTTTTTTATTTATTTATTTCCAATCGGTAATTGTGCCATTACAGACAGGCCAAATCGACACAACACTAACATTTTAAAACATTAATATCAAATAATTTACAATACAATAATTAACAATTCCAAATATTATAAAATTGATAGTAAAAATTCCAATATATTAATAAATAATACACCAATAATTCAATAATAATTCGAAAACATGCATTCATATTCTCATAAGTGCTATACTGACAGAGATCTAGGCGATCTTGTCGTAACGAAATATCGTCACATAGAGTTTTTGCGAGCTAAATCTCTACCGGCAAACACGTTAATGCGTTAAAAGTATTTTAGCTACAAACATGATTTTGGTGTCTTTTGAAATCTAATAAGATGCAAAATAATATCAAACAATAAAGTCAATTTGTTTTAGGTACCAAATTTTGTAAAAAATGGCAATTACTGAAAAAGTTCACGAAAATATAGCGATTACTCCAAAAGCAAACTTTAATTTAAGTAACCAGTTAACGTTTTTACTGACTATTTGACACTGGCAGCACAACCCGTCCTTCAGCATCATTATCCAGTTAATTTTAATTTAATTTAACCCTGTAACCCCAACCATCTCGTAATTATGTTAGTTTTTTGCAGTTGGTACATAGTCAGCGTAAAAAGATATATTAAATGCTTATAAAAATTATATCTACTAATTTAATACTTCTTTGTCGATAAAATTTGATCCTCTTTAACTCTGATTGCTATGTGAACTTTATGCAGATTCACACTTTAATAGGGTACAAAAACCATAAAAATACTAGCAAACCCGGCGAACTCCGTTTCGCCACCAGATGGCTTCGTTTTATGTAACATTTCGTTTGGTGATTAAAAGATGAAGAATTATTTTTTTGTTTTATATTTGAAAAGGAAAATTTTTATTTCATTTCACAACAGTAATGAATTCATTTCGATTACAAAATGAAGTGTTATTTAGTTGAACTTCTCTAAGTAAATGAAAGTGAATTCAAAGTAAATACTGAATCGAAGCGTTATACGCGTTATTTCCACGGTTTTGCATTCGTTGGAAAGGTCTCGGGCTCCGTGAGGTTTATAGTTAAGAAAATTCAGGAAAAATTTCAACAGAAAAGCGGGCAAATCTTTTTTCACATACAGCGCCATCTCTGATACATAGCATTTACTACAAACCAATATGGCGCCGGTGCGTGATACATTGTTTGACAGCTACTCATTGTTCTCTGCTCAGTTAATTTCATGTGACAAACCCGTATTGTGTTCACTGTGAAATTGTGAAAAAAAAGTAAAAAAAATAAGTTATTCGTTTCCTAACATTTCAATTGGAATTATTATTCAATTATTAACCACAGCATTATTAGCGTGAGAAAATTCTTGCAACTGTTCAATAATTCGTCTCTTTAACTGTTGTGATCCCTGTATATTCCACCGCACATTCAGCTGATCCACCATCGACGAAATGAAATATATTTGCAGAAATTGATGCGGTTCATCTGGTGTTGGCACATTGAACCATGCAAATGATATATTAGTCCTTGTATCTGTGATTGCAAACAATCATTTGGTGTGGTGTATATGTAGTTGTTATGTGATGCAATTCATTGTGTTGTTGTGAGTGATTGGTTATGTGTGTTGTATCTTTTACCTTGCAAGTCGGCATGAAGCCGCCTTCTCGAATGATATTAGCTCCAAACGAAGTCATGCGAAAGCAGTTATTGTATTCAAGGATGTGTTGAAGAAAATGGCTGGAATCGGGATCACTTCCATCGAACAATGGTTTCAGTGGCTGTCGTGGTGTAAGTAGTGGATCCAGTTTGACTTTTCCACTTGCGCAGCACAATCCAGCCGTTTTTCTTTTCAACTTTAACGCATTGCAATATCGGCATATAGTCGTCATTGGTCCAATATCTAAATTTTCATCATCACTGTAGTTCGCAGTGGGATCATATTGGAATGCCAAGCGATTGTATGATGCCAATGATCTTCGTGTGCTCACGCGTTGTCTCAATCGGGCATTTTCTCTTATTATATTTTGTCTTTCTTCGCTTAAGTTCTGTGAATACACTTGTTGCTGGCTTGCATGTCTTGTGCGGCGGCCGATATTCGCACGTCGTCCTCTAGGCATTTTGGACTATGGACAGAGTGGTGAATTTAACCTCAAATGCACGATCCACATAATTTACACAGTTCAACTTACCACCTTAAAGACAAATGCCTGCTGTTGAAGTTGAATAATAATTCCAATTGAAATGTTAGGAAACGAATAACTTATTTTTTTTACTTTTTTTCACCATTTCACAGTGAACACAATGCCGGTTTGTCACATGAAATTAACTGAGCAGAGAACAATGGCCACCGGCGCCATATTGGTTTGTAGTACATGCTATGTATCAGAGATGGCGCTGTATGTGAAAAAAAATATCCCGCTTTTCTGTTGAAATTTTTCCTGAATTTTCTTTGTTGTAAACCTCACGGAGCCCGAGACCTTTCCAACGAATGCAAAACCGTGGAAATCGGTTCGTGCGTTCTGGAGTTATAGCGTCAGGAAGGAAAACCCGACTTATTTTTATATAGTAGATTTTTCCTGAATTTTCTTTGCTATAAACCTCACGGAGCCCGAGACCTTTCCAACGAATGCAAAACCGTGGAAATCGGTTCGTGCGTTCTGGAGTTATAGCGTCAGGAAGGAAAACCCGACTTATTTTTATATAGTAGATATATTTTTAGAATTCGAGTAGCTTTCTATTTGTTAACATTTTTCTGAATAGACACATATACTTGGCTCAATTATAGGTATGAAATCACCGACGGTTTTCAGGGTTCCGTACCCGAAGCTATACAAAATATGCAGGTCAAGTGCCAGTCAAGTCCACACATATGTATAACACGATTATTTGTACGATATTATAAGGAACCCATCATGCAAGAATTCAACTCGCACTTGACTGATTTTATATGAAACCAAGTTTATACCAAATGTTCCAGGAAATCCTGAAGGGGCGACAATGAACTAAATAACACACAAAGCGTTTTTAGGAAAATACTTCTGGAAAATTACTAACTATGAATGAAACTGAGTAAAAAAGGTACAACAATGGATAAACGATATCGAATGAATATTGATTTATAATGATAGTGGTAACTTTACCTTCGACACGAGAGCAGACTATTTCAGATCACGCCATATCCATTTACAATAAAGGAAAATGGTATCAAAAGATTCTGAAAGTAATAATAATACATAATATTATTTTATCCCTTGTGAATCTTGTGGTGTGAATTTAGCTGCAGGAAAGGTACTTACAGATACATTTCATTAGAAACGTTTATCTTTCGACCCAGCCGACTCTAGTCGCAAATGCAACTCAATGATAATTCACACGTTGATTCTATCTTAAGCTTTTCTGTATGTAAGGACTTTGTATTTATAGATCGATGTCATGTGAGTACCATATAGAAATGATTAAATTAAGAATCATTTGGGAACTACTGAGCAGTTCTTCTCGAGCACTCGCGGCGTCGGACATAACTGGTCTTATTTATAACATCAAAATCTTGAAATAAATACCATGTTTAGTACCAACAGTTATTTACCTGGAGAGCATAAACACTTTAAGATATTAATAATAGAACATAAGGGAAAAAATCTCAAACTACCAAAAACTTAAAACCACGTGTCAATTAAAACCAAGTATACATACTATCACAGTCTGAAATTTGTAGCTAAAAGACTGATATTTTAACAGAAAGAGAGATCATTAGATGGTACTAACTAACACTGCTGGTCAGCGCTAACGAAGAACAACTGAACAAACTCGAGCGACTTCAAAATCTTGGGATTCGGTTCATCTTCGGTTTGCGAAAGTTCGACCATGTCTCGCAGTATCGCAGGGAGTTAAAATGGCTGCCTATCCGTCTTCGTCGGGATATGCATATCCTCACTAGCCTGTACAGCATTTTAACTAACTCTCGATACCCCAGCTTTCTACGTGAAAGATTTGTCTTCCTCCCCTCAACTAGACCTCATAGATCTCGCACGGCCTCTATTCTCACCACTCCAGGTCACAATACTGTCGCATACGAGCATGGCTTCCGAATGAGGGCTATTTCTCTATGGAACGCGCTTCCCTGCGCCATCAGGGACAGTCCATCTTTCTTTTTATTCAAGAATCGGTTGAAGGAGCATTATCTCTCTCTATCATAAATATAGAAGGTATTTTAATATGTATTAGTTTATTTATGTTAGATTTATATATTTTTATTTTATGTAATATTCTACTTCTTTGTGTAGTATATTCAGTTGATTAGTAATATTATGATTTATTTATGTTTCATTTTTCTCTTAACTGAACACATAGGCCTACCTGTTCTGTATTTTATTTTTCTCTGTCCATCCTGGGTTTGCTGGAAGAGATCTCTCTTTAGAGATAAGCTTACCTTTGTATATTACTTCTCTGTATTTTCTGTTTTTTTGTCTTTTATGTGCAATAAATATATACGAAATATATACGAAACTCTTTTATTTGACTGTGATTGCTTGGCTTTATTTCTTACTTTTTAGGGTTCCATATCCGAAGGGTGTGAGGTGGAGACCCTATTACTAAGCCACCACTGTCCGCCCGTCTGTCCGCCACGAACCATAATAGTTATAAAATTGAAAGTTTTCACAGGACGTATACATCTGTTGACGCAACAAAAAAAATACTGAAATACACGAGATTTTATCAAATATATGACTTCCCACAGTCGTATATATGGGACCAAGAAGTCTGATATAATTTGGAAAACCGTTATTTATTATTTGTGATACATAGTTTAGAAGTAGATGTACCTTTAACCTTCCGTCCAAAAATTTGCAGCTGTTACAGTAAAAGTAAGTAAGTAAGTGCAATAAACATGAATATTGTTGATCATAAGTACTTACTGTGTATTTATTTCCCTCGAAAATTATATAAAATACTTAATTTTCTTACTATCGTGTCTAGTTTTCTCACTTTCATGTCATCTTATACTTAATCGTGGTCTTCATTATTTCATGAGGAACTAAATTTCCAGGTGCGCCAACAAAATATTTAGGTTCTTCTTCCAGCATTCTGCTTTAGTATGTACTAAATTAACTATAAAAGTGAAGAAAAAAAAGTGACACGAAAGTGAGAAGATTTCGACTCATGAGGAGAACTGCCCTACTAAAGGGATCCTGATGAAATGGAAAAATAAAGTGCACGAATCCGACAAAACTCGTACCAAAAGATGGGGCCCCTAGACCATTTACGAGACGCTTGCTACAAAAAAAATCCAAGACACTTTGAAGACAACAGACAAAAAGGTGTGCAACGGTCATGTTTTAATTAAGTACAAAAAAAATCCAATGATATATGTAATGGAGTTAGATTTATATTACTTTCCGGCCTTACAGAAATGAAGAACACGGGTATTTTTATAATTTCGTGTTTCGAAAAATCATGTTACCAGTTATACTGTCGGTCATATCATGCGTCGTTGCACTTTTGTGCATTGTGTTTTTGCAAAACAATACAAAGGACCGGCTTTTTACTCAGATACGGTTTTAATTTAAAAAGATAAAATATAAACAAACGTGGTTCCGGTTCATTTTTGGAACTGATTTTTTGTATGCACTTTATTTCAGAGTCGAATTTTGAGAGAGGTTCTAAACCTTAGGCTCGACTTTTTATTCATGAGTTTTAAATTATGCCTTTACTGGGCATCCATCCAACCTATCCTAAACTAAGTATGTTATTATGGTCTACGATTCTAAAACGCAGTCTAAATCAGTATAAATAATGTATTGTTCCGTCCGACAAAAGGCCAGCTGTTTATCGGGCTAGCCGATATGTGAATTATTGGCGAGCGATTGTATAAAAGATTGACTCGCAAACTCGCAATCTCTTGCTAATATCACAAATAGGAAGTAGTCGGATTTCCGTGAACGCGCCTGATCTCAGTCACGTAGCCAATATTTACAATTACGAATTGTTAGAATACTGTACAACAAAAACAATGGCAAACATCTGGGCTTATTAACATGAGAATCAGGGCATGTACGAGTTTGGGTCAAAATATCATATTTGTAATAATATGTGAGATTTTTGTGTCGGCTTCACTTTCTTTAAAGTTCCATCTTTTGATGAGCTGACACCAAGTCTACTGAATGAATACTGTTCATCAAAATGTACACGAAACTAAAGAGATTATCTACATCTATAAATAAATAAAGTTAAATTGGTCAAGTGCGACTCGCACAAGTTCAAGAAAACACGAAAACTAACAAGTAAGCAAGCTGCTGTCCAACGATCTTTTGGGGTGCGGTGACAGGTAGAACCTAATGCTTTTTGACAGGTTCATTGCATTAGGTTGCGTAGAACTGGCGCACCTTGAAAACGTCACTATCAAGTTAAAAAATCGTTGGAAGGCGAGACCTCCTTCAATTAAAAACGCACTTGTCACTATTCGTAGCTGTCTTTAGTATATAACTATAACAGAAACGTTCGGTGACTTCAACGTTCTGACTTCCGCTGACAGACTGACTTCCGCTGACAGACTGACTTCCGCTGACAGACTGACTTCCGCTGACAGACTGACTTCCGCTGACAGACTGACTTCCGCTGACAGACGGACTGACGAACAGCGACTGCTTTATTTTGTAACAGGCTGCCATTTGACCCTCTTCACCCAAGGAACACGAAGGGTTTCGTACCGTGCACTGCATATAAAGGGTCATCACACCAGGTGAGTACAATCGTACACTCAGACGACGCTCAGACGCACTGTATACGAGTTACAATAGCGAGCGTAGTGAACAAAGTCCAACAGCTAACACACTATCCGCAAGGATCAACAATTTTTTGTTTATGCTCAATGAACAACCATGAAAGTCTGCTTCTGAATCTATCTATACTCATATCAGTACCTAATCTACATCTTGAGGAAACACGCATCGTGACACTTCAGACATTGACATTGACATTTTAGATTTTGACAAAATTATTCTGGACAAATGCGCTCAGTGAGAGACTTTCCTTATTTTATGTGAATGGGATTACCTCAACCTTTTTAGCGATTCAGTTGATAATCCTAATCTATCGAAGTATCAATATCATCATGGCAACAATATCCATTCCTGTAATCTGTAATGTCTATTGTCTACGCAAACGACCTGCTGTAATCGAAATACCCTTAACGTATGTACTTCCCGTTGATCTAGTATCATGTAATTTGGCACAAAGCAAGGTCTTATGGCACCAGTAAAGGAAAAATTCTGAAAACTATAAATATCTGTATTCTAAAAAATACGTAATTTGGTTCATCTTGTTTACATGGATGACATTTCGTATATATATATATCGTATATATTTATTGCACAGAAAAGACAAAACACAAAAAGATACAGAGAAGGAATGTACAAAGGCAAGCTAATCTCTAAAAAGAGATCTCTTCCAGCAAACCCAGGATGGACAGAGAATATTAAAATACAGAACAGGTAGGCCTATGTGCTCAATAAAGTGAAAAATTAAAATAAATAAATCATATTACAAATCTACTGATTATTCTACATAAAGAAGTACATGAATATTATATATTTATCATCATACTTTTTTAAATGTAGAAACCTAATTACACCAGTTACGAGGTAAATTATCTCCAAGTGTGATCGGAAGCGGAACCCCTGGCGCGAGAGTCCTCTCGCACTTAACAGTTTATCTTTCTTTGTCGACCCAGTTTGCATCAGTCGAGCGAGCCTAAATCTTGAATCTTCAAATCTGGATAATAATTACCTACCGATAGGATAGTGTCGGGCCAGGCCAAAGTTAGATGGCCTGGGATGGTGGTGCCCAAGTCGTGCCAACAATAATCACAAACGTGATATTAATAGTTGCCAAGTATTTTTTAGGGTTCCGATCTTTAATAAATATAATTCACAAAGTTAAAAATTTATAAAAAAACCGACTTTGAGACTCAATCGTCTCTGCTCGCGTTGCGAAGGTCGTCTAAAAACACGAAAATGAGCGTACAACATCTGTATTCTGGCTGTTAAGTCCACACATATTACACAACATGGACGAATATTGGTCTCTTAAGTCAGCCCACAGTCACAGAAAGAAAACAATTCGTTATTTAGTTTACCGTTAATACGTTATGTATGACATTATACTTTTCAGATATTTTCATGTTGTAACCAAACTACTTGACCGATTCCCTAATTCAAAGAATGGAACCAAGCTTATGAGTAACACTTTCAACCCCCTCCTTCTTTTAAGTCGGTTAAAAAGAAAAAAAAGCAACCCTTATAGAATCACTTTGTTGTCCGTCCGTCCGTCTGTCCGTCCGTCCGTCTGTCCGTCCGTCCGTCCGTGTGTCACCCTTTATATCAAGAACGCGTGGACATATCAAGCTGAAACTCAAATCAATTGTTAAGGTGTGTGTGAGATCGCATAAAACTGTGAAAAAAAAACAATCTTCTAGGTCAAAGCTATCGAACGATACGACCGTTTATGCTGTAAAATTGTTGGATTTTCATAGTAATCGCAATAGACCCAAAACCTATAGGGTACTTCCCGGCCTTAACATCATGAAATTTGGCGCAATGCAAGGTAAAGCATAAGCATAGCACAAGTAAAGGGAAAAATCAGAAAACTGCAAATTTCTGTCTTTCTACAAAAATATTCAATTTGGTTTACATTACATGGATGACATCATACTGAATTTTTTATATAGACACCTATAATTACACCAGTTACGAGGTAACAATCTCAAAGTGTGACCGGGACCCTTGGTCCGCGAGTCCTGCTCGCACTTGACCGTTTATTTAATTACTTACCGATGTATCATAGACCTAATTTGCATATGAATTAATTAACATATCGATCGTAGTGTGTGATCTAATTAACTATGCTGTATCTTAATTTAACATTTATTTTATTCATGTATAGTAAAGCAGCTGTACATATTCAATATAATTAATCTTTAATCTCTTTATATAAAAGAGTAAGTCCTGACTGATCAAAAAACCGGAGCAACGGCTGCAGCTAGAAAGATTCTATTTATGGGAATATCTTCTTATTATTACAAAACCGCTCGCTAAGAACGGCTTTTACTCAATTCGGACCCTAAGTGGGTCAAAAAGACCTCTAAAGTTTGTATGGAGCGTCAGTAAGGACTGACTGATCAAAAAATCGGAGCAAAACGGCTGCAGCTAGAAAGATTCTATTGCTGGGAATATCTTCTTATTATTACAAAACCGCTCGCTAAGAACGGCTTTTACTCAATTCGGACCCTAAGTGGGTCAAAAAGACCTCTAAAATTTGTATGGAGCGTCAGTAAGGACTGACTGATCAAAAAATCGGAGCAAAACGGCTGCAGCTAGAAAGATTCTATTGATGGGAATATCTTCTTATTATTACAAAACCGCTCGCTAAGAACGGCTTTTACTCAATTCGGACCCTAAGTGGGTCAAAAAGACCTCTAAAGTTTGTATGGAGCGTCAGTAAGGACTGACTGATCAAAAAATCGGAGCAAAACGGCTGCAGCTAGAAAGATTCTATTGCTGGGAATATCTTCTTATTATTACAAAACCGCTCGCTAAGAACGGCTTTTACTCAATTCGGACCCTAAGTGGGTCAAAAAGACCTCTAAAGTTTGTATGGAGCGTCAGTAAGGACTGACTGATCAAAAAATCGGAGCAAAACGGCTGCAGCTAGAAAGATTCTATTGCTGGGAATATCTTCTTATTATTACAAAACCGCTCGCTAAGAACGGCTTTTACTCAATTCGGACCCTAAGTGGGTCAAAAAGACCTCTAAAATTTGTATGGAGCGTCAGTAAGGACTGACTGATCAAAAAATCGGAGCAAAACGGCTGCAGCTAGAAAGATTCTATTGATGGGAATATTTTCTTATTATTACAAAACCGCTCGCTAAGAACGGCTTTTACTCAATTCGGACCCTAAGTGGGTCAAAAAGACCTCTAAAGTTTGTATGGAGCGTCAGTAAGGACTGACTGATCAAAAAATCGGAGCAAAACGGCTGCAGCTAAAAAGATTCTATTGATGGGAATATCTTCTTATTATTACAAAGCCGCTCGATAAGAACGGCTTTTACTTAATTCGGACCCTAAGTGGGTCAAAAAGACCTCTAAAGTTTGTATGGAGCGTCAGTAAGGACTGACTGATCAAAAAACCGGAGCAACGGCTGCAGCTAGAAAGATTCTATTGATGGGAATATCTTCTTATTATTACAAAACCGCTCGCTAAGAACGGCTTTTACTCAATTCGGACCCTAAGTGGGTCAAAAAGACCTCTAAAGTTTGTATGGAGCGTCAGTAAGGACTGACTGATCAAAAAATCGGAGCAAAACGGCTGCAGCTAGAAAGATTCTATTGATGAGAATATCTTCTTATTATTACAAAACCTCTCGCTATGAACGGCTTTTACTCAATTCGGACCCTAAGTGGGTCAAAAAGATCTCTAAAATTTGTATGGAGCGTCAGTAAGGACTGACTGATCAAAAAATCGGAGCAAAACGGCTGCAGCTAGAAAGATTCTATTGATGGGAATATCTTCTTATTATTACAAAACAGCTCGCTAAGAACCGCTTTTACTTAATTCGGACCCTAAGTGGGTCAAAAAGACCTCTAAAGTTTGTATGGAGCCTCAGTAAGGACTGACTGATCAAAAAATCGGAACAAAACGGCTGCAGCTAAAAAGATTCTATTGATGGGAATATCTTCTTATTATTACAAAGCCGCTCGATAAGAACGGCTTTTACTTAATTCGGACCCTAAGTGGGTCAAAAAGACCTCTAAAGTTTGTATGGAGCGTCAGTAAGGACTAACTGATCAAAAAATTGGAGCAAAACGGCTGCAGCTAAAAAGATTCTATTGATGAGAATATCTTCTTATTATTACAAAGCCGCTCGATAAGAACGGCTTTTACTTAATTCGGACCCTAAGTGGGTCAAAAAGACCTCTAAAGTTTGAATGGAGAGTCATAGGAGAGTCATTTGATTATATGCTCTATTACTAGGCATGAGTGTCGAATTTTACTTTTGTTGTCATATAAATCTCAGAGCTCAGAAATTTATTTTTTCCTTTTGGCCACTTCAAGTTTGGCTGCCAGTGATGTTTTAATTAAATACTCTTTGGAGCGTTGAAATGTTTTTTTGCAGTCTGCATGACATTGACATAATGAGTGAGTGAACCTCATTGTACGGAATTTGTCGATGTTCCAGTAGGTTGTACGGTTGTAGACAGTGCTGCTTACGGCGGCGTTTAGTAGGTACTAAAGGCCCTAAAAGCGCGGCAAGCTTTGAATCTTCTTCTTCTTTTTATTAATGGCTATTAATTAAATCCTAACCCCTTTTGAGGTTAATTTTGCCAGTGTCAAGTGGTCAGGTTCTCATTTGAGAACCTGGAAATTATAATGTCTTAAGATGATGATAAGATGATGATGATGATGATTTGTCGCTCGTTAGCACTACCCAGGGAGGACGTGAAGGGCTGTGGGTTCCAAGTAATTCCTTCGGACGTGAGCGACTGCCACCCCAAACTTTGAATCAATTTGAATGTTATTTTTCAACTAGCTACAAAGTTATTCTGACATTAGATGATAATTTGAACAAAACTTTTTGGTTATTTCATGAAAAATACATACTTTGTTCCCAACTGTTACAGTTCACACATATACAGGGTGGAACAAACGATGGGCCCTGGAGGGAAAGTAGGTACCTTAAAACCTCAAGATAGCTTATTTTACATAGAGGAAACATTCTTTCATTTTTAAAACGAAACAAAATTGCATGTTTTATTAAACTCGATTGTATCACACGGGAATCGAACCAGCAGCAAAAACTTGCTATTTTTTGCAATCGATGCAGTCAATGGCAAAGATTTATCCAAAGCCAAAACCTCTGGATTGAAAAAAAAGACTACTAGACCAGACCTATGACGTCTAGAAGTACATTAAGAAAGGATTTTACAAACTACAACTTACAAACCCGTAGGGGATGGCAGAGGCACAACTGTGTCCACTTTCAGCCAGTGTTTCAATACGTGTTGCGTGACAGGGGCTAGCCAATCTCCGCAGCTATGGAGCAATGATTAATGAAGGTTTTCTCACGATGATTTCCGTCAACGTTAGAGTGTCCGTATAACGCACTTAAGATAAATGACTTATCTTATTGGTTGGCATGGTCAGCACCGGAATTCGAACCTGCACCTCCTGTGTGAGAGGCAAGCATGAAACCCACTAGAACACGGAGCTCTCTTCTATACAAGGCAATATGGTCCAAAATTTAAAACTATGGGCATACAGGCAGGCATTTTCCATGAAGTAGTCCTCCACTAACATAACATAATAATATAACACCCTGTATGGCTTATATTGAAAAAATTGAAAAGTCAAAAAAGGCCTCTCTTTCGTCTAATATTTTTTTGGATCATGTGTGATTCAACTCTTTGGAGGAGGAACTCAAACTAATAATTGATTCCTCCGAGAGGAGGAATGAACATCAGCCTCTTTGTATTGAAAATATATACACAAGGGGGTTGATTTTCCTGAGTGATTTTCACAATAATTATTAGGGTTATTTTACTGGGGATGAATTAATATTTTTTTTAAGTTTCCGTACCCGAAGGCCAAACGCTATCCGTCCGTCCGTCTGTCTGGCTGGAGGTTATTCTCTCAATTTTCGATAACGATTTTAGTGGGGATGGATTCAAAGAGCAAAACGGCCTCTTTGGATAGGTCTTAGTAGGAATTTCGATGAAAAGGTGTCAGGCCTAGCGGTACCTCCTTGCACATCGGAAAAGACTGTGTGTTAGGTTAGGCATCATCTGGTCGAGGGAGACGGTATCTGGATTCTACACTTCCCGCGTTATAAACGGTGTAATGTATCGTTCATCAAACGGTGTAACATTACATATTACATAGTCAAGAAGCAGTTTCGAAGGCCGCTCGAAAACTTCTGATATTTGATTTGGCTACTAAACCGAAACCCTGCCATCTGCACCGACGTACGGTCTCTACCCTTTTTCTCGACGACGCATCGATTCAAATACTCATCAAAGTCCCGCAAGTCAACCTAAACCTTGACACTATAGCTTTTATGTTCCTAAGGCGGTGTACGTACTGTTGCAAAATAATCGCAACAGTAAAATGCGACCAAAAAGTGTAACTACGCATACGAAGTTGCGGCCTTAATGCTAGTCATCAATAAAATAATAAAGTGCAATTTTACGACGACTTTAACTTACAGACAAAATGAGGTAGGTATAGGTAACTTGGGAATAAAATTATTAGGTAGCTTACAATTCAACAAATGTGTCCTATTACCGTAGCTTCTATTTTCAGTTCGTTTCGTTTGCTAAGTTTAGTTATGTGGCCTCTGGAATCGGTCAATTTACATACTTACATCATACCTAGCTGATTGATCTTGTTTGTCGTCGTGATATTGACTCTATAGTACAGATACAAAGGTATTAGGAAGGCATATAATTATTTAATAATTCATCACTTGTTCAATTATGTTGGCATGCTGGTGGAAACCGGTAGGTACTGATTAGTGTGTGCATATTTTATACATATTGTTGCTAACTGCTCAGCTTTAGTGGTGAGGTGCGTGTCTAGATAAACTGACATGACCCTTTTTCTCAAGAACGCCTTCAAGTCTTTGGTACAGATGTGGAAAAAAAATGGTCAATGCATTCAGAGGATACAGCCGTATAGGTCTCAATTTTCCTTTTGCTTGATGCTCTCAAGGGAATCAAAATATATAGGGTATCCGCTGACCTAGGATCCTGAAATTTTACCTTTTGCGGATTTATATCTTTAATCGGTATAGTCTATAAAGGGCATAGGCCGAACAAACTTACAATGGTGCTAGAACAATAGACGTGGGAGCGAGCGGGTTAAGATGTCGGTTCCCACACCAGGGTTGTGATTGGAATCATGTCCCGATATGAGAATACCGTACCGTGAAACCCTGTAAAACAGAAGTTTAAGTCAACTGGACTTGATTTTGTCCCACGCTTATTAAATAAACTTAATTTCTCTGGGCAAACTGGTGAAACCTTAATTATAGTTAAACAAAGGTTAGTAATTGGCGATTACGTCAATTACGATGTCAATGAATAACATGAATCGACAAAGTATAACGTGGATTTATGCCATGATAAATAAAGACGATCATAATCTCTTTGGGGCTGGTCTGTTCTGGCCCAGATTTTAAAATCCATAATATACCTACGCTACTTTGTGTGTACATACAGATAACTTATCGCACATATCATTTATCATGTACATACATTACTACACGAAGATTCCCTGTTTCGTGGGAGCCAGAAACAGCGACATCACAAACATGTAAACAATGAAGACCTGAGGATTTGAAAACCAATAGGGGACCATTCGCTTGGTATGTAGTAGTAGGGGACCATTCGCTTGGTAAGTAATAGGGGACCATTCGCTTGCGAAGCAAAGTTTCGACCGCACCGCCATAGAGGTCGTCACATACATCGTGCATACACAAAATAGAGTACAATAAAAAACTTTATTAGCTGGGCCTGTAAGTGAGTCCTTCCTAAATAAGCCTATGTTTAAAATTCTAGAGGCCTTTTCTTGTGCCACTACAAAAACACTGTTACACCAATAAGGTACCACCCTCTCGGTCCCACGTCTTTGTTTTCCATTGTTAGTTTGTTCGGCCTATGTCCTTATGAGACACCGATACTATTATAATAGGTATAGTCTATCAAACACAAGAAAATACTCGAGATAAGATCTCCTGTATCCAATAAAGGACTAGGTACTAATAAATCTCACTGCCTCAGTCTATATGAAGACATGCGAAGTGCTCAATCTTCGTCCATATAGGAACATAAATGGTTACTCAGCATCCGGAATTCCGGATGCACCTGAGATAGAATTTCCGCATGACAATATATTTATTATCCTCCGAAATAATATAAGTGTAATCAGATAGATTTTCCTTTGGGTTAGTTAGTACACTTTGAATAAGAAATTATTCCGATTAGTTTATTTTTTAAACTCAAATCCGTCAAAATTGCGCCTATAAGTCTAATTAAAGGAACAGTGAAAGGTACATCCAGCACAACATTCAAAAGGTCAAATGTTTTGAAATAAACATCGAAGTTTGTGACGTTTCGACAGAAGACTTCGCCTGATATCCTGCCCAAGTGCCCAGCAGCCGGCAACAGGCGTTGCTGGCTGCCGTCGACTGCTGTCGAGATGCATACTGCTCGTGGAGCTTAGATTCCTGCTGTGGGATGTGTTTTCATGATATCTTCATACCTCGACCTGTCCAGGCTTATTTGTTTAGCTTGAGGGGCGATCTTTCAAGACCCAGACATATTGATTTATTTGACACTTCACGTACGCTTAAAATGTAAAATTCCTCAGATAAACAGACAGATAAACGCTGTCTGAGGAGTGAAAGATCGGCCCTTACTATAACCGTTATTTATTTTGGCAAATTCTGTGCTCGCTCTCCATGTCGTGCCTCATTCAAGGACATTTTAGTGCAAGCAGCTACTTACTTCCGATCACGATAACTGAACTCATTTCCGAACAGTGTGCTCTGATTTATCGCTTCGAATTGAAATAGCGTTATTTAATGCTCCATAGAACAGTATAGTGAGGTATACCTACACGCATATTGTAGGTGTACAGTTCACTATCTCCAGGAAGTTTAGCAAAGATAATTCTCAAGGCGTTAACAGAACTATATTGACTACCTACTCGAAATCTGACAGATCTTGTCCAGTCACTCACGATATCCTGTTATCAAACATGTAGGTGTTTTTAAAATTTTGTTCGTTAGTTTAACTACAGAATAACTAATAGTACTACAGTTTAACACAGGTTAAGTTTTAATCTGCCCATACAAAACAAATAGGTAGGGTAATATCTAAATAATTGAAACAAAAAGTAAACTTTAGAAAAAACCGACTTCCACAAACCCTATTTGATTAGATTGAGTTTAATACAAACTGCAACCCCTTATCCCCCCCCCCCCCCCTTGGGGAATTAATTTTGTCAAATCCCATATCAGTGCTACCCCACGCTACTACGGAACGGAGATATTGCGTATAAAAAAGTTCATCCCCAATTTTCCACCCTTGGGGGTTGTTTTCTTTATTATTAAATTTAAATAGGACCACCCTTGAGGTATTACCTATACGCGGAAAAAAGATTTGTTCAAATCGGTTCATAATTGGCGGAGTTATCACGTAACAAACATAGAAAAAAAACATACGGGTCGAATTGAGAACCTCCTCCTTTTTTTGAAGTCGGTTGAAAATATACAAGCGTTTACTGAAAAAGGTGTCATTTTAGATCGTCTATGCTGGAACTACTCATCTATTTACCTACATCGAGTGTTATAAATAACCCTGGCCGACGTGGCTAGTAACTAGTAACAGACCGTGTATTAAAAAAACTGCAGAATATATTTTATAAATATTAATCATGACAGTGAGCTGATCGTGGCTGTTGCAAGGTGGCGGGTGAAGAGGTCACGGCATGCCGCGCCATTGCCTAGCCTACAAGATAATGTCTAACGTACAACAAGAGGGTATTCTTTACAGGTATAATTTGAGAAAACTCAGGACATACTTGTTAACTATAACCACATAAGATAAGGCTCAGACTATTATCAGTCAAGCAGTGACCTATAGTACTTTTAAAGGGGTCTAATTCCAGGTAATTTTGGTTTTAAATGTCTTCGATTGTTCTTTTAGTTTCAGTATTTTATTTAATACATATACGTATTTTATGTATTACGATTCTACAAATAGCAGAGTAGATTATTTGGGATATTGAAAGTAAAAGTGAAAAATTCCAACTAACGGACAACCAATTCAATTCGTTTAAAAAAACAATTAATATTAAAACAAACTCTATGTTTGAGTCAATTTCATATTACAGTATAAAACAAAGGCAGAAAGAGTTAAAAATGGCCGGAGCAAAACGAGAAATACATAGTCGAAGCGCTATATAAAAATAATGTTAAAAAGACACGTAATAGAGTGGCGGCTAAAAAAACTACGAGGCACTTCCGTAAAGGGGTAACGATTGACTTCTCCATATATACTAAGAAGACCTCTTTGTTCAAGTCTCACTACAGTAGGCATTTTGTAAGATCAAGGATTATGTTTTATTTCCGTTCTATGGTAATCGTTGCGGAAATAATGCTCAAATAGTAATATTTGAGTGATTATGATAATGGTCGAAATTATCACCCGGCCGAATCACTGTGTGTTTATTTGAAAGAAAGATTCTATTAACAAGATGGTCATCTTATGTTAATTATTATTATTATTTATATACTCGTGTATATCATAGGTCGATTAGATTAGGTTAGGTTAGTTTCAAGATGGTTTCAAGCGTTTTTTATACAGGGTGTAACATAAAGGTGTAGTCATATTTTAGGGGGTTGTTATTGACTTCATTCTGAACAACTTTAACTGTAGAACCGATTTGATCAGAATAACTTTATTTTCAACTCGTCCTATACATTTTGGGCCGGGCGGGCACTAGATTTATATGGAGTGGAGTAAACAAAGTTACACAAATGAAACGTCAGAGGTAATTAAGTACTTCAAATACTAATATAATTTCCATTCCCATTTCCATTCGTATACTAATAAATATATAATAATTAATATATATAATAATTAAAAGTAAAAAAACATTTTTAAACAAAGCTTTTATTTAATGCCCTAAAAAGAAGAAAATAAAATTTCAATTAAATCAAATGCGTCATTTTATTACATTACACAATTTATACGATATAAAAGCTTGTTGCGAGATTTACTTGTGTAGACTTAATTAGGTGGGTAGGCACCTATTTGCACAGACTTGGAGATAAATCCCGCAACAAGCTTTTATATCGTATAAATTGTGTAATGTAATAAAATGACGCATTTGATTGAATTGAAATTTTATTTTCTTCTTTTTAGGGCATTAAATAAAAGCTTTGTTTAAAAATGTTTTTTACTTTTAATTTATTTTTAACTTTTTAGTCTTTATCATTACAGGACAAAACATCTAATCTAGAACTCGAGTGCTTGTCAAGACGAATCAAATGAGACCAAACACGATAGAATTGCGTCGTTTGGTAACAGAGTTCCCATGGCCACCTTCCGGCTCCAGCCTATGATCAGCACTATGTCATAAAAAATATTTTAGGACCAAAGTATTTGTTAAGACGAATCGAACGAGCCCAAGCATGATGGTGTTGCGATGTTTTATGACAGAGTTACCATGGCCACCTTCCGTCTCCATCATCAGATCAGCTCCAAGTCAGAAAAATATTGCATTGTCATCCAATTTACATACGTATGCAAAATTTTAGCACAATTGGATAGCGGGAAGTGGGTCAAATTCAAGCCGACATTTTTGACGCGAACCTTGATACATACCCACCCACCCACATACAGAGCAAGTTAAATAAAAGCTTTTAAAAATCAAAACGTTTCTACGAACCAAGTCTGTGCTACGAACCAAATTTTTCTCAACAAAATTGTGAGAAACAAACATGTAAAAAAAATTGGACAAGGTTCAAGGGGTGGAAAACGTTACCGCTTTTTAAATGGAAGCTCGCGCGCACATAATCCTCAGATTTTATCTGAGGAGAAAAGATTGGCACTTAGATAATTATGTAACGATATTAAGTTCTGTGCAATTCCAGCGGTTGGCTTTTATAAACTTAATTTTGTGTAAATAATTGAAACAAAAAGTAAACTTTAGAAAAAACCGACTTCCACAAACCCTATTTGATTAGATTGAGTTTAATACAAACTGTAACCCCTTATCCCCCCCCCCCTTGGTGAATTAATTTTGTCAAATCCCATATCAGTGCTACCCCACGCTACTAAGGAACCCCTGTACAAAGTTTCATGGCTCTAGGTGCACCGGTTTAGGCTATGCGTTGACAGTCAGCCACGCATTGTATTTGTACCTAGTATTGAGCAGATCTGATGGCCATATGTGGTCTTCATCAGCAGTTCCGCATCACAATATTATGCTTACCATGTGCATTTGCACGAGTTATTATGAAAATAACAAAAATCACTATAGGTCTGCCTATAATATTTGAAGAGTTCCCTGAATTTCTTCAGGATCCCATTATCAGATCCTGACCTAGTGTCAATGGGACCAATGGGAAGGTAAACCCTTTCAAACAAAAAAATAATTTTCCAAATCGGTCTATCCGTTTAGGCGCTATCGGGGCACATACATAAAAAAAACATCCGGACGAATTGTAAACCTCCTCCTTTGGGAAGTCGGTTAAAAAAGACAGCATTTGACTACTCGGTTTGATTATGACGTCAAAACGATCTTCAAATCGTAGTAGATATAAGTATTTCATTGAACTCATGAAGAAAATAAAGTTTCCAAAAATTATCTAGCATTCCAATACCACATTGGATAGATATACTTGGGTCTGTCCCAACACTCCCAGCAAGGTAGGTAGGTACTGTACTCTGCTAAGTAAATGCAATTATAATTATGATGCAAAGGATCGGTGCAGCGGGGAAATGCTGTCAGCTTTGCCTCGGAAATATACTTCAACTCGGTTGTTGTTGTTGTTGGATTGTTCAAGGATCCTAATATTATGTAACTAACTACTATCTTTGTGTCAGATAAATACATGTGTGTTTTATTGTATAGTACACATATTAAAATGGAGTTAGAATATTAAGTTAGTTCCTGAACTGTAAACACAATAAAATATGAATCATCCATCTCGTCAGACAACTACAGGAGAGGTCAAGTGACATAGAAGTTTAAAGTTCCTCAATCCTCATACATAACTGTACACGGAAGGGTTCTCATACGTAACACACATGCGGGACTGCCTATTCACTGTCCAATTTGTGGGACGAGCCAACACAATGTTTAATCTAGAACTCTATGTTTTATATTTTTACATATTGCTTCTGGCCCCACACTGGGATAGGAACCAGAAACAGCGCCGCCGCCGTCACAAACATGTAAAACCCAAGTCCGGGCATATTTTGTTCCTCTCCAGCCGAGATTCGAACCCGGACCTCCACCGATCATATCACCATCTTTTAAATACCGTCCAACCAGGTCGGATGGTGAATGGGCACGCACTATGCACAGTAACCGGTGCGCCGCCGCCGCCGCTGCGCTATACCAATGCCGAAGGTGAAAGTCAAGGACGTCACACTACATCGATCACTCACCAGTGCTGTTCACATCACATCGACTTATCTCATTTCTAAACCAATACACTAGAAATGGCAATTTAAATGTAATTAAAATGCCGATTTTTTTTAACAAAGTGTCGTACGCACATAATCGTCATCGTTGGCCTTTTCATCTTTTCAGATGTTTATTATTACAGCTGCACAAACAAACGAAAAGAAACCAAAATAAAAGGAAATGAATCCTGTAGAGATAGGAGATATTCTGATTTATATTCATGTACCGAACCATGACTAATTCATTTATCAAAGAGCGATAATTAAATGTTGTTTTGAAATATTTAATAACTTAATTAAACAAAGGTGCAATACAAATAAACAAAACATATTTTTCTCACGGTGCAACAGATATAGCTGCGTGTCACAAAAGCTTCATGCAGTTAGTTCATAAACAACTTCTCTCACAGGGGATTTTCGATTTTATTTTCATAATTTGTGAATATCTGACGAGTTCCTGAAACTTTCCTGAAGCACTAGAAGTGGTCGAAACTCATGAGAGCAATGTTTTTAAAGGCAATTTTAAATGTTCAATTAAACATAGTCTTGCCAGGATTTTGCTAGGCAACCCACTCGCAATGTGTTTTCTAGCATATTTTTTTTTATAAAACCCAAGTTTCATCGCAGAAACAGATGGGTGAAGGTTGAGCTCACTTCGTGTCTTTAATTATAAGATAAATCTAGAAGTAGGTCACAATAACGGAAACATGTTTCATCTTGATATGTGTGTATACGAAATTATGTTATCTTTCTGAGCAGGGAGATAATTTAAATGTTTTTGATAAACATGGCAAATGAAGACAATATAGGCGGCGTTTGGGCCTATTAATGTAAGTCTGTGGGTCCCATGAAAAAGGGTACAACTAGTTTGACTTGACTTTTCAGGAGAGCCAAAAAAGGATTAAGTTATCGTTCGAAAAAATAAACATAAAAGTTTTACTACTCAAACTATTGAAGCAACTGTTCCTGCAAAAACAATAAAACAATTAGCCATAACTCATATAATACTAGGAGGTGCGCGTGGGTGGTTTTGTGCACTTTGTGAAATAAGGCTGGCCACATACAGCCGGAATTTTTCCGGTTCGGAATTCCGAAACGGGATTCAATCCCATACGAATCCGCATAAATTTCGAATCGGAAAAATTCCGTATGTATGTGGTAGATCCATAGATTTGTATGAGTTTACTGTGTTCGTGATGATTCCGTTACGGAATTCCGAATTGGAAAACCGATTGTATATGGCGGGCCTAAGCCGGATTTTTTTAAGCCGGATTTTTTACCACAGCTAAAGTCTTCACAGAATAAAAGGCCCGTTTTGACAGTTCACGCCCATGAAGTTTCAACCCCTAATGCGTAGGTAATAAAAGCCAACTGTTGCGTACAAGTTGCACCTAGGAAAACCGCTTCTATCACCTATCTACGCGTAGGGGTTAAAACTTCATGGGCGTGAACTGTCAAAACGGGCCTTTTATTTTGTGAACACTTTAGTGAGTGTGCCTAATGTCATGTCATCGTGCAAAATTTTGTCTTCTTTGATTTATTGATACACATATTTTAACAAGTAGATATTACGGTTTTTGTATATTCTTTTTCAAAAAAACTGAAACAAGAGCCAAAATTTTGCAGTTTTTCGAGCACCATGGGAGTCGGTTGAAAGAACACTACCTTTCTCTTCCATATTAAATTTAAGTATTTGTATTTATGTATGTTTTATTTCCTATTTATATCCATTAATTCTGGTATATATGTACGTATTTGTATGTAGTTTATTATTATTTTTTTTTTTTATATTATTTATTTTTTTACTTAAGTATTTGATGTTGTACACTTGGATCTACCTATTGTTGATTTATTTATCCTTTCCTCCCTGGGTTTGCTGGAAGAAATCTCTCGATAGAGATAAGCTCGCCTTTGTACATGTCATTTCCATTTTTAATTGTCATAATGTATTTTTTGTGTGCAATAAAGTATAAAGTACCAAAGTATCACAAGGTTTTCAGGGTTGCAATTTTCGGTTTAAACTACTCTCAGAGGACCTAACAACAAATTTAAAAAAAAATCGTAGATACATGCGCGTTTGCGACGTTAGATGTTGATAATGACTGGCGCACCGACCTAATATGTGCAACTAACTGTGCCTATGCAAATAGCCAACTTATGTAGATTGTTGTAGTACAATGCCCATCTTTGAAGTTCAAGTTCAAGTTCAAAATTTTTATTGACCATAAAGTCATACATATTACTTAGTCAACGTCAATATAATATTAATATTTTTGTATACTACCGCCCGTTCGGAAGTTGTGGGCTTAGGGATGGAGCAAAGAAGGGCAAGAAACTCCCCCGTACCTCTTTTAAAATATCAGAGCCTTAAAAATACAATGTTATGTATTTCTACTTAAGTCTAAGGAAATACACCGAGAAGAGACGTACTGACTCAGTCCATCGCCCCTCTTTGGATTTCTGTGCGCTGAGATGGTAAAGACCATGCAGTTTTGTCATCTAAATATTCTTTTACACTGTAATAAGACTTCTTCAATAGGCCGTTTTTGACACATTTTTTGAACCTCCTTTCTGGTAGGTCCGTTGCTTCATTAGGTATTTTATTATAAAAACTAACACATACTCCCATAAAAGAGTGAGCAACCTTACTGAGTCAGTGAGTCTGAACGCGGGCATAGCAATCTTATTTCTATTTCTAGTGCTAATACTATGATTATGACCTAAAGTCTTAAATAAACCTATGTTTTTTCTGGTGTACATGATATTTTCATAAATGTATTGACAGGTAACAGTAAGTATATTGATATTTTTGAATTTGTCCCTTAGTGATTGGCTAGCATCTAGCTGATAGATAGCCCGAATGGCCCTTTTTTGTAAGACAAATATTGTGTTTATATCTGCCGCTCTCCCCCAAAGCAGTATTCCGTAAGACAATCTGGCAGTTCCTACATCTGTGATGTGTCTGATCTGGAAGAGTTGTTCCAGCTAAAGGAGACATGATTTCCTTTAACCTTAGTGTTTGCAAGCATCATATAATATTTAATATGCCATGGTCTCAAATCCCATTCGAACTAATTAAACCCAAGCCGTCGAAGGAAGAACTCTTCCAAGAAATCTTAGTGCGAATAAAAACATAATTACCTATTTATTAAAAGGAAAATACTAGCCTCGCTCTCTTTGGCTGGACTTGATAAAGGGATCAAGGGTACTCTTCATTTGACCTAATGACGCTTAATCAGGCGCAATAAGCACTGATTTTGCTCGACAGTAGCCGTTGATTCGAGGCAGGTATGTGCACGCGATTTGATGCTATTTGTCACGCAGAATCAATTTTCCCTGAACTGGCGGTATGGCCGGATATCGTGAGGTTTACTTCATAAGGTAGCTGAGTACTTAGCACAGGCGGGTGGCAAAAGTTTAGGCGTGTGCGCAGTCAATGAAGCTGCATTGAAAGAACTAAAGTATAGCTCGATTCCTATCAAAACAAAAATTCCAAATTTTTGTTAAAAGCGTTACAGCTATAACCAGCTCGTGTGAACCAATCGAAAACGGATTGGTCAAACGTCAACGTGGTTTGCTGGAAGAAATCTCATATTAGAGTTAAGCTCGCCTTTGTACATCTTTTTAGGGTACCGTACCCGAAGGGTGCCAAACGGGACCCTATTACTGAGACTTCGCTGTCCGTCTGTCCGTCCGTCCGTCCGTCCGTCCTGTCTGTCACCGGGTCCGTCTGCACGAACCGTAATAGCTAGAAAGCTGAAATTTTCACAGAATGTGTATATCTGTTGCCGCACCAACCACAAATACTGAAATACGAGAGATATTGCAAATTAAAGGGGGCCCCGATACAAGAGACGTGTTTAGATACACTTACGCATTTCAAAATGGAGATCTTGACTGAAACTGTTTATTTATTGTCATAGCAACCATGTCATAGACACATATACTACACATTTAAATATGATAGCATATTTCGCGTCAACCCACATGGTTGTGGTAGCCCAGCCGGTATGATGTAGACTCTCAATCCGGAGGTCGTCGGTCCAAATCTCGTGAAGGCATAAACTTTTTAAATTTTCTTTTTGTTTATTTTTTTATTGTTTTGAGAGCTTTTGATTTGTTGTACGATGGTACGGTACCCTTCGTGTGCGATACCGACCCGCACTTAACCGATTTTTTCTGTCTTAATTTATTTGTACATTATGTCAGCCTATGGTCAGCCTAGTAAAAAAATAAATCATGAAATTACTAACAAAAAACAAATTGACCACCAAAGTTATATAGACCATAAACATGATTTTAATGATGTTGAATGCCAATACGAGCAACAAAGGATACCTTCCATTATCTTTCAGCATCTTGATTAACCTCAGAAGCCTCTGCAAATAAATAATAATTATGAAGATTAATCAGTAACACTAGCACAAATAGATGAAGTCTTGTCTATGTCTATAGTTAAGGCACTCTCCCGTCTTAAAGACAAAATACTTCATCGGCATAGACATAATAAACGATCAAGTGACTCTTCATGGGTGAGTCTGACTCGCACTTGGTTACTTTTACCTTTTAGGGATCGGAGCCCTAAAAAGAAGCCACAAAACCGTATGGTCAAACGACATAATTCACGCACAATATTAAAATAATAAAATTAAATAATTTATCTTGTCATGCTAAAGGGGCACATTAAATTGTTTATTTATCGGATAGCATTATCTTCTGATTCAGAATAACAAGCCAATTAGTTTAATTATTTAACAGAGTGTTACATTACCGGGCGATGGATTTAATAAATAACTAGATGAAAACCCGGCTTCGCTCGGGCTCGGGTAAAATGTGAATGTGGGTACAAAATGAAGGTAGATATTTCTGTAGTTATCGGTTCTCAAGGAATATTAAAGGCAAAGCAAGGCATAGATTCGTTTAGCATCGTTCATTGTGTTTAATAAATATTGTAAATTAAAACTACAAATGTTTTTACTTAAATAACTTTAATTTAAAATCAACCTTAAAATAAACGAACTTTAATTAACAAAACAAATAGTTTTTAAGGTTTACTCTCGGTAAACCTCTCTGTTATAAAGCACCCAGTCTTTTTATTTACTTTGGAAGGTAAGTATGGTTAATTACACAATAAAGAACAACATTTTTACTACAACAACAACATTAGAACAACATTATCATACAATTTATCTATACAGGGTAACATTTAATTAGCTGACCATATTTTGGGGAATGATAGTACCCATCATTATGAACAACTTTCCCCAAGGAACGTATGGTCGCAAAAAACAATTTTTTTGGGTCTCCCATAGTAACTTGAATTCAGCTGATCGGGGCAATGTACTGGAAGACACATCGACTGCACCATTGCCATTGTTTGCAGTTTCTCGCAAATATTTTGATTTTACAGAAATTGCATGCCACTGGAAGTAAATAAGTACTTATTGAGTCTTACTTACAATCCACAGAAGAAAACATACAACCAAATTCACACAGTTACTCACCATCTTTACGAAGAGCCCTTCGTTGCATCCATTTTCCACAATTGTGGCAATGTTTGCCAAATGCAAGGAGATTCGGCTGCAAATGCAAAATGTTATGAAAGACCACGCTGAAAGAATGCGATCTTGCCTGGCACAAATGAAATACTTACGATTTTCGGCATAATATTATGTTTCTTGCACTCAATTCAATTTTTCACTGGCTTCCTCAATGATTCTGGCTTCTGCCAACAGAAGAAATGTGATTACTTTCTCTGTGACAGAAATGAATGGCACGGTATTTTGTCTGTGAACTATGAATCGGCATTTTCTTCTATTAAAGCTACATCCACACTATCGTTCCGCACGTTTTTGTTGGGATACCATGCTTAAAACGACCATTCACATTTCCTTCGGCATGTTTTTGTTGGGAAACTATGCCTAAAACTACCATTAGGCTACATCTACACTATGTACTAATCGTATACAGAAAAGGAACATGAATGCAACCGCAAATAAACGCAGTTTACCGGTTTCTAACCCTAGAAGACATGTGTGAAGAGACCATTGTCTATGGCTCTAAGTTACGTGGCCAATATGGCGCCTGCGATTTGTCTGTTCAGTAACATTAGAATTTAACAAAATACTCGACAATCCGAATTTTGCGGATATATGTTGTCGACTCGAAATCTATATTTTTTTATGTTTTATTATTCAGGTAAGGTTTTGATTGAGTCTACCGTACCCCTCGACGGAATTATTAATATAGATATGCTACGGCCTTCTGAACAAATACAAAGTCAAGTGCGTTGGGTCAATTAATTACCCAATTAAATTGCATAATGTTTTTGCATAATAAATAACGCCACATTTTTTGATAATGATAGACTCGTCTCTGATAGCTGCTATTTTTAGGCTACTTTTATGCTTTAGTTATTGTTCTGAGGTTTCTATAAACAAATAAAAAAATATGCTTTAATGAGTTAAAAAAAAAGTGATTAAAGTAGATTAGATGACCATAACCACTCTTCCTCATCTCAGTTAATAACGCCCTGTATGTAGCCGAGCTCATCCTATTGGTTTTCTATCTTACTTCTCACGAGGAGATGCAGCTTCAAATCTGGTGCCGATAACCATGTATACCAATGAGATAAAGATAAATTTGTGTAGCCCTTAAATGTCCCCACTGAGGAACACAGGCCTAATGAGATAAGAAGTCATGACATGAGACAATCGGACTTTCCGTGTTTTCTATCGCTACAAGTTGCTGAGCGGGAGTCGTACCCCCTGTTCCGAGTCACGCCAAAATCGATTACAGCGTCTACGAAGCCGGTCCGAGTCAGTTTTGGCGATACAAAACGATGGCATCGTAGACGCTATAATCGATTATGGCGCTGACGGCGATGTCACGGAACGCGACCGTAGTAAAACCGCCCCATCAACCTGCACTGAACCTTCTTGAGGTCATCACGAGTGTACTTCAAATGCCATGGGTCGTTATTTCTGTTCAGCTTCTGCCAATCATTAATTTGGCTTATCACCAAAAACACTGTGATTAGCGCGCTAATCGCAATTACTCGTAAGTTTGACATAAGTATTTCATACCTTTTTTTTAGCTGCTAAATAGAATTAAGACGTACTAATCATAATTAAGTTTTTGGTGCAATGGACCTAAGTCTTTTAGAGATAACACTTAGACCCTGTGTTGTAGATAGGTATGTAGAGTATTACTAAGCCCGATCTTTTAGCTAGGGTTACAGGCCATGCACAACCCTAGTTTCTTATTTATACTATGACCCTAGTAACAATCTGCGCTTGACCATGACTTAGACATCATGTCACGTCAATCACCGTACTAAGTAAGTGTGTGTGATGATTTCGCGAGATTTAACCTAGTGTGCGTATCATTGTGCCGTCATTACACGACCCTGCTAGTTTATGTTCACTCGTATGCATTATGCAGTTATGCACATCATGGTGCTACGCGAGGTCATGTCTGACACAGCTGAAATCTATATTGGATATACATATAGTAAGTAAATGTAGCCCATTAATGTCCCCACCGAGGGGCACAGGCCTTTACTCGGATCCGAGTAAGATTGAGCCATACTCCACCACGCTGGCTCAGTGCGGGTTCGTGGAGGGGTTTTTACGACTACTACATACTACGAAGTAGTGATAGTAGCCGCGACCTACAGCTTACCTATATACATATACAAGGTGTAAATGGATTAACGCAAAATGAGTAACTACTTTGTTAGGGACATCATTCTGAGCAACTTTCATTATGAAACCGATTTGATCAGAGAAACTTTATTTTTCACTTCCCAGTATATTTTGGCCTGAGTGGGTCGGCTGATTTGTATGGAGAAGTGAAAAATAAAGTTGCTTTGAGCGAAGTAGTTTCTCATTTTGCGTTAATTCATTTACATCTTGTATTTATATCTTGGCTAAAATCTATATGGAAGTTGCAGTGCGAGCTGCAATTAATGTTAATGTTATATGGTGTATCCTAAATTTCTACCACCAATAATCGAGTTGCCAATCTTAAGGCGTGTGGGCCTTAAGGCATTAGAACATAAAGTTCTTCAGTAGCACTTGTTGGTTTCATAGGTAATGAGGTTTCATGCCTATGTTCCGGACTCTTCGTCGGCCGAAGCACTGAAGCGTTGATGACAGGTCCATGTAATCGTGTAACGAACTGACTGATGCACATTTAGGCTAAGGTCTTGCTACTTTATTATGTTTTATGCTGTATTTAAGTAAATTTTGTTATGTATGAGGAGAAGTTCTAAGGGCAAATCAATCTCAATAATCCTATCGCTGTTATAAGTAATTATTTTGTTTCGAAGTTAGTCCCTCAGATTAGTCCCTTGTCCACTTTGAGGACTCTGTGAATGTTTTGAAACAAGGGCAAAGCCGAATGAATAACGAAAAATATACATAACCTGTAATAACTTCTAATGTTTGAACTTCATTAATCTGTCTGTACTCAATTTTGGGTGCAATAAATTGAATATTTGAAGAAAAATTAACACTGTTGATATGATAGCAAACGACAATAATGTAGCAATTCTTCAGCCCAGTCCTAACTCTTTATTAATCTGTGAGCCCAGTAACTAACACTAACCAAAACCTTATATTCTGAAAGGAGATCTAACCTACTACGTCTCCAAATCTACGCTTATTTGGTTAACACATAATATCACCTATCCTTACCACTAGATAAAATACAATACAAAGAACCACCATTTTTTCCATAAATCCCCCAAGTGAAGTTCCCTTTGGGATTTTTCTGCTCGGAAACCTACTCTACCTACGAGTCTTAGAAGTGGATTTGCCCGCGACGCTAACGCCCGCATATGGAAAATCTCAATGAATATACTCTTGATTGACAACACAGCATATAACCGCTTGGCAATATTTTTCCTACTATGTGCGTAAACGCAAAGGTCACTAACATTAACGGGGAAATCCTTAGATGTATTGGAATTTAAAGAACTTATTCAGGAATCTGTATCTCAATGAAGTTGAGGAAAAACTTTTAGTGCCTACCTAATTATAGGTATTTTGTATTTTGTTGTGTTGAATTAACATAAACAACATACATTGCTTCTGGCCCCACACTATAGGATACCCTGTGTCGTGGGAACCAGAAACAGCGACATAATAAACATCCAATTTTCCATATTTTTTAATCTTTAAAGTGTGACATGGGCTCTGAGATCAACAGTAGGATTGGAGCAGCAGCTGCAGCATTCGGCAAGCTGGATGCCAAGGTCTTCTGCTCACATGATATAAACTGGCTACAAAGATCTCAGTGTACATGGCGGTAGTGTTGCCTAACATTCTGTATGCTGCGAAGACTTGGACCCTGTACCGTCAACACATACGCATGCTAGACCGTTTCCACATCAGATTTCTGCATAAGATCATGCATGTCAGATGGTCTGATCGCGTGCGAAACACCGACGTGCTGTGACGAACCAATGTGAGTGAATTGAGGCTTACCTCATGCGGCGACAGCTTCGGCGGTGCGCAAGGATAGCAGAGCAGAGAGTCACAAAGCGCATGTTTTACTTGGAACTTGAAGAGTGAACACGACAATAATGAATTTCCATACTATTTTGCTGGCTCCTTTGGCGGCTCCTCAAAGTAGCACGGCAACACACACAGTGACACACATTACTAGCTTTGTTCGAGTAAATAATCTATCTTTTACGATATTCAAATAACTCTCTCAGCTACCAAAACCAAAAGGGAAATTTTGGTGCAGTGTGAAATTTCGGTGGATTTGGCATCGACCCACCAAAACCACCAAAATTGCTCCACCAAAAATCTTGACATCAGAATATCGCAGATTTCAGATTAACTATAAAAACCTCAATTAATTAATTCACTGTTATGTTATTATAGATATATCTAAACTCTACCAACTACAATGGGTATCAAAATGTAATCTTGTACACAACGGTCAAAAATAGAATCACCAAAATTGCAGCAATCCGCAATTTTGGTGATTTCTTTTTACGAAACCGTGAAAACGAAATACTTTCAATTTTAAAGGGAAACAGGAGAGAACTCACACATATTCTTCTAGGTTGCGCGATAGCACCCGACTAAAGGAAGTGGAGGAAGGGGTCGTTGACCGAAGGACCGAAGGGGGCGTTTGGTATGAAAGCAGGAGGAGATGTTTTATGAATACCACCAAAATTTCGGTTTTCCCGCGGACACTCCTTCTCGACAAGCTCTTGGATTTATTAAAAAGCCAAATACTAAAACAAACAAACCTATCAGTACATAGCACCACTAAAGCTGATTATAATAGTAAAGATTTGTTTCGACTTTCTTGCGCCACTTTTGTGTGAGAGTTGATATTAACCATGAAACCGGGTTCCGGACGCGCCACCAAATCAAAATGTGAAGGTATTTGAATTTCTCTTATTTATTCTAAATGTTATTACAAAATAATAGTGTTAGCACCACACGAGGAACAACACATGAAATGGTAAAAAAAGTTTCACAGTAATAAACCCATTTCACATCCCGATTTTCAGTCCCGCCGCAAAAAAGTGCCTTTGAGAAAATGACTCATATTGTGCTGTGGACTCAGTTCCCAAATAAACAAATAAAGAAATTATTTGCAGTTTACAATCTCACGTAAAAAATACGCGAAACAGTGTTTACAATTATTCGGTATTATCACATAATCTCTATCGTGTCCGTGGCTCAAGTCGTCTCGGTGTCGTATAACGAATCGATTTTCATGATTTGAAATGGTTCTTTTTTATTTGAGGACATCTAAGTAAACACCAAAAAACACGTAATACCCGCCGAGAGAACGGATCTAAGCCTTATTTTATGCGGAACCACAAAAAACGTTCTAGATTAGAGCTTGTCCTTGAGGGTAATTACAAATTAGAATACAAGAAGTCTTCCAAAAATAAACAATTTCATTCGAATCTTTTCCGATCAGATAAACATTTTTGCACTGTATTTTTAGATTTCATAAAACCAAGAAAATCCGAACTCTATCATAAATATCTACGTTACGGTCTATAGGAAGTACGGACAGAGAGACAGACAGACGGACAGCGGCGGAGGCTTAGTACCTAAATGGGGTCTCGTTTCATTCCGGTACAGTCGACTTCATTAATATATGAGCAAAACCAAGGCTTCAAATACAGGGTGACCTTTAATTAGCTGACCATATTTTGGGGAGCGATAGTGCCCATCATTATGAACACCTTTCCCCAAGAAACATATACCTAGTCACAATTCACAAATGAAATAAAAATATATATCGTCCTCCAGTACATTGTCTCGATCAGCTGATTTCAAGTTACTATGGGAGACCCTACAATTTTTTTCGTTTGCGACCACATGTTCTTTGAGGAAAGTTCTTCATAATGATGGGTACTATACTATCATTCCCCACAATACGGTCAGGTAATTAAATGTCACCCTTAAGTACACGGAATGGTACATAAATATCTGAGCAGATCCACATAATATCTGAGTTGTTTAAATACTAAAAACACCCTTTGACCTCGAGAAAATTCGGAATTCAACGAAAGTCGTCGAAGCGTCATGGGACCGCAGAGTTGGCACCTACCTAGCTCAACGCATCAGCATCGCGATACAGCGAGGTAACGGTGCCAGCATTCTGGGCACCCTCCCACCCGGCAGCGATCTGGGCGAAATTTTTAGTTTACTCTACGTCTTAGTTGTAAGTAGCAGGTTTAATGATATTTATCTTTATTTATTATTGTAAATTAAAAAAAAAAACGGAACCATTTCGACTAATAAAAAAATTACGAGTAAATCAAATATGAGCATAAGAATTTTTACGCGCTTTGCGATGTTCAAATCTAATTAGGTAGCCAGACTCTATATTATGGCTCAAAAATTATTCTTTCATTCAATAAGGGTTGAATGGAGCACCATCTAGTTTCAAAATAGGTAAATCTAGAGCTGATAATATGCGAACAGGCTACAAACTGTTTTACTTCTACTATGTTAGTATAGGTGTCGCTAGAGATGGGCAGCTAAGTATTGATTTTTCTCTTTCTTTGATTGTTTCAATATAAATGATGCTATCGAAGTAATTAACACATTTATTTGGCATCATAGATTACCTCCTGGGTGCACAGTTAACAGGCATATAAGTAACTTTGGCAACAAATATTATATTTTATCTGTCTTTACTGCTTCTTTATTGGTACTACAGGTGTCGCCATCTAGTTTAAGATAAGGGAATTATCACCTACACCTCATTTCACTCTATATTATATCTGCTTCGTCGCATTTCGAATGCTTTTGGCGTACAAAAGTTGAGCCAAAGATGTCACCACTGTACCTGCATAATTTTCACCTATGGACCAAAAAGTGACGTCCAGTTTTTTTTGTTTAGATTCCTCATTCCTGAGTGTATCCGAAAATACCCCATGTATGTTCCGCGATTTTTAGCGGTTTAGAAGTTATAGTATGTTTTTTTTATGTGATTTGCGAATTTTCTACCGGAGGAACTTAAAATGATCATAACTTTTTAATAATAAGATATTTTATATTATTTTTCCTCTCTCTCTCTCAAATCATTATTTCAAACTTTATAATCAATTACACAACATTCTTCATTACAAGTTACCGAAAAAAGGGTCGAAAGTGAAAACTTTAAGTTTGAGGTGGACGGAGTTACATTTTCAAAATTCTCTTAAAAAGGGATGTAGGGTATGTTAAAACTACTTTTAAAAACTTGGACAATTCATAAGCTTACCAAATAGTAACAAAAAGTTATTCTTTATAGGCAATTTTTCGATCAAATCGGCGTCCAAACTTATTAATAATAATGTTATCCAAAAACATTGTTTTTGGTTTTTTATGCCCACCATTGGTAAGGAATAATTAAAAGCATTTAAATAATCTCAAATTGAACAATCAGTGACATTAAAATAGTAGTTCATGAAGCTGTTGCATAATGAAGGGTTATACAAACCGGGTCTTTGAGTGATCTATGATTCGTAATGTGTTTAGCAGACTTGACATACCTACAGGTCAATGTACTCAGGGACAATATTTTTAATGTTTCTTGAGGAAAGTTGTTAGATGGTAGGCTAATTAAATTTCACCCGGTATCTTATATTTTCTTAAGTTTTATTTAAAAAATTGTTGGTGTCATTCAGTACCTACTTACTTGCATCTAATGATGTAAGTAACTATGTACGAGTGAACTGCACTGCTCTTTGGCTGCGTTTGATGATAACCAAGTTGCAAGGTCAGCCGTGGCGGGGTTAACGACCTCAGTGTTTGAGTGCGTGCGTTTGCTTATAGAAGCGGAGGGCGACGCCGCCGTTACCATGGTTACCGCACCGAAAAAGTAAAACTAGGGCTGCCGCGGCCAAACTTATTTATTATTTATCTTTGGGTATTTGAAAGATCACGAATTGGCTAGGTTTAGGTTCTCTCTCTAGAATGTCTTGAAAATGCTTTGCTGCTCGTTAGTACCCATGAGGGCTGTATGGAATGTACCGAGTATTTCATTTGGACCCGAACAACAGTGAATAAAGTTTTGACAGCTAAAAACCCACTTACATTTTTAACAAGTGCAATGAAAAATATTGCAATATAAACTGTCTAAAGTTAATTATAGGAACGAACAAAGTATTGTGAAACATAATTATTATGTTTGTTTAGTGCTACGCTTCCTAGACTAGCTTACAAGGATGCTCAACCTTTTGATCAGTCGGGCCGCGGGCCAGAAATGAACGATTCAGAAATTTTTGGCGGGCTGCTGGTGACGTTTAGGTACTATTTTTGATACTAGGTATTTTGAATCCACTGAGGGGGCAAAGGCAAAAGGAAGAAAACTCAGTCATTTGTGCAATAACTTCCTTCTCTATCTGTTTTTATCCTATCAGGCCTGGGTTTACTGGAATAAATCTCTTTTTAGATATAAGCTCGCCTTTGTACATATCTTTCTGTAAATGTTACGTGTTTTTTATGTTTTTGTGCAATAAAGTATAAATGAAATGAAATGAAAATGAAAAGTCGATAAATTATAGGAATTTCAAATACTTTGTATTGGCTAAACATAAATAAATCAGTAACATGCGACTTCTCTGATTAATAAAACCTGATAATTTTTTTGTTTGTGCTTCCAGAAATATTTACACAGTACAGTAAACGAAAAATATGTTACCATGTGGGTTCAGCTTTAAATTCCGGGGGACCATAGAAGCACTTAACAAGCATTAACTAGGCAATAATGCGCTGTTGTTGTTTGTGTGACCCCGAAATTTTACATGGCTCTATTAACCCGGCGAGCATGAGGTGAAAAAAAACACCAAGCATGAGGCAGGGAATTTCGGTTAAGATGAGGTACGAGTCAATCACTGTAACTCAAGCGGCATCAGCACACCACAAAAGACCTATAGTAGGGCGCCCCGAAAAATACACATCAAATCGAGCAACGAGCATCAATCTATGGGTGGCGCAAGAAATCAGGGAGACTGACACCTGATATTTCAAATGCCTAATACATAAAGTAATGAGAATACAGGAATCCCTATTATGAGGGGTGCGGAGCAAGCAAATTTTAAATGGCTATAGCATGATATTACGTAACGAGAAAGTAGACTGTTCGTCACAAAGGGCGGCTCTAGCTGCCCCGGGAAATTTGTCCTGAGTCACTTGTTACCAATGAAGACCAAATATTTAAAAAAATGTCCCCTGTCACCCACCTAAAACCTGCTGCACTAGGGTCCAGCCTATTCCAGGAAAAGCCTATTCAGTAAATCCAGGGCAGCCGCGGGCCACCTGAAATCATCCGCATAGCCTTGAGCGCCCTGCTAGACCGACAGGGATATTCACAGCTGACTACAAATTTCAATAGGTAGTTAGTGCTGAAAATAAAAATAACTACCGAGATTTATGCTTTCTTAGAAAGCAAAACAAAATGAGGTGACTTTCGAGTTACTTTTTGCTAAATGCTGAGTTATGGTAGGTATGAAATCTATATACCTACCTTTTGTCCTAAATTAAATACGACAAAGACAACTAAACAATCCATATTCAATACCTTTAAACCTAGGCATATTTTAAGATACTGCATTAGCTATGTTTTTAACGGGTGGTTTTTTAATACTCTTAACAAATTTTTTAAGTTGGTCTGTTAATCTGAGCAGTTTTACTTTTCGATGTGGTAAATACACAGTCAGACAGTGCTTGAAATGTCAAACAACAAACCATTGACAACGTCGACCGACATCGACAATAGTAACAACGTCGACATCGACAACGTCAAAATCGACTATCGTAACAACATCGAACCTATCTGGGATATACTACTATTCTCTAAACCATCGGTTCCCGAATGGTGTTCCGCGGAACCCTGGGGTTCCGTGAAAGGCTCTCAGGAGTTCCAGGAAAATTCAAGATAACAATTATTCTTTTTCGAGTCTAGCTACATATTGTAAATCGCTTTACCTTTGATATATTTAGGTGCGGTAATTTTGTAAATGTTATTATCCAGTTTCAATTATCTTATTTTAAAATGTTGTCTTAATTGACCGAGCGAGCGAAGCGAGCGAAGCGTCTCCGTTTCAGGTTTGGGCAAAAATGCTTTCGTATGTCCGGTTGTTCTCCTCTACAGGTCGCATTTATGAACCGATTCTCGTGAAATTTTGTGAGCAGGTTGGAAAAATAAATAGAATTTTTTACTCGAGCCAGTTTTTTGATTTTTTTCAAAATGGCGGAGATAAAATCGCTACAACCCAAACGGCTCGATGGATATTAACAAATGAGGTGTCGTTGGATTCGTAAAGACCATGAGAGTGAAACAGATGAGCGAGCGAAGCGAGCGAAGCGTCTCCGTTTCAGGTTTGGGCAAAAATGCTTTTGTATGTCCGGTTGTTCTCCTCTACAGGTCGCATTTATGAACCGATTCTCGTGAAATTTTGTGAGCAGGTTGAAAAAATAAATAGAATTTTTTATTCGAGCCAGTTTTTTGATTTTTTTCAAAATGGCGGAGATATGGGGTTTTAAAATGTAAAAAAATCGCTACAACCCAAACGGCTCGATGGATATTAACAAATGAGGTGTCGTTGGATTTGTAAAGACTATGAGAGTGAAACAGATTATATAATTTTAGTAAAAAGTCAATAGGTTGTATAAAAGATCGCGAAATGTAGTTTACAAAGTTATTGGTGCGGCTACTTTCATACTGCATGTACGTAACCAGGTACATTCATAAGTTTGTATGTGTTATTGAAAGAAAATTATTTGGGTTATTTTTTTTATGTGTTTTAGCAGTTCAGCTTTCCCACCGACATACTCGCGAGGTCTACAGCTCACAGAGCCACTAGTTAAAATGGGTCCGCAGTAGGCCAGTATGTAACAGTGGCGGTCCGAGATTGATAGATTGCCTAAATCTTGACGGTTTATGAAAATTTTCGCCCATGAGTTCTTGTGATAGGCACGTTACTCGACTTGCTAGCCATGTAAATCTTCTGAGAATCCCGTTACTCGCCTTTCTAGCTATCGACGCTGTCCATGAGTTCATCTGAGATACTCTTTACTCGACTTGCTAGCCATCTAAAATTTCCGGAGCGGCTAGCGCCGCCCACGAGTTCTTCTGAAGCAGAGCTCGTTACTCGACTTGCTAGATATGTGTAATTTCCACGGCGGCTTTTGCCGCACATGAGTTCTTGTCAGACACTGGTTACTAAACTTGCTAGCCTTCTTCCGAAAAGCTGGGTTTACTCAACTTACTAGCTATGTGATTTTTTTTGGGGGCGGCTCGCGCCGGACAGCCTCATTGTTCGAGTACAAGTAAATGTATATTTTGCTGATGTAAATAAGGATTTTTTTCACATGTCCTAAAATTTTTTTGACAGGGGTACGTGGAATTGTTTGAAGTGTGAAAGTGGTACATATGTGACTGCAAAAAGTTTAAGAAACCCTGATCCAGTGAATATATTTTTGTTCTAAGTTAGTTAGTCTACTTCTTACTTGAGCTAGGGTTCCGCACAAAAAAGGTGAACCAAAAAGGTTTCCGTAGCCAAAAGAATTCGGGAACCGCTGCACTAAACTGATGTTTTTTCTGGTACACCTACAAAACTTATATCGAATATCGATTGAAAATTTAATTACAAACAACAAATGTTCTTTGACAAAATGTCGTCAATAGTAATCTTTTTGAGATAATTCAGTTTTAAAGGTAAGAAGCGAAAATTAGGGTACATGCAAGTATCAAGTAACCCAGACTGTATACAAAAATCGTCGATTTTCAATTCAACTGTAAACATCCTAAAATCATGATTATTTATTGGAACAAGAAAGTAGCTGCCAGCCCTAACACGTTCCCTATTAGATAGGGGAACGACCGAACGTAGTTAACCACGGCACCGTGCCGCGATGCGGATGCATTCTGTGTCGACTGTGCCGTCATCCACACAGGCACACTGGTCGCGTATTGTGATACCCAAATATATAGAATTCCAGTAAAAGGTGGTACGTTTGTGGCTTTGCCCGACTTGGCCGGGTGGCACTGCCGGCTGATCCGTGCCCCCAGATACTTTTTACTGCTATGGTGATTGGTGATTCGAATAAAGTGACTGTTAATACCCATGGGTGTGTCAACCACTGGCGCTCTGTGATTCCCAACAGAGAATATAATCACTACTTTGTACGTCTTTGGTTACTCGACTGTGATAGTGAATACCCAATGGGGCGGTGTAATGATAACCTATTTCGATGGCTGACATTGTCAGATATGTACCTGAATCATCATTAATTGTGGCAATGGGCAAGTCCGCTGTCATACGAAATGCAGACTGACTGGCTAAATTTGAATGCTGCTGTGCTGTCATAGGTTCGAAGATAAAAATGCAAGTGGTAGTCCCGGAGACCCAGAGGTCCTGTAAATCTTTGATTGTTTCTTAACTATTTGTGTTGTGACTACCTAATAGTGACTTAAAACAATGGGTTAACGAACTAAAATTTAAATGTGATTCGGAATGCACTCTGCGTATAAATATAGTAAGTAGACCATTAAAGTCTGTGAAGTAGGCGTAATCTTAGATGAGACAATCTATTAGTCGTTAGTCTACATTAGGTTCTCGTATAATGGTGACATCCGATTCTCATTTAGGCCTGTAAATGTGTACCTACTAGGAAATAAACTCTGAAAAGACATGGTAGAGATTGATTTTTTCAATAGAGATGTCTTGGCTATACCTACTGATACTGATACAGAAATAAGACCATCCCAAAACAAATGATCTTATAAATGGCGCAGGCTTGACGCGTGCAGTAAACTTGGACAATCAAACAAATGTCCTGTGCTAATAGTGCTAACTATTCTCGGATAAATATACAAAATATGGAAGTGTCCTTTGCCTTTTCGAGTGCACATCATATCTTTGATTTTTTTTCTGGGTATCTTTCACCGTAAAATTGTAAAAACCGTGAGACTACAATCTAACGGGAAAAAAATGTATATTATAATTTCTTGATAAATTGTAAACACGATCGACAGGGTTTTTATGTTTTTTTTTGTACTTATCTACAAGTCAACCTAACACGACGGATAAAAGGGGATTCACTTCGCTCACTCCCTTTATCCTTCACCTACCCTGACCCACTTTGGCTTGGCCAGACGTTCATTTCAGCGCGTTATAATAATAATAATAATAATAATCTTTTTATTTCAGGTATAAAACCCATATTGACAAATACCTTAAAACTAGAGATACATAACATTTTATGAAACTAACCTAACTTAACTTAAGCCTAGCTAGGGATTTTCTTCCTCGTCGGTCTCGCCTCCCTATAGCGTCGGTAGACGACGCCTTCTGGCCAATAGTCCTTGGCCAGGAACATCTTCTTGAGTTCCGCCGGCACCCGAAGCTTGAACGACAGGAAGTCCTTTGGTCTTTTTGTTGTAAGAAGTACAGTTAGAACGGTACAGCTTACAATTTATCGACAGATTAAATTAAGATTATTTAAGATTCTAACGGGTTTCACAATTTCACGGTGACATATCCATCCAAAGCCCATAATATCTGTAACCTTTCTCACCGCGTATAAACAAGACATCAAAAGTTATACGTATGTCATTCACAGACCATGTAACGTAAATCCGCGCTATGGCGGACGGGGTAAGCCGCACGCCCGGCGTGATCCGCAGTACGCGGGAGTACCTCCTTGCCGCCGCCTCCCCTGATGAGAGCCACGTGCCGGCGTCCCCACTCTCCGAGGTCTCGGCTGATGATGACGCGTCGAATAGCAGCAGGTGAGCCGAGTGCACACAAAAAAACTTGTCCCAGAGTATAAGCCCCAGTGCTGGATTGAGCCAGCGCGGAGCCTGTAGCAAATTCTATCAAGGGGCCCTTGGGTTTTGTATTCACGCATTATGCATTTCTCAAGAGGTTTAGCCACAGATATTCAATCTTCGTACGGGGGTGGATCCAGGATTTAAATAACCCATGGCTCGAGTGAGGAAAACTTACAAAATCTCATGGGGATCTTTACCAACGATGTATAGTCGAGTTCATTAATATATGAGCAATGCCAAGGCATCAGATATATATGTACATGGAAGGGTACATAAATATCTGAGCAGATTCATCAATAAAACATATGTGAATCTGCTCAGACATATAAGTACCCATCCACGTACATTTATATTTGATGCCTTCGCATTGCTCATATACAAGGTGCAAATGAACTACTTTGTTAGGGACATCTTTATGAGCAACTTTCATTATGAAACCGATTTGATCAGGGCAACTTTGTTTTTCACTTCTCCATACAAATCAGCTGACCCACTCAGGCCAAATATACTAAGAAAGCGGGGCCCGTAGCATTTGCTACTCTTCCTACGTGGCTAATCCGCTACGCCCCGCAATAGTAATGCCCCAGACAGTTCCGTACATTTGGTAGATTTGACATAAAACTCGTATTTATCTGTCAGGGGCCCCGTAAACGAACAAGCATTTTTGACAACCACGTATGTTGCCAAGTATGCTTGATGGCTTACGGCCATGCTTGACGTGCTTGTCAAGCAATCTGCGTGCTTGATGTGCTTGATCATGCTTGATGAAAATTTTGTTCTTATATCTCTAATAAGAGTTTTCTTTGTTTCTGCTTTATATCCTTTTATGGTTTCGATTCAAGCACTGTTGCCTGGTTTCATAGCTACCTAGAAAACCGGACTCAGCGTGTGGAAGTTCGCAGAGGAGACGGCTCCATCTTGTCCTCAGCTGATTCTCCGATTACGAGAGGCGTCCCACAAGGATCAATACTTGGCCCCATACTATTTATATTATATAGCGCTGACATTACTCGTTGTTTAGAGAACTGTTCCTATCATTTGTACGCAGACGACTTACAAGTATACTTATCCTTTAAACCAGACGAAACCTCCGATGCTACTGAAAAGATCAACCAAGATCTCCATCGTATTGTCGCGTGGTCCACTCAAAATTGCTTAATGCTAAACCCCAATAAATCGAAATTTATGGTCATTGGAAGTAAAAAGCAAATAAATAATATAATTTCTCACAAGCCTGAAATAAAAATCATGGGAAAGAGCATTGAACTGGTTGACGAAATTAGTAACTTGGGGTTGCTGATGGACAGTACCCTCAGATTTGAGAAACATGTCGCAAATACAGTGCGTAATTGCTTTTATAGATTGAAAATACTGTACAAAATCAGGCCTTTCCTCAGTATAGATCTTCGTGTGCAGCTATGTGAATCCCTTGTGCTGTCGAAACTAAATTATATGGACACTGTATATGACGCGCGCCTCCTGAACCGATCTGAACGTCTACTACAGCGTGTTCAGAATGCGTGCGCTAGGTTCTGCTTCAACGTACCCCCCCGCACTCATGTCACCCCATATATTAATAAGTCCAATCTTTTAAAACTCAGTGCTAGAAGAAATCTTCATTTTGCGACGCTCTTGTTTGGATTGGTAAGATTTAAGGTTCCGGAATACCTTTATTCTAAACTTAACTGGTCCCGCAGGACCCCGATTAACTCAAGAGCAGCCACACTACTGCTGTCGTGTCCGAGACACAAGACTGCTGCATTCCGTGGTAGTTTTCGCTATGCTGCTACCAAATGCTGGAATAATATTCCACCTCCGTTTCATGATCTGAAATCAGTTAGCTCCTTCAGAAACACGCTCAAGGCACATCTGTTAGCAGCACAAAAAAACAGGTGACAGTAATAGGTACCAGGTCCACCCTAACTCACTAACTCCCGAACGCACAAACTCCACGTATTCCACATTACCTCCATATTTTCACTATGTACTTATGCTAAATTACACTTTGCCCCATACCCCCAACATTTAACTTAACTTAAGATTGTATGATTGTTTTTCTTGTTCGTTTGTTTGTTTTTAACATATGATTGGCTTTATTTATTTTTATTTTCCGATCGTTTCTTGATGTTGCCTTTGACGCATGGCGCCACTGACTGGTGCATAATTATGCTCTTTCGGTGTTTTTACTTTTACTCGGATTATACATTTAGTTTTAAGTTTCTAATTTTAGGAAATGGCGTGAACTGAAAACCAGCGTTACGTGCAGCTCACTGCTAAACGTAACATATGCTGAGTTCAAACCATTTTGACATTTAAACCTTAACCATAAACTGTGTACTATTTTTTTATTATTATCCCTGTGTTTATTTGTCAAATAAATATATTTCTATTTCTATTTCTATCAAACTTGTAGATTTGTATCTTGGCCCTTTATTTTAATTATCTTACTATCTAAAAGCCATTTAGTTAACAGTCCCACAACACAGATGCGACCGCCGCCGCGGCGAAAGAGTCTAATTAACAGAGTGAGCGATTGTGTCGCTAGAAACTCAGTATCAGTCACAGATAGCAAGTTAAGTATATAATTTGCAGTGTTGTTTATTAACGTCGCACGAGCGGGGGGAGGGCGGCGGCGCGGGCAGTCTGCCGCGATGCGTTGCCGAGTGCACGTCTGCATTCCACGCCTAGTTCTGCACGGAAGCGCATTGCTCGCACCGGACCGCGAGTGACCGACCATGGACCCCAATTGGGAGGACACCTACATGCCCGGCCCGTCCGGCCCGCCCCGCAGGAGCCGCCGACCACCAGGCTACTCGTTCACGAGCCCAAACGACCCCTCCTCGTCCCCCGAATGGGTTCCTCTCGATGTTTCGAGGACAGAGTTTCGCCCCCTGGAGCCGGCCTGCTTCGGCTTCCCCGAACCGCCGCAGCTGCTGCCGTTCCCGACCCCCCCGCTCCAGCAAACCCACCGGTACATTGCTCCCCCCCAGCAAACGTTACCAACCCCGTCCGAGGAGTTCCAAAAGTATATAGATTCGCTGAGGCCCCTGGCCCCATCGCAAGAGTACCAGAGTCCTGATATTGCGATGTCGTTGCCTGATGACTTTCCGTTGCAGTCGCTGGATCTCGAGCTGTACTCTGATGTAATGATGACGTTTCCTGATATAGTGGATGATCATATAAAGATGCCGTTGATGGATGATGCGGGTCCGGTGGCTGGTCCGTCGCAGGAGTTCCAGCAGTGTCCTGATATTATGATGTCGCTGCATGTCGATGCAATGCCGATACCTTCAATTTCGCAGGAGTTCCAAATGTATCCTGATATTGATCAGAATATTCCTTTAGTCGAATATATGAAGCCGTTCCCTGCTTTTATGGTGCCACTGGTGGAAAATTTAATGGCCTTGCGTGACAAAATGGCGGTGGGGGTTTCATCACGTGATCTGCTTCCGTCAGCTGAAGACGTGATGCCGGCACCCTCATCTTCCATGGAACCGCGCGGGCTGCATCAGAGGATCCCGGGATCTATGCTTGTGATAAAATCGTAAGTTATATAAATTCTAACATGTGATATACATATATAAGTACCTATAATCAGACAGCAGCGCGTACGTATTTGTTTTGTCGCGCTATTTAGTAATACGTATTACCATAGTAATCAACCGTATAATAGCGATAATATACCTACTGTACTTTGTGCAAAATTAACGGTCACTTTTCCATTTAGATCTAAAAGAATGAGGGCAGGATCATATCTCATCTTATTAACGCGTCTATATGAACACCACCTATAAAGAAAAACATTTATTTCAATACAATTTTTCATACTATTATGAAAACATTACAATTCAAATAAATTAATTACAATTCAAATAAATTAAATTGTATTAATTGGAAATTGAAATGACTTCTTTCCGTCGATTTATTTTACAATAAGGTTGCGCAAAACTTCTTACTGATTTCTGGCCAAAGAAAATAGCGTCTCTGTCATATTTTTTGGTACTAAGTCGGTATTAAGTCGGTACGAGAACTGTCACGTGTCACGTGTCACATGGCTGTCCCTGTCTGAGTTTAGGGCATAAATAAGGAAAGTAAACATAACCTCAAAATAAATAAACATTTATTAATTTAAAAAAATTGCTGATAAAAACAACAACAAATCTTACAGTACCGACCTCATGCATAAAATCTATCAAATAGAAAGAATAGACGTTACAAATTCGCTCGAGATATTCGTTAGTATGGGCAATTGCCCTCATTCTTTAAGGTACAAATAGGATCATCCCTTGATCCAATTGGTAGTTCAGCTGATGGTACACCTTTGTACTTTAGGTACACATTGTGGTCAGTATCCCGAATCTATTTATCAACAAGTTACTATTTGCAGTTGTTTACTGCTGGCAACATTCTTGCGTCTCGGATGTTTCTTATAACATCATGCACCCAATAACTTTACATAAACTTATTAACTGACAGCCGAACGGGTAATTAGGCTATATTCTGGCCGCTGAGAGAATGCGATCCTGACACATGTATATGTAGACAGGGACATGTGTAAGGATCGCATTCTCTCAGCGGCCAAAGATATCGAATGTAAACAAAACAAACAACGGAAGAGCATCGGAGTAGCTTATTTACCTACATGCATGCATATAACCACAGATATTTTCAAAAAATAAACTTTTGATGCAATATTAAATATACGGTCGCATGGAAGCCACGAACCCGTTTTGTTTGATAGGATACTTGTAAGAGTATAGGTGGTGTTCATAAAAAAGTATTAGGGATATGATCTATTTATTCTTATTTATTATTTACCTAACACTGAGTTGAACGAAATAATTTTGAAAAAGTTGGCATTTATCTAATTTAAGCGGCAGAATCTCATAGGATTGTTATTTGTTTCTACTGCTTCCCTTCCGCTCGTTCTCCTGGCCGAAAAAGAAAAATATTTGACATAAAAATTAGGGGAAGTTATGTTTTCATCCCTTACAACAGATATTTTCAGACGTCTTGGTGTCACCTGCATGCTATGGAGAGGCAGTCAGAGGGTTAAGGAATTTTATTTCGTTCAACTCAAGGTAATAAGGTCTTATACTCCGTAGCACAAGCAAAGATAACAAAACTCGCTCATTCCATATTCATATTATATGTATATCTACACATATGTATCTAAGTACCTACGTATATTTCATTATATCGTTGAGAGGTGCCTGCGCGGATATCAAATGGTTTCGACTAAAAATCAGCGCAGCAGCCCTGTTGCAGCTTTATGTTGAGTTGGATCCATTTCACTGGCGACGCATGCGTACATCAGCTTCTCTTCTGTTTCGAAAAATACTTACATGTTTACTTCTACAATATATGTCGATTTCCTGCCTTTGAAATTGCCTGTGTATGTGTACTGTATTTACTTAAAACCATGGACTGCCGGTTCACATAACTTTGCAATGTACGACTGTAATTTCCGCCGTATTTACAGTGTAACGACAATAAAAGCTGCGAGAAAGAGCTTTAACAGCTTCCTCGCCAGTCGCGATGAGCTTTATTATTTATTTAGTTATGATTTACGGCCTGGTGACAAAGCTTTTATTGAAATTACTTAAGTTTCATATGTTTTACCCTAGTCGGCAGAGACTTTTACCTCGAGAAATATCCGAATTCAACGAAACTTAAGTAGTGTTGTTTGTGACTATTCAGTAGTATAAAGAGGGTGAAAAGGGTGCTTGAAATTTTACATTTAAAGTTATTTATTAGGGTTCCTTAGCCAAAATTGTAATAATGGAACCCTTATATTTTCGTCTGTCTGTCTGTTACAAGCATCATTCTCAAAAACTATACAGGTTAATATGAATATGAATTGAAGTTGTATTTTGTGTGTTTTGTGAACCGTAAAGGATGGTATTAGCCTGGAGCTATCGACAATTTATCAGACGTAGTAGCGGGCAAAGTCATAAACAAAGCTGTAGGTTTATTATTATTTAGAAATAAAGCAATACTCTACGCAGACGAAGTCGCCGGTAAAAGCTAGTGTTATTATATATTTGTTACAATATGTGCCAATGATTCTGTGGAAGAATGGTCGTGAACATAACTTTGGAGCATTGATTGGGAAGATGAAACTGTCACATACATCGTAATATAACAAGTATTTGTATTACTGTGTAAACTTGTTAAATGTAAAGATATACATGTATGGAACACTCAATTGTAAAGATATCTTTGACGTCGACTGTACAATAATACAATCTATCATGCGTGGCTGACGGGCAACGCATAGCTTAAACCGGTGAACCTAGAGCCATGACATGAAACTTTGTACAGGGGTTCCTTATGTAGCGTAGGTTAGGTTAGGTTAGGTAGGTACTACAGTTTGTGTTACATAATAGTAACGTTCAGCCAGTTATTCAGTGGTCAATGTTGCGTGATAGCAGGCTTGCCCATCACCGCAGCTCTGGAATTACGAATGTTACAAAAATATGTTGTAGTTATGAGCAACTTTTTTGTGTGCATTTTTTGAGTCTCGTATGCCACTTTATGTTAAGAATGTTAGGGTATGGTTACTCGTATTGCGAGTTGTATGTATGTAAGTATCTAAGTTAGTATAAAAATGCATGTGTATACGAGTTCATAAAGTGAAATATGGATGACGAGTCATTCTTCGGGTCTGTCAAATTATTAACTAAATGCTTCTGTAGGATGTATATTTAAGTCATGTTAAATGATTGACTTCTAAATCTATAACCTGCCTTTGTCCATCGTTTATCTATGACTCCATATATGAAGAATTATTTTATATTTAATAGCTACTCCTACGTACCTTGTCGTGGCAATAATCAAAGGAAGTTGTGTTTTCTGAACTATCTTTACACTCATAGTTCTAGCAATAGTCAAGGAATTCCTTTATCGTTGTTTTGTTACATTCTCACCCCTTTGTTAACTCTTGTGTCATCTTAATTAAGTTTCCATTTCTACTAATTAGTCAGTCTCGCTTTGCTCGAACCTTTGAAAGGCGCCTCGAGCAGAGACGGGCATCTTCCGTGAATCCTCCTACGAATCATCCCAATTTTGGTAACATTCCCGTGAATCTCGTATCTTTAGAATTGAACATTTATTTATTTGTATGCGGTCATTGTGTTAGCAGAATGGACCCCTAGGGATGTATGAGTAGCATAGGGGATGTATGAGTAGCATAGGGATGTAACTCACAGTAGCTTTGCATATCACCGAATCAACAAACGGCTGCAGACTCACAACAACTCGTTCCCAGAGGCGTCACATCTCTTTGAAAATAGAGACGTATCTATGGCAAATGGCAAAGTACAACAGTACTGTATTTCAACAGTGTTAGACAATTCAACTTCAATTTTATGCTTGTTAAAGTTTCGGAGAACGAAATCTCTATTTTGGCAGATGTCCATTCGGGCCTATAATATGACGCGCCGATCTCATCACTGTATATACAAACACCCTCAACCCAGTGAACGTTACTAACGATAATGTTATCTACATAGTAGATGGGATCCATGTGACTTGGCGGCCAGCGCGATAAAGTAAATTTTCGAATGGCATCTAAAATTAAACTTGGCACCAACCATAAAAGAAGTGCTCCGTACTAGCGCGAGAAATCACACCTTGAGCACTTTGCCCTCGCACTTGATGGCTTTCAAATGAAGTGACTGATGAGTCTTTCGGTGGTAACTTCCATCATCTTGCTCTTCATCTTTATTGAAGAAATCTTGAAACACTCAACCGTGTGCTTTGTTTGATATCCTTCGTCCAATTACGAGGATGAGTTTATTTTCAGTCGCTTTTGAACCCGTCATATCTCACTATATACATCACGCTCTCCCCTTTGTGATATTGAGTGATGTTTCCGATCCCACTCCCCACAGAGCCTCATATGTATTGGATGATAACAATTTTGAAAGAATTCTTTATGTATTTGTGAGTGGTTCCGCGAAAAGGGACCTTATGGGGGTAAAAAGGTACCGAGATAGGTAATCGAGTTCCAAGTTTGGAGTTGTGTCTATTCGCGGTTATTCTGACGACCGACTAGTGATAAACCCCTTATTAAAAAAAAACTATACCACTTAAAAATAATCTGTTCTTAGAATAAGTAATAGTACTAGCGTCTAGCGTCACAGGCCTTCCTGTGACATTATGCTGAGTCTGAGCATTTTTGCAGTCGCAGCATGAGCACATCGTCATCACGCAGCGCAGCGAAACCATCCACTCGGTACGAATGGTATTTTTAGGGTTCCGATCCTTAAAAGAAAAAAAAGGAACCCTTATAGGATTACGTTGTTGTCTGTCCGTCTGTGCGTCTGTCCGTCTGCCGTCTGTCCGTCTGTCCATCTGTCCGTCTGTCCGTCTGTCCGTCTGCTCGTCTGTCCGTCTGTCCATCTGTCCGTCTGTCCGTCTGTCCGTCTGTCCGTCAGTCCGTCTGTCCGTCTGTCCGTCTGTCCGTCTGTCCGTCTGTCCGTCTGTCCGTCTGTCCGTCTATCCGTCTGTCCGTCTGTCCATCTGTCCGTCTGTCCGTCTGTCCGTCTGTCCGTATGTCTGTCTGTCTGTCTGACCGTCTGTCCGCCTGTCAAGACCTTTTCGGAGGACGTATCAAGCTAAAATTTATATCAAATCAGCTCATATGTCATTTGGTTTACATGGATGACATCATACTTTTTTTATAGAAACCTAATTATACAAGTGTGATCGGGACCTTGGTGCGCGGGTCCTACTCGCATTTAACCATTTATGCGTTTATTGTTTTAAGCTGTGTTTGTTTTATGTACTTTTCTATTTTGGTGTGTTTTTTCTGAATTGCTGATAGTTCTATTATACTCTAAAAACTTTTCACTCCGTAAACTTTATTATCTACACATTCTTTGTGTATTTTGAGAATTTCTCTTTGTGCGCTATGCGACTAAATTTTGAGACATTTCATCCACATTTTTCATTGGGTATGATTCTCGCCGTCTTCGATATAAGGATATCGAATGCCTGTGCATTTTGCGAATGATTTCTGAACATTATTAAGTTTCAATATTTTGCCAAAGGATTTCCTGTCTAATGAAAATAACATCTGTGCATTGTGCGAAATTATGTACCATTTACTAAATTATTTTCTAACTACAGCCTTACAACGATCTTTTGGCGCGCGGTGACAGGTGGTACTAACTAACGCTTGATGACCAAAAGGTCCGTTTTAATGATAAGTTGCGTAGAGCTTGCGCCCCCTGTAAACGTCGTTGATCAGCCAAAGTATCGTTGGAAGACTGTAGAGCATGCTGTTCCCATGCTGATTGATTGAATGTACCTGTGAAACTATTTCCGACGTCTGAGAAAGAAGGCACGGTTTAGTGCTTGGCTGTGTCGGGATTTCGGGATGGGGCTGATATGCTTAGCGAAAGGAAGAAAACAGTTATTCACTCAAATACAAAGCATCGGGGAGACAGCCTGAAACTCAATTTCTGTCAAATGGGGCATTGAATAACTGGTTGAACGAACGTGGGCTCAATTCCCGATGTTCGTTTGTTTTTCCTTGATTTTAGGGGAGGCGAGTTGACCGCCCACCTCCGATACTCAGCTCTTACGTACCTATTTCTATTTGGTAAATTTCATGAGTCATCTTCACCAGAGTTCTCTTCTCTACGAGAAACCGTAAAATAGAATCTTGTGCCAACTGGACCGCATTGACAAAATTTATGTGAAATCATTGAGATATTCGAACAACATTACGGGATTGGATTTTATGATCATCTTGGACTGAAGTACATCGTTTGGTAAATTTACTAGTATTGCATTACCTATGCACTGCACTGGAAGTTCCCGTGGCGAAATAATTCAGTTTATTTGGATGATCATAAACTTATTATGATAATTTGGAACAGTGACGTCGGTGCCGCCAAAACTTGCACTGATTTTCACACCCGTATGTCAGACATTTGCTTGACAGCTCCTAGACATAGATTTATGTAAAAGCGTCCTCAGAGAATGCAATTTTTGATCTCTTGAGTTGCAAGAAACCAAGTACAGCTAATCCCTTTCCGTTCTTCTCCTATCCTCTCCTTCCGAAAAAGAAAAATATTTGACATTAAAATTAGGGGAAGTTCAGTTTTCATTTCCTTGCAATAGACATTAATGGGCGATTAAAAAAAACAACTTCAAGGGTCGTTGTAATATTCACAAAAATTACTTACTCTGTGACGACAACAGATTGTGTCATTATGACACACGTCGATACAAAGCCATCTGTCAGCAGTTTACAGAACTATTTTTAGCTGTCAGAAAATCGCCTATTGACGTATTGGTGCCCACTACTACATACAGGGTGGAACAAACAAATGGGCCCTGGAGAAAAAGTAGGTACTATAAATCCTTAAGTAGATAATTTTATTTAAAAGAAACATTTTTTTTTTATAAACAAAACTGCATTCAATTTTTTTATTATTCAATTGACTCGCCCGGGAGTCGAACCAGCAAAAAAAAACACTCGCTATTTTTTTGCTCTAGTCGATGCAGTCAATGATAAAGATAAAATTTATCCAGGAAACATTAGGTCTTACGTTCGTCTGTCGTACGAGATATTTGTTATATTTACTTAATCTATTGTCTTACTGCCAATTACAGGATAGCCTAATATAATCTTTTTAGTTTATGCGGTCGTGGAGGACAAAAGAGTATGCGGAAGAAATTTTTCCTTCCCCCGGACTGCCCACATCCGCGCGCGCGACGACTACGGACGTGAGATTCATGGGACGGGACGGGGGACAGGGACAGAGCTATGCGGCTAGCAATAGCAATGCTTCGCCCCCGCCCCCTTTGATCAACTTTATACATATACTAAGATCCGAAGAGAGCTCGACCTTCACCCATATGTTACTGCGACTAAACTTGGTTTTTATCAAATTTTGTATGCCAGGATTTGCTATGCCTAGCAATGCATATATACCCACTCGCGATGTATTTTTAACCGACTTAAAAAAGGAGGGGGTTATCAATTCGGTTGTATGTTTTTATCATCATTATTATTTTTAATGTTTGTTACTTACATCGAACTGGTATTATTTAAGAAAAGATTTAAAAAAATCTTTCTTTGTTGGAAAGGTACAATAGAATATAATATATTTTATAATAATATAATAAAATAATCCATAAGGTAATAGTTTGGTACCATTTTTGAAAATCAGGAATCGGTCCAGTAGTTAGGTTTCTACATGAAAAACCTGTGAAGTTTAATTTGTTTTTACCTGGATGACATTATACATCCAGCGTTTTCGCTGTTTATAGTCATTGTCACGAGATAAATTCTGACTTTTAGAACCTTATATTCGTTTACTTACTATATTATGTAATACGTATGGATTTCACTGTTAGGAGACAGATTTCGTAGGCTCGTTTTCGGGTCTATCTAGACGACATTTGTGTACCGAGCGGGGAGGACTAAGTGATAGGTCATGAAGTCGGTTTTTTTAAGTTTTTAACTTGGTGAATTATTATCTAGTATCTTAATAATTGACTGCATCGACTAGCGCAAAAAAAATAGACAAATAGCAAGCACAAAGACCAATAAAATAATTATACGTACGCTTTATCGGAGCAGTTTATCGGACAAACAGAACGCTCGAAGAACCTTACCCTGTTTCTTGCGCAGTTTGCTAATATATTTTTTAATACAAAATAAACATTAAACAAAATATTTTTAACTTTTCATTAAGATGTCGTCTAGGTAAAAACAGGCCAAATTTTTACGGTTTTTTTACGTTTTTTTTTCTTTCAAGATACTGAATGGATTTCAAAATTTTATGAAATGGGACCAAACTGGAATCATGCTCTATCATATACAAGCATGCTCTATCATATACAAAAGATTCATAATTACTACCAAAGCGAAGTAACGAATACTCCTTTTGTGAAGTCGGTTGAAAGTTAATAAGCACGTAAAGAGTAATCTAATCACAAGTCAACATGTTGTTTACAAGTGAGAAAATTATCTGTTTTCATTTCACGAGTACATTTCGAATGAATCTAAACTTACTTCAATACTTTGTACATCTACTTATGGAAACTCATAAAGGAAAGTTAGAAAATTGTGTTATCTAAAGAGAATGACGTCCGAGTCATCCGTGTAGTTAGTTACTTCTTATTTATGATCGCTCACAGACAATCGCAGTATCTCATAAAATATGGCTGCTTGTATTTTTTAGGGTTCCGTACCCGAAGGGTGCCAAACGGGACCCTATTACTGAGACTTCGCTGTCCGTCTGTCCGTCCGTCCGTCCGTCCGTCCTGTCTGTCACCAGGCTGTAACTCATGAACCGTGGTAGCTAGACAGGTGAAATTTTCACAGATGATGTATTTCTGTATTTCTATGACAACAAATACTAAAAATTAAAATAAATTTAATATTAAGGGGGGCTCCCATACAACAAACGTGATTTTTTTTGCTCATTTTTGCTCGATATTGATAATGGTAGCAGGTAGACGCTTAAAATGTTCACAATATATTGAGTATATTATTTACTTAAAAAATAAATAATTAAATTAAAATTAAATTAATATTTAGGGGGGGCTCCCATACTTTTTTTTTTTTTGCGGTTTTTTATAGATAATGGTACGGAACCCTTCGTGCGCGAGTCCGACTCGCACTTGGCCGGTTTTTTATCTTATGGAAAATCATTGTCTGTCCCTTTTAAGCTTTTGGACAGGGACGTAGAAAAATAAAACAAGCCCAGCTTTTTCCCGGCATTTTCTTATCCCGTTAATTTCGTACATATTTACTGTCATAGTACAAAATTTAACCAGCAAAGTGCGAGTCAGACTCGCGTACCAATGGTTTCACACAAATCGCAATGTTTGTGAATAGCCCGGTCGGCATAGTGAAAATCCATTAAAAATTCGAGAAAATTCCGAATTCAAATAAACTTAATTATGTTAACATAACATAAACATGTTGTTTGTAGCTATTCAGTAGTGCTACACCCAATTTTCCGAACAAATAAAGCTTGTGCTAACTTCAGCAGGGGCAAAAAAACGATATTTTTTTGGTACTTCTTCCAGTTTTTCACGTTTAATTTGAAAAAAGTCAATAATTGTAAGAAATATGAGTGTATGAGTGAATCAAACATGACCAAATTTCGCGTCGATAGCAAAAAGAAATACTAAAATAAATTTCCAGGACATCTTGGTCTATAAGGTTTTGGGCCGTACCCGTTCATTCTGTAGATTGATAGTTTTGGGAGTATTCTGGATGCGGATAAAATTCAAAGTCAAAATCAAAAATAAAAATAAAAATAAAAATTCAATTCCCGGGTTCGATTCTTATTATTTTAACTATTTATTTATTTGGTACGATTGTGCGGAACCCTTCGTGTGGGTATCCGATTTGCACTTGGCCGATTATTGAGGTACCGAACCATAAAATTATAAAAAAATATATGAAAAATCTTTCTTTCTGCGGTTTATTTAGTATGTACACATAGAGGTATATGTCTCAAAAGAGAACGCGGCGGAATCAAACTTCTCCCCTCGCTCCCCGCTCCCCCCCACGTGCCTCCCTTGCCTCCCCGGGTTTAATCTACTCGGGACTACGTACAGAACAACTGTACCTTTGAGCGAATAATCCAGTATCAAACGGTTCCCATTCAAGAACTTGCATTCCTCGCTTTAGTAGGTAGGTAGGTACCCTATTACATGCAATAAGGACTCTAGTATAGAAATTGATACAATATATAATTATGTACTTGTTGTTCCGATCTGAACGCTGCCGCCGCCGCCGCCGCCGCCCCCGCGCCCGGTGCGTTCGCACGCCTTCGTCCACGTGCGCCGCGCAACCCCACTACCCACACACACACACAGCAAACACGTTGTAACACTCAGCTTACAACAATGCCCACAAACACTAAGCTGAATGCGCCACCCAACAAAGCCGTCGATGAACATCTCGCCATGTAGAACTGTCGTCAGATAGCGTAATGCGTAATACTATATTTAGATTATACTATTAATCATTCGATAGTGTGTGTTTGCACGTAAAACAGAATGCAATAGGCAGCCGTTCCTACTTTTATTATATGAATTTTATGTAAGTACCTAGTACAAGATATAGAGAAGATACTTAATTGTTACTTACTTTCCTCAGTCGATTAAACTAGTGGCTCTGTGAGCTGTAGACCTCGCGAGTATGTCGGTGGGAAAGCTGAACTGCTAAAACACATAAAAAAAATAACCCAAATAATTTTCTTTCAATAACACATACAAACTTATGAATGTACCTGGTTACGTACATGCAGTATGAAAGTAGCCGCACCAATAACTTTGTAAACTACATTTCGCGATCTTTTATACAACCTATTGACTTTTTACTAAAATTATATAATCTGTTTCACTCTCATAGTCTTTACAAATCCAACGACACCTCATTTGTTAATATCCATCGAGCCGTTTGGGTTGTAGCGATTTTTTTACATTTTAAAACCCCATATCTCCGCCATTTTGAAAAAAATCAAAAAACTGGCTCGAGTAAAAAATTCTATTTATTTTTTCAACCTGCTCACAAAATTTCACGAGAATCGGTTCATAAATGCGACCTGTAGAGGAGAACAACCGGACATACAAAAGCATTTTTGCCCAAACCTGAAACGGAGACGCTTCGCTCGCTTCGCTCGCTCATCTGTTTCACTCTCATGGTCTTTACGAATCCAACGACACCTCATTTGTTAATATCCATGGAGCCGTTTGGGTTGTAGCGATTTTATCTCCGCCATTTTGAAAAAAATCAAAAAACTGGCTCGAGTAAAAAATTCTATTTATTTTTCCAACCTGCTCACAAAATTTCACGAGAATCGGTTCATAAATGCGACCTGTAGAGGAGAACAACCGGACATACGAAAGCATTTTTGCCCAAACCTGAAACGGAGACGCTTCGCTCGCTTCGCTCGCTCGGTCAACCATGTGATCATGTGATACTCAAATGTTTCATGTGGTCCGATTAACTGAAGAGTAGAAAATTGGGAACTTAAGACGTATCTTCGTTATTGATTGTGGAATCGATAACCTATTTTTCAACACACGTGCTCGTGAAGTGACCCTTAAGATGTTATGGCCGATCTACACTCTCGCCGAGTGGTCTCGTGATGTCTCGGGCGAGAGCTCTCGTCCGAGAGGCCTGCCACGAGAGGTAGGTACCCTCGACACTCTCATCGCTTCAGTCGCGGTTGCGAACGCCGAGAGGATGGACGTGTTAGAAGTCGCTTGCGCTCTTACGCTATGTGCTGTCCATAAAGATGTCCCAAGAATTAATGCATTAGATCAAAAGCGAACCAAATTGGTTTATAAACTTCTTTACATCCAGCACCAGATTTCAAAGAACTTTGTATTTATCGCAAGTGTCCTCTGTAAGTTGCCATCAGAGAGTCCTTCTTTTTCTTCAGCCCATCCACAGGGAAACCAGTTTGTTCTGATATCCTAACCCAAGCATCATGCATGCATGCTGTGCACTGACGGCGAGCGAGAGTCTAGTGCAATGCTCTCGGTCTCCTCGCGAGACATGCCCTTTGACTCGGGCCCAAAAACCGCCCGCCGCCGGAGCGAGAGCAGGCGAGACATCACGAGACACCCCGAGCGCGGCGAGAGGTACCCTCTACCCCCTCTACATTCTCCTCCTCGCCATGTCTCGTGTTGTCTCGGCGAGAATGTAGAACGGCTATTTTATTATTACCGCACTAGTGTGGTAATGGATGTAGTTTTTGGACAAGTAATGAAAGCAAAGAGTTTTTATGCTGGAAAAATATTACTTTTTGACTTTAATTATTAATTAATACATGTTATTGTCAAAATGTTAGAATATAAGATGACTAAACATTTAAATTTTCATCAAATTACTAGCAAACTAAGAAAACTCAGATGTTTGTTATGGATCATCGTTTACTATGGATATTTCCTGTTTTGGCTTTTGCATTCAAAGTCAACGAGCGAAAACAAAAAAAAAAGTGCGCGCCAGTTTCAGCCAGTTTCCAACAAGTCCCGTTTGGCACCCCTCAGGTACGGTACCCTAAAAACTAAACACAAATAGACAAATATAATAAACTGCCGAAGAAAAACAAAAATATGTAGAATGAAACAATCAATACCTTACCTATACTATGGGATCGGATTATCACCCCACACATTCTATTGAGAAACTGAGCTCTATCCATTCAAATGAATCAAGGGAATATGCTCCAAGTACTCGATCATATTTCGCAATTCGCAAGCCCAAGAACAAAAGATTTCCAAATCATTTCCATACAATCAATTGTATTATAGCCGATGTCCTACTGTACTGCCGACTTTAGTCTATCAGTATAGACTATAGCTAGAGTCTATAGATATAATTACGAAAGTAAAAACTATGATTGTATAGTAATTCCAGAGGCGTTACAATTTTACCAAACTATTTTAAAAGGAGTAAGAATGTAGAAACTAGCTCCCGGGCTGGGCGGCGCACAAGTATTTAGTTCGTTAGTGTGGCCTTCAGAATTGCACATTTTGACTTGATATAAACCAAACAAGGAGCATGATTCTCGCGCATTCGATATACCGATATCGACACCTATATTGAGTTATTTTGATATCCGTATATCGAATGCGAGAGAATCATATAACCCAGAATATTAATTGTGCCAAAATAATTATTAACTAAGATATAATTATATAAACTCTAAATTTACATGGCTATGACAAACCTATTTGAAGTTTTAGTTTTTCCCTCGATTTTAAACTTATACCAGGGTGCTAATTTTGTCTATGCTAATACCATACAAATTAGAATTAGTACTTAACCCTTCGTAAAAAAGAGATGGCGTGAGTAGTAAGATTTGTACTTTAAACGCCATGGTTTCAGATAACATACTTCTAACTTACTTCTAAGTGGCGCTAATTTAGAATAAATTCTAATATCTTAGCGCCATCTCGTGGTATTTGCAATTTTTCGATGGTGCTGCACCAAGTGATAATGGCCTCGAACTAAAGAAGCTTCCGTAGCATCTCAGTTTACGCCGGTGTCATATTTTGTTCTAGGTGGTCTATCTGTATTAGTATAATATGCTTATTGACCGAGCGAGCGAAGCGAGCGAAGCGTCTCCGTTTCAGGTTTGGGCAAAAATGCTTTCGTATGTCCGGTTGTTCTCCTCTACAGGTCGCATTTATGAACCGATTCTCGTGAAATTTTGTGAGCAGGTTGGAAAAATAAATAGAATTTTTTACTCGAGCCAGTTTTTTGATTTTTTCAAAATGGCGGAGAAAAAAAATCGCTACAACCCAAACGGCTCGATGGATATTAACAAATGAGGTGTCGTTGGATTCGTAAAGACCATGAGAGTGAAACAGATGAGCGAGCGAAGCGAGCGAAGCGTCTCCGTTTCAGGTTTGGGCAAAAATGCTTTCGTATGTCCGGTTGTTCTCCTCTACAGGTCGCATTTATGAACCGATTCTCGTGAAATTTTGTGAGCAGGTTGGAAAAATAAATAGAATTTTTTACTCGAGCCAGTTTTTTGATTTTTTCAAAATGGCGGAGAAAAAAAATCGCTACAACCCAAACGGCTCGATGGATATTAACAAATGAGGTGTCGTTGGATTTGTAAAGACCATGAGAGTGAAACAGATGAGCGAGCGAAGCGAGCGAAGCGTCTCCGTTCCAGGTTTGGGCAAAAATGCTTTCGTATGTCCGGTTGTTCTCCTCTACAGGTCGCATTTATGAACCGATTCTCGTGAAATTTTGTGAGCAGGTTGGAAAAATAAATAGAATTTTTTACTCCAGCCAGTTTTTAGTTTTTTTTCAAAATGGCGGAGATATGGGGTTTTAAAATGTAAAAAAATAGCTACAACCCAAACGGCTCGATGGATATTAACAAATGAGGTGTCGTTGGATTCGTAAAGACCATGAGAGTGAAACAGATTATATAATTTTAGTAAAAAGTCAATAGGTTGTATTAAAGATCGCGAAATGTAGTTTACAAAGTTATTGGTGCGGCTACTTTCATACTGCATGTACGTAACCAGGTACATTCATAAGTTTGTATGTGTTATTGAAAGAAAATTATTTGGGTTATTTTTTTATGTGTGTTAGCAGTTCAGCTTTCCCACCGACATACTCGCGAGGTCTACAGCTCACAGAGCCACTAGTACTAGTATGGGATGATGCAGGCCACACACAAAAAAGCAGGCCACGCCTGGACTGGAGTAAGGAAGTAAACAAAGAGTATCATTGATTTGAGAGGCGGTGTCTTTTGTTTGACGAGCGAGTTCGCCCTGCTTGAAAAAACTCTCAGTAAATAGGATTTACTGCAGTACAAAGAGGGCGTGAAAGTTGGCATTTTGTGCATTGTTTATAGAAAATGATCCATTTTCAAATCACTATGCATGAGTGGGGTACACTACACGGTAATGGTTTCAAATTGGTTGGTAAGTTTATGTACATAGGTTAGGTATCAAAACACGCGTATTGACAAAATTAGCTATAATTTGAAAAAATAAAGCAATTGGATAAAGGACAACGGCAGTGTGTGGCCTGCGTTACCTGCGCATACGCAATATGTAGGTACAGTCTTCCAATGATCTTTTGGCTGATGAGTGATGTATACAGGGGGGCGCCAGCTCTACACAGCCTAATGAAACGAACCTATCATCAACACAGACCTTTCATTCCTCATTGTTCCAACTCAGCGCGCGCCAAAGATCGTTCGAAAACTTGTAGGTTCATAGTTCTGTGGTGCCTTAGTTCAATCAGGGAACATCCTGTTTATTTATTTTGATACGTCCGTCCATTTTCGTTATTATAATTTGCATTTCACAATTGTCGGATTATCTTAAATCGATGGTTTCTTTCACTTCAGGTACAGTTCACGTAAAACGAAACCATTCACTGAAGAAGAGAGTTCTCGCTCAAGGTAACACTTCCATATTTCCTGATTTTTGGGTAAACTTACCGCTACTCGGTGATAGTGATCGTAAAGTTGTTTCGGCTGTTGTTGGCTACTGCCTGAAACCGCCACATCAACCCAAACTGCGCCAGCATGGTGGAGTATGGCTTAATTTTACTCATATCTGGGTTAAGGCCGTGCTCCTCGGTGGGACATTACTGAAGGAATGAATGACAGAAAGGGTAAAAAACTATAAAAGGTCGCTAGCTTGACAACGAATTGCATGAACGTATAAGCTTTGACAACACATATTATTATTTCGCACGGAAATCGGTCGTATTCGAAATAATCGCACTATCTTCATACTTAATGCCGTAAATACTTAATACGTTAAACTTACGATAAATTGTAAACTGTACCGTAACTTCTTACAATGAAACCCGTTAGTAAACTGTACCGTAACTTCTTACAATGTAACGCGTTAGTAAATAAACTCAAATGATAAATGTCTGGACGGAGTGGTGGGTCAGGGCAGGTCAAGGATAAAGGGGCTAAAGCAAATAGCGGGAATATTTGCTCGCTCGGCAGTTAGGGGCACAAACACAATAAAATATTATATTTCATGTCATCAGACTGCATTAACATCAGTCAACATGCTGCTCTGTTTTGAAACAGCTGCAAACGAGACGCATACCGGCATTTTGTTTTCCTCATGAGTTTTAGGCACGGTATTCAATCTTTCAGCCTACATGTAGTGTAAATATTGAATTCTTTGCCTTAATCTCACGAACAACGAAACTTTGAACAAAACTTTTTTGTGTGAATTCTTCGTGAACACCCGCCAAAAAGTGTCACGTGATATGAAGTCGTAATGAGAAACTAAATTTTTGATTGTCATTGGGATTTACGGCTTATTTTCATTGTACTTAGGTGAAATTACCAATCCTATTGAGAAATGAAACGAAATTAAAACTGCTTAAAACCAATCTTGACCTAGAGGCATTTCCTGCAGTGTCGTTTTCATGCATTACAAGCAGTTTTAATTTCGTTTAGTGGTCACATACTCTGAGCACGAGATTATTATACCTTTTCGTAATTATTATCTTGTGCCTCTTCAATTTTCAGATAATATGTATATCCGTGCGAGACGGACTCCTTGTTGTTGTTGTTGTTTGCCCTTGAAATAGTCTATCTAGGTAGGTTTTTAGGGAAGGTAGGTTTTTCAGCCGATCGTAGAATTGGGCGCATCATGATGGGCAAACAACCAGGTCTAAAAGCACTTCAAAGGTGCACAGTAGTCCGTCTCGCACGGATATACATATAATCTGAAAATTGAAGAGGCATAAGATAATAATTACGAAGAGGTATAATAATCTCGTGCTCAGAGTATGTGAGCACTAAACGAAATTATAATTGAAACAAAAAGTAAACTTTAGAAAAAACCGACTTCCACAATCCCTATTTGATTAGATTGAGTTTAATACAAACTGTAACCCCTTATCCCCCCCCCCTTGAGAATTAATTTTGTCAAATCCCATATCAGTGCTACCCCACGCTACTAAGGAACCTCCTGTACAAAGTTTCATGGCTCTAGGTCCACCGGTTTAGGCTTTGCGTTGCCTGCCCGTCAGCCACGCATTGTATTTGTACCTAGTATTGAGCAGATCTGGTGGCCATATGTGGTCTTCATCAGCAGTTCCGCATCACAATATTATGCTTAGGTACCGTGTGCATTTGCACGAGTTATTATGAAAAACACAAAAATCACTATAGGTCTGACTATAATATTTGAAGAGTTCCCTCGATTTCTCCAGGATCCCATCATCAGATCCTGACCTGTTGTTAATGGAACCAATGGGAAGGTAATCTCTTTTGAACAAAAAAATAATTTTCCAAATCGGTCTATCCGTTTAGGCGCTATCGGGGCACATACATAAAAAACAAAAAAAATATATATATCCGGACCAATTGTAAACCTCCTCCTTTGGGAAGTCGGTTAAAAACTGCTTGAAACCAATCTTGACCTAGAGGCATTTCCTGCAGTGTCGTTTTCATGCATTACAATTTAAAATGCAAAAGGTTGCAACTTGCAATACAATCGTAATGTAATATTTGCTATCCTTTTTGCACAAAACAACGAGCAAGCAAACTATATCGGATATCAGATACGGTATTCCAGATCAGATATCGCTTATATCGTTCTAGATCTAGATGGTTCTAGGTAATAAAATAGTAGTAACTGACATTTCAAATTCCTAATAGGACATGGTGGAATCAACAAAGAATAAGGTGTCAAGTAAACAGATGAGTCGATACAGGATACTACTCGCTTAATGTGCATGAGAAAGGAAGTACAGAGTCATAGAAAGGTTACATGATGTGACTAACGAGTAGGAAGACACACGAGAGGATGAGGACATGGACACACATGGACTAATGCTAACTGAAAGATGTTCTGTCTGACTATGTGTGATCAAAGCTGAACTGTGATATGAGGCTGGGCGCAAGACGCGGTTCCGAATTGCGAATTGCCGAATTCTATCCGACCAGAATCCCGAAACAACTAAAGCTTACAAGTTACAGTCCACAGATCCGGATCTAGAACAGACGGGCAACAGCAAAATATTTCTAAAGCTTTCAGCGATAGGTATAACTACAGCCACAGATTAAATAGGCTTTTGGCACACGGTGACAGGATGATGACCAATGAGGAATAAGAGATCTGTGTTGATGACTGGTGATGACAGTTTCATCAAATTTAGTTGCGTAGAACTAGCGCCCCTGTAAACGTCACTCAAGTGTTAAAAGATCGTTTGAACTTTATATGCGTACATAAAGCTCTTTCCTTGTGTTTAGTTTGTATATGCGTACAGATGATAAGGATAATTTGGCAGAATTTACCGAGTGTCTAAGCGAGATTAATATGATTGTAGAAAATAATAATACTGAGTCAGTTTATGTGTTAGGCGACCTTAATGCTTGCGAAAAATGGGCGGTGTTTGATCATTTTGCAGTGAATAACTTAAAGACTCTGACAGCTGAAAGAACAGGGTATTTATTTGTATGGGAGAACTGTAAACTTCCAATGCCGGAAAAGTTAAAATTTTAAACCTTCTGCGTTCCAGTTCTGATAGGAGACTTTTAATGCTGACACGATGGGATGTATTGATAAAACAACATGAAGGAAAACTAGACACTAAAGTGAAGCCAATATGACGAGATAAAGAATGGCAACAAACTTTGAAGAAATTATGTAAATCAAATCTTCGAATTCTAACAATAATTGTCATCTATGAAATGAATCGTCGTAAGAATCCGAAACAGCCGTATATATCAAAACTATCTATTGTTTCAACAATAATTTTGTATATTAATATGCTATAAAAATATCTATTTTATGATATGATCCACACATTTTTCCCCATTTGTCAGGAGATTCGTAGTCGGAGTCGGGGTTAAATCGGGTGGAGGATATCACTAAGTATACAGGTATTAGAGACCGTCCCACACATACAGGGTGACATTTTGGGGAATGATAAGTACCCATCATTATGAACAACTTTCCCCAAGAAACATGTAGTCGCAAATGAAAAAAAAATTCGTCCCTCAGTACATTGCCCTGATCAGCTGAATTCAAGTTACTATGGGAGACCCAAATTTTTTTTTCATTTGCGACTGTATGTTTCTTGGGCAAATTTGTTCATAATGATGGGTACACTATCATTCCCCAAAATATGGTCAGCTAATTTAATGTCACCCTTATATATACTGTTCTAAGCGTATAGGTACCCAAAGTCTCTTCTGAATACACTGTGTTCTACTTTGTGCTTCCTCCAAGACTTTGTGTATTGTCACCTGAATAGAACCTTTGCTATCTTTCAACAGGGACAAGGATAATCCGCGCGAATCCCGCAACAAGGCGGAGAAGCAGCGAAGGGACCAGTTGAACGGGTCCATCACAGAACTGGCTTCTATGGTCCCGAGTGTACTATCAGCCAGGCGACGAGTGGACAAGACTGGCGTGCTTCGTCTGACCGCGCACTATCTGCGAACACAACAGTACAGTAAGTCAAACTCCTACTTACTTACTCACATCACAACTACCACGAATCCTGGGACCTGAATTCTACTGTTCACAAGCATACGACAAGCCTCTAACTGGCGCCAGCGTAAGTACGTTTTGGACAGTAGAATACGAAGTACGCTGCCTTCACGCTGGCGCTTGTGAATTGGATTCCGGTTTCAGTAGAATACCGAATATCTCGTATTGAAGTTTGTACCAAGCTTGTAGTAATTCGGGCCCTGGAGCCTAGCATAGCGTTCTTAGTCCTCATGACCGAATCGGTTGGCTATATTTGCTGAATGACGATTGGACCGGAATCACCTGACTGAAATGTAGATGCGCCCTTGAGGGTCGCGATGTATTTTTAACCCCCGCCCGACGAAGGAGAAAAGGGGTGTTATAAGTTTAACGCGTAAGACACTCTGTGTCTGTCTGTCTCTCAGCACGTGGAGCGTTAACGGGTGAACCGATTTTAATGTTGTTTTTTTATTAGAAAGTAGATTTTTTGAAGATGGTACCATCGAGCTGGTCTGATGATGGAGGTCGAAGATGGGAGCGGGAACCCTATGATGCTTACTAGTAAATCTTTCGAATTTGGACTCATTTGGTTTGTTGTGACAAGCCCTTTGGGAATATGAAACCATCGAGGTGATCTGATGATGGAGTGCGATGATCGAAGGTGGGAGCTGGAACCCTGGGATACTTACTAGTAGTAGTAAACCCATCGAGTTTAGGTTTATTAGATTCGTTGTTAAGAGACCTTTTAATTTCACCTGATGATGAGACCTGGTGATGAAACTGGAAGACTGGGTTTACGCGGGTTTTTTTATGCTAAAGTTATTAAGTACTTACGAGGTCGCATCGCGTCATGAAAAAAGTTGAAAATCACTGGTCCAGTGAGTTTGATTACAGACTCACTCGTTCACACATTTTAAATACGCATCTTCCTAACACCCCACTTCCTAGCATCATCCTAACTCTTTAAAATAATGTTTTAAAGCAAATAAATGAATGAGTAAAACTTGTCATAATTCCCAAGGCGTGAAAACTAACCAGATACATTTTTGAACGCATTCTAATTAGAGTGAGGTATCGCTAGACGGTCATGTTTGTCTTCGTCACTTTATATAGGTACGAACGAGTAAGTATCTCCTTGGCTTGACTAGCACTAATATTTTGTAGGCAAATTAGCTGCTACAGCATGAGTGATGCGAGTGTTGTCTCCAATACGAAACACTCTCGGGTGCCAAGGGGGCATTGCGGGGTGAGTGAAGCTGAACAGACATCCCGCAATACGAGCATGGACGCGAACCGTGATCTATTGTGGAAGATACATTAAACAGACTTTTATTGATTGGATTCGAATCCCGCCCCTTATTCGACTGAAATCAATAGCGAATCCGACGCAGTTTGTGTCAAATTAACGTTTGATGTACCTACCTATAGGGAATAGGGAATCTGTCACTTTTCCAGAATAGCAAGAATGGCCTTTGTTCACGAGCGTTGGTATGTTTAGTTATATTTATATTGTGTTTTACGGTCTTCGATCATTGATCAAAGTTTACAGTCCTACAACTTTAGTCCTTTTTGACTGGAGGCACAGAAAAGGTTTCCAGGGCAGTACACAATAAAAACAAAATTCCAGCGCCATCTAGTCGGCAATTTAATAAATAGTCAGGATTGGAAATATCTCGAGATTTGGATGCTTAGGACGTCACAATTCTTGGCATACGGCACACGGTGCATCCTAGTTTGAATAGAATCGCTGAATAAATAAGAAATAATAATGTTTATTATTACGAGATGGAAATCCAGTAAAATTTGTGCTCATCTGGGTATTTATATCGTAACTAGAGGATTTAGGGTTGTATTTCAAACTGAAATTCAAAATGCATTGCTTCATTGTGATTCAAGATCTTACAATAATATTGGAGATGCTGAAAATGAAGCTATACCAAAAATATGACCAAAAATAGTTTCAGCCCGATATTAATTAATTAGACTATGCTAAAAAGTTTTTAATGTTTATTCATTTAGTTAAGTTTGTTAGTTCTTGATGTATCATTTGTACGAAATAAACTAAGTCGGGATATACTAAGTCAGTACTACGAACCACGTTTCCGATATTGTAATTTTTAGTCGAGTGGTTACCGGCACGATGCCCTGTGCTACAGTTACTATGCCATCCATACTAAATTGCACCAAAATATATTCCCACTTTAGTAGAAACTTCTACGTTATTACATTCTTACGCAAACTAAAAGAGAACCTAATCAGATCCGAGCTACCTCAAGTGCGCAAAAACGAACGGGTGTTATGGTGGAGCCGTTCTAAGGGAGAGCTGAAACAACTTTCATAGCTGAGAGTATAATATCTATGGCCTCCAAACGTTCTCGACAAGCTCTAGGTAGTATCAGATTCATCTATAATTTTACATAAAAAATATATTTCTAAAGGGCTTATCAATAATGTTTGTAACAGAGGCTTACTTGCCATCATCTAATCCTTACAACATTCAGCGAAGGTATCAAAGCAAAGGCTCTCTCTACAGTTTTCCTCGATTATTTTTACAGTTTTTCAGGATTTTGTATCTAAGAAAGTTTTTTTAAAGACTAGACATTTTCCCAGAGCTCCGTGGTCTAAAGTTTTCACGCCCACGTAAGAGATGATGGTTTAAATTCAGTGCTTACACTTCAGTAATTACGGACGCGGACGTACTAACGGTGAAGGTGATTAACAGAATCAAACATTCAGTGTCACTTGCACCAAACTAATTTTGATTTGATTAGTGCGCTAATCGCATAATTAGATTATATTTCATACATTTTGACAGCTGCTAAATATAATATAAATAAGATGCAAATGGACCTCAGTCTGCGATGATATGCTAGCCCCCTGTCACTCTAATAGTTATTAAATAACTGGCATTAGCAAGTGGCCACTGGCAACGCGGGCATCATTGTGTCTCTGCCATCCCTTATATGAAAAGACGTGACGTATGTGTGTATTACATAAAAGTTACACCCAATTTATTTGTTTAGCTAGCCCGTGCACACATTCCTCTACGTGTGCTCTAAACAGGATTTGCATTTTGCAATGTTTGTTACTGAGGCATCTCCACTGGGAAATCAGTAAAATTATGATGCAACATCACCTGGAAAGCCATTCTACTGATTGAAATGTTTATTTGATGTCTTTCTCAAAGTTTAAAATCGATCGAATCGATCGAATTTTGGCGTAATTTTACTTTAGTTTCCAAGTATAAAATTTTCACATATAGCTTACTAATCCGTAGAAAGCAAAAAAATATACAAAACAGGCTGTGTAAATTTGACACACAAATTCCTGACTATTGATAATTTCTTTAAAAAATAATGAAAATAATCTTTAATAATTTATTTAATAATACTTACATATTTCATACAAAATGCCATAACATTCAAACTGCTATGGAGGGCCTTTAACTCCTCCGATTTTATTTTGTTGCATGTTTCTCATTCTGGGAGTTAATTAACTATGTATTAACAGCTCAAAACCCATACCTACATATATTTTTTACATCTGCTATAAAATATAATGTATGCAAAGTACCTGTCAAATCTAAATATTATAATGAACAATTTTCTGTCTATTGTCGCAAATGGCATGGCATACAATACATACGAACGACATTTCATGCGGGTGATTTTTATATAAGTTCTATTTTTGGCCACACTGGGATGTGCCAGTAAGTTTGTGTTATTGTAGTATAAGTTCTCACGATATTCTTTCACTTCTTGGTACATCCTATCCAAAATCTATTACATGAAGATGCGTTTACGTCACAAATACGATTAGGAGAATCATCCTGGTCTGCCTATCTTCTGCTTATAGCTTTAGTACAGAGATTATTATATACAATTGACTGTGCCTGCGGGGGAATGCGGCTCGCCAGACGTTTGTCGTATTCAACAAACGTTCGCATACGCAACCTATGTACGATGACGGGCCGCCCCAGACAGTTTCGCAGCGGCTGACCAATCACAGCTCTCTTACCTCGTCCCCCGCCACCCCGCCACCCGTAAATTGGTGAGTTGTGTTTCAAACGAAAATGTATCTATGCGCTATCCACTGGATAAGTGCTCCCTGGACTAGTAGTATGTATGTATATACCATTTCCAGGGACTCTATTACTCCACACTACATTGTTGATGTGAATAACAACACGGACTGTCCGAGTTATGCTGAGGCCCGTAATATTAAACAGCTTTCAGCTGTGTTATCTCTAGCGCGTGAAAAATACAGACCAGCCTAACTAAAGCAGGTTTTTATTTAAACAACTAAAGGAACTTTATTAAAATAACTTAACTATTATCCGAGTTTTCAAACGTGTATTTATATTTTTAGGGTTCCGTACCCGAAGGGTGCCAAACGGGACCCTATTACTGAGACTTCGCTGTCCCGTTCCGTCCGTCCATCCGTATGTCACCAGGCTGTATCTCATGAAAATAAATCCAATATTAAGGGGGGGGCTCCCATACAACAAACGTGGTTTTTTTTTCATTTTTGCTCGATATTGATAATGTTAGCAGGTAGACGATTAAACTGTTCACAATATATTGAGTAAATTATTTACTTAAAAAAAATTAATTAAAATAAAATTAATATTTAAGGGGGGCTCCATTACAACAAAAGTTTTTATAGATAATATTACTGAACCCTTCGTGCGCGAGTCCGACTCGCCATTGGCCGGTTTTTTATTTGTTTTCCTGCATTACGAAAGCTTGCATTATATGCGCACCTTCTTAAGTTTTCCGCGCCCTAAAATGGTCTTCTGCGCCAGAAGTCCAGAAACCTCTCAGACAACAAAGTTGTGAAATACTGTACCAACAGAGAGATCCAAAAACCAAAATGAGAGTGATAGGTAGTGCATTTGGCACGTGAAATACTTTAGTAGTAAGGACTCGGTCAGATTGACTCACTATGAGTAGCTTGTCGTCCTACGTGCTCGCCCTCTCGTATGCAGCAATAAATACTACAACATTATTGTCTTACACTACTACTAAACAACAAAATGACGCAGTACCGTGATCTAGTTATTTAAATCGGCGAATACTTTTCTAGTTTCACCGCATTCCTACCTACTGTGAATGTAGTGTAGTAGAGGAATGCAATGGTCCACCCACGACATGCCCCTCTGTTTATAATATGCATGCATATCACTCGCTATACTTATTAGTTGGTACCTATAGCTTAGGAGTACAGCAGGACTTTACTCTGATTTATGAGGCGGATGGTTCCATCTGTACTTTAACCACCTTTTATTGATATGAGTACCCTTTCAGCTTTCGTGTTGTATCTGTCGCAGGCATTTTGTGTGATTCCGCCGTTTACATACGGCGTCGCCAGTTTATAAACGCTCGCTGTTTTGTAATATGCCGAAGGCAAAATGACAACTCGTTCAATTGTTGTAATTTCAACGTTGGTTGTAGTTTTAGGGTGACCATGAAGAAAACACAGTTTGGACAAATCAGACTTTATTTAAGCAATCAGTATGCGTTGTTGAGGGGAAGAGCGGTTGGAGGAGGGGTTGCCAGGAGTAGGGGGTCGCCTCGCTCCGCTCCGCTTCGCTCCGGCTCCCAGTTCTGCTTATAAGTGTGTACCTAACAAACCTATCTTTAGTTTTCAAACAGGAAGTAGAGCTCGTCTAAGCTGAAATGACGCGCCCCACTCCTTGGTTTTGTAAGACAAGTAAATACGAAACCAAGGAGTGGGGCGCGTCATTTCAGCTTAGACGAGCTCTTACATATAATTGATTTTTTTGACCAGTAATATTGTGCAGGGGTCTTCCGAGAACCAGATTCTATGGACACCTTAGCATCTTTTAAGTGACGGATAACCTCAAAAATCTTCTCAGTTGTCCACTGCTTTTTTACTGCTCCCGCTTGAAGATCGTAAAGTTTTTTCAACTCACTATAGTAAATGTCTTTAAAATCACAATTATTTTGCGAAAACACATAGTATTTGCACTATTTTCAATCACTTTTTGTGTCACAAAACCACTACTTGACGCCATTTTGTTTGTTTTGGTCAACAGCGACGCGCGTGGTAGAAACAGAACTAAATACTTCAATTTGCCGCGGCATTATGTATATGGCGATTCAATCGTCAATCAAATGTTTAGGCATATTAGATAATGACACGGCATTATACATTTTGCCTTCGGCATATTACAAAACAGCGAGCGTTTATAAACTGGCGACGCCGTATGTAAACGGCGGAATCATACAAAATGCCTGCGACATATCTAAGCAAACAGATATTTTTTACACGATGCTTCGAGTAACCGAACCATTTAATAAACCATTACAAAATCATTCATTAAAGTAAACTAATGAATCATTTATCATTAGCAGTCGTCTGGCAGCTCCGTTTATAAGTTTGAAAATAGAGCCTACCGCAACTGGACGAGACCTATCGGATTTGAATTATGTTTGTTTAGTTGGGTAATTAAAATAATTATGTAGTTTTTACGCCTTTAGTATCCCTTAGCTTAGAATATGGCTATAAACCTGGATCACCAAGTACGTCATGGCGGTGTTTACTCGTGTTGCGATACCTAACATTTGTAGGTTCATGCATACAGTGGCTATATGTATAGCTCGCGTCTCGTATCATATCAAACTGATCACGTGCCTGGCCGTGGTTTTACTTATCACCTTCCACAAATGAGGAGGTTAGGAACAAAAGGTGTAATGTATTTGGCTTTTTTCGCTTTTTTTGCTATCCGACTCAAACCCCTGAATTCTATCATTATAAAGCGCTAATTAACTTTAAAAGGCGACTAATTTCGTATAAAAGTCAACCTCAAAAGCTGCTTCCGGTACAAAAAGTGACATTTTTACTTCAAAATCGATCAATGTGAATATTTGGAAAAGTGTAAATGACACCTTTTGTTCCTAACCTCCTCAAATATAAACAAGGCCCTGCCCTAGCTGGTCTTTGGAATGTTAATATTTTGTACTTAATTATGCGCTGTAGCGTAGAGGCTATCGCTGTATGAAAGACCAAGTAGTCATAAACCTAAATCTGACTTGACACACTAAATCTGACTTGACACACTAAACATAATTTAAAAGTGCAGCCCTAGTGCATCGCTATAGCGTTTGCACGTATTTTTTTCGGACCGGCAAGGCAGTTTATAACGATAACTGAACTGCCTTCTAACTGTCTATGTATCCAACCTCCAGCAATCACTACTGAGTAAAAGGCTTCTTGCTTTAAGAATACTTATCCGAAATTGCGAACACTGTATGTGCAAATGACAAATGGTTGAATGCTCGGTGCACCCTGATCAAAAGTGCAACATAAACTTTGGCTATAGCATTAGCAAAACCAAATAGGTAGTAGGTACAGGTACTCAAATGTTATAGCGTACATTATGACGGGCCGCAGCGTGCCGGGGCGGGCCGCACGCATCGCATCGCAAATTGCGTGCATAGCACATTGTGACGGGCCGGGCCGCAGCGCATTGACGGATATGTACTGCCAGACGTCACGTGCAACTAAGTATACGTTATAATCCGCTTGCTATAGCCCATTGTGACTGTGTCGGGGCGCACAGCGGGGCGGGGCGGGCCACATCGCATGGTAACCAAAATTTACGGCGGATCATGCGTCCCGCCCCGACACAGTGTGCGATAGTTCATATAAAATACTTACTTAAAAACGATTTGAGTGGATTTTTGCGCTGCGACCCGGCACGCTGCGGCCTGTCCTAATGTGCGCGATCCTTTATAGGTAACTTTAAAGGCTATTATTTAATTAGATACGTAAACAAAGAAATGTATGCCCTTGGTAAATTTACTAAGGCATTAACTAACCATGTACAGGTGTCTCATTTAAATCGGTCAGTATGGGAAATTCTGAAACTATCTAAATAGAAATAGTGTAAGTCTATTTTTTCCAAAACAACCGGGTTCTATTCCCGAGCTAAGTATAGGTTTTTTTGTATGAATGCAGTTTTTCTTTTTATTAAAATCGTTGGCGTGGTTCCTGAGAACAGATCTTCGTATGTCTTATAGTTTCAGACTTTCCCATACTGACCGATTTAAATGAGACATCCTGATATTTATTTTGAAGCCAGCATAATGGGCAGACTGTCATGTTAGACTAATTAAATCGTTAAAGTCGTCACGCGTGATTGATAAGTCTATTCAGCTAATGACTTTTTACCTTTGACAGCTCCAAATAGTCATTTTGACATAATCTGCTATGTAAATTATGGCATAAATAGTACGCAGTGAATTTTGTGACTTTTCAGAAAAGCTATTTAGACCTCCCTCCGGTCCGGTCTGGTCAATTTAGACATTCAACAAGAGAGATTCTAATTAGAATCTCTAGAATCTCAAGTGTGATCGGAGCCCTTGGTGGACGAGTACTACTCGCGCTTGACCGTTTATCCCTCCCTCCAGCGGGCGGTGGGTGCACCAGAGTTGGCGCGCTCGCCGGCCATTCGATAACAATGTTGTGATGTGAGGCAGGAGATGCGTTTGGTCATTATTTTGGTATTTAATCCTGTATACTGTGGAAATCGAAAATAAAACATATAATTGTGGAAGATATAAGCTGAGTATTCTTTGTGGAGTCGGTGGATCGGCATCTTGGTTGGTATTGCTTATAATAATGTCATCCATGTAACCCAAATTGATTATTGATTATATAGTTATCTACAAATCATAAGTAGTGACATTTCATGTCAAAACAAAATCATCTTTATTTTTTGTTATATAAAAAAATGATTATGTACCGTTAAAACTTATTTACTAAAGGGTGGATTTTACCAATAAAAAGTTATCCGGAGAATAACTATCCCGGGGATAACTTGTATGACAAATGACAGTTCAAAATGAGGCGATCATCTAGGTGTCACTGGTGTCTATGAAAAAGTTATAAGTTATACCCGGGATAACTTTTTGTTGGTCGAATCCAGCATAAGTGTTCTCTGAACATCTACATGGTTAAAATAAATCTGAGACGAAGGCAATTACCTGATCATAAGAACTTACCTGAATTGAAGTTCGATCTTAATTATTTTGAAGACTTCGTCGAGGAGATTTAAGGTCCCTCCATCCCTCTATTGTCATATATACTCTCCCATGACTAGTAATCAATACTTACGTGACGTGTGCTAATTCTCTTGTTTTCTCTGAAATATTAGTTTGGATGGGCGCGAGGGCGCTGCGAGCGCACCCTCACCCCCTCTACAGTACAGCGCTGTCGATGAAGTCAAATTCTTCCTCTTTTTGTGACGCTGAAAGCTATGTGCGGATTATGTTTCATGTAGCAGGGCTACTACATGGTTAAAATGAATCTCCTCGACGAAGTCAAGATAATTAAGATCGAACTTCACTTCAGGTAAGTTCGATTGATCAGGTAATTTTTTGTAAATGTTACATTTGATGTTGCAGTATTTGGCGACGCGATCGAAGTCAGCCGCGACGACTTCGACCTGAAGCTGGAGAGTGTGATGGCGCTGCTGCAGATGTTCCGCGGCTTCCTGCTCACAGTGACGTACACCGGGCTCGTGGTGGTGGTGTCACCCAACGTGCACGAGTTTCTCGGACACTCGGAGGTGAGGCGGAGTCAAGGGCGGCCGGAGTGTGCGACGGCGCTGCTGCAGATGCTGCAGATGCTGCAGATAAAGTTATCTGATTGTTTATCCGTCTCTTGAAAGACCGGGTCTTAGTTTAACTATCTCATCATCATAATTCACTTTTGTCTTGAAGTGGGTAACATTAGTTCACGGCCCGCGCCGCTACCGACCCGCCGTGAGGTACATTCCAGCCTAAAGACCTCCAGTTGCCAGATATACCGCAGAATACCTAACTATTGTACTTACCCCCGAATTTCTAGGCGCATATGTTAAATAAATCAGTTTCGGCCAATCTCATCTCGCTATTTTGAATATTAGAGGAACGTGATTGGCTGAGGCTGATTTGACCAACCTGTTACCTGCGCCCAGAAAACCGGAGGTGTTTAACATAATAAGGGTATTAAATACAGTAAATATTCCTGCTCCATAGTTCGACCTCCTCGGGCAGAACATAATGAGCATCACCCACGAGGACGACCAGGCGATGCTCCGCGAGCAGCTGACTCCGCCGGCGCACTTCCTGGGGCCGCGCGGCGAGCTGGTGCTGCCGGACGAGCCGGCGGCAAGGCAGGCGGCGCAGGCTGAGTTGGAGGGCATCCAGAAGAAATTCACCGTCAGGTATAGGGTGTTTGTTTGAACGCGACATTTGGGGACGGATTCTGTTTGCGGATCGCATAGCAATAATAAATAACCGGCCAAGTGCGAGTAGGACTCGCGCACCAAGGGTTCCGATCACACAATTAGGTTTCTACATAAAAAAAAACTAAAGTGTGATGTCGTCCTTGTAAACCAAATCGAATATATTTTTAGAAAGACAGAAATTTGCAGTTTTCAGATTTTTCCCTTTATTTGTTCTATAAGACCTTGCTTCGTGCCAAATTTCATGATTCTAGGTCAACGGGAAGTACCCTCTAGGTTTTTATTTATTTGCGAATATCAAGCAATTTCTGCAAAATTGAGACATATGCGGTATCTTTTAATTGCGTTGACCTATAAGTTTAATTTTTTCACAAATTTAAGATCACAGACTTGAGTAATCGATATTTATTTCAACTTTATACCTCTATGCGTTTCTGAGAAAAATTCTTAACAGCCGGTGAGACAGACAGACAGACAGAAATTTACAGTTTTCGGATTTTACCCTTTACTTGTGCTACAAGACCTTCCTTCATTCCAAATTTCATGACCCTAGGCCAACCGGAAGTACCCTATAGGTTTTGATTCCCTTGCGAGTTCCACGCGAGTTCATACAAATTCAGCAAAATTATGACATAATATCACGCTATCTCCTGATTCCGTGGACCTAGAAGTTTATTTTTTTCACAGCTCCAAGGGACCATAGACCTGAGTAATCGATATTAATTTCAACATGATACCTCCACGAGTTCCTGAGAAAAGGGGTCGTGACAGACAGACAGACAGACAGACAGACAGACGGACAACAAAACAAACAAAGTGATCCTATAAGGGTTCCTTTTTTCTTTTAAGGATCGGAACCCTAAAAATAGATCGATTGTGACTACACAAGATCTAGTGGTCTACAAGTGGCGCGGGACGTTGATAAGCCATAACTAGATTTGTGCCCTCGCCGCTGTATCTGTTGCCATGGGATTCGCGTACATAATCACGGCCCTGAGTGTGGCCGTTTGTCCACCGCCGCCGTCACCGTCACGACAAATGAGAACGGCCATACAGTCTTCAAACGATCTTTTGGCACTTGGGTGACATTTACAGGGGGCCGTCGAGGGGCCGTCCCTTGCAACTCTATGCATTGAACCTAGTAGAACTAACGTCACCACGTGTCTTAAAACCGTTGTCAGGGCCAAGATGATCCAAAAAATTTTTTCCTTTATTCACAATAGCAAAACACATTCACAGATTAAGGAAAAATACCCCCCGCTCGGAGGCGCCGCAGTACGTGACGTGCTTTGTGGAGGGGTCACTGCGCAAGGCGGACCACGCCTGCGACGGGAACCAGCGCAGCGGGCCCAAGGTGCGGCGCGCGCGCGCCCGGGCCGATAACCCCTGCACCAGCGGAAACGACCTGGTGAGTGACCACGACATGGCATGACGAGCAACCAGAGCCATACTCCAACCTCCAACCATTAGGTACCTAATGTGTGTTGGTTACGTTCCTTCCTAATCTGATCCACACGGCTTTAACCTTCCACACAACTGCTGCACCAAGCTGAACCGACTTCGGACTGACCAGGGGCCACTGCGCTGAACTAATGTTTAAGTGGGGATACAGAGACCACCTTTTCTGCTCTTGCGGAGCTATTCAGAGCATGGCCCACCTGAGGGATGACTGTCATCTATGGTCAATCGAGGGAGGACTGTAAAAAGTCCACTCCGCTGACGAAGTGGCTATCCAATGCAATGGCTGCTCAAGCTGCAACCTTTATGAATTGTGACTAGACGACAGCGACCAAACGCTTAATAAATAATGTGTTTACCTGTAGTGTGCCCTCCACCCGAATATCATTCTCGTTGATGGAATTCCCGTGCCTTTACGGGAAGGCTTTACTTTCCTCATGTTTCTAACACAGCATATTTACATCTCCAGGTGTTCATCGGTATGGTTCGGCCCAGCGTCGACACATTCCGCCGCGAGTTCGAGATGGAGTCGAACGTGATGGAGTACCGCACCCGCCACAGCGTCGACGGCGAAATCATCCAGTGCGACCGCAAGATCTCGCTCGTCGCCGGCTACCTGACCGGGGAAGTGATGGGCCTGAATGCCATGAACTTCATACATAAGGACGACGTGCGATGGGTTGCCATCGCCTTACGCGATAGTACGTCCGCTTTTAATATTAAAGATTACAGTGCATCCCTCTGCTACAATACTGTAATGACTTGAATCCCTCTTAATTAACTTGGTGATTTGATTGTGCTTCCTCCACAGTTTTCCTTTACTGGACGTGGCTAAGGAATATTTTGTGTTCCTACAACTCTACCTTCCACCATTCCTATGTAGACTCACACATACTTTTTTCCAGTGTACGACCAACATCGCGTGATGGGGGAGTCCTGCTACCGTCTCAGGATGAGGAATGGGCAGTTTGTCTACATGTGGTCCAGGGGCTCTCTGGTAGTGGAGCCAGTGACACATGACGTCACGAGCTTCCTATGTACAAACACAGTGGTGGGCAAGGCTGAGGGAAGGGCCCTCAACAGGGAAATGAAGAGGAAATTCTATAGGATGATGAACAACAATGAGGAGATACCTGAGGATGAGCTGAAGGAGGATGACAGCGTGAGTGTTTCTAGTTATTTCAATTTCAATTTTAATTTCAAGATGTATATTTATAATTATGACACACAGAATATCTATTTAGTGACGACGAGTACAGATTTACTTTTTCCTGGAAGATACCAAGATATAAGAAGTTGAAAGGACTTTGTTCTGTAGAACAAATTATTGTTAACCTAATACATGCAGGTGAAATAAGGACCAGTCGGCAATATGATGATTCAAAATTTCCAATTCCTGTAGACTTGATTAGACCCCTTTCAATCCTTTTCCTTTTATCATCATCATACAAAACTGACGTGCCAAGTTCGACATTTCAACCGGTTATAGCAAATAAGTAGATCTAAGTACAATTCTAATGAATAAGTTTTACAGACCATCGTCACCAACCACACGCCGCAGCGTGTCGAAGACCCTCGCCAGCTTAAGAAGGTGATCTTCCACATGGTGACCAACTTGCCTTCCCTCGACCCTTCCCTTGACGCTCCTGGATGCTCCACCTCCAGCGACCAGCCTCGTCTCTCCATCATCCCGCCGGACCGCGAACGCATCAGCAGCTCCATCGACAAAATATACTCTGTCATCAATGACTTTGGCAATGGGATCCCATCAAACTCGACCAGCCCGGACAAACCAACCGACGGAGGAACCGACACCGAAGAAGATATCACACCTCCGAAGGCTAAAATAGCCAAATACAAAGAAGCTAAACCAGTGACCCCGCCTAAACTTCAGACGTTTGAAGAAGCGTTTATGAACCAAAAAGTCGAGGAAAAGAATCAAAATGGGCGGTTCGGCTATAAGGTTTCTGATCAGGTGTTGGGAGCAGTACAGCTGGATGCTGTTGGTGCTTCAGGGTCCTGCAAAAGGAAAATCTTCGAGACTTCACTGTACAACGCCGCTAATGACGTGGTTGAGGAGATGCCTGCAGAATGCTACGATGCTAATGAATTTCGCTCACTGCTTGGAAACAACGGTAAGAAGTATATTTAGATACAAGTATTTTAGTTACTTTCGCACGGTTTTCTGGGCTTTGATTTAGTTAACAGATTGGTTAAATCAGTTTCGGCCAATCACGTGCGGCTATTTTGAACAAAAGCGACACGTGCGTGTTTGGCTGAGGCTGATTTAACCAACCTGTTAACTTAATCAGCGTCTTTGAAACCGGGCATTAGTGTGTGATGGAAAGACTTGCGTCTTTACTGTGTCTTTTCTTCTCTATACTTCCAGGAGCTGAGCAGTCTCTCTTTGCGCAAACATCTGAAACGATAGAGCAAAATCAAGATGACTTACCAGACGTATTGGTAAGATAATCATAAACCAATGATTCGTTACATCCGTGACCTGAAGATACCAATCAACAGACATAGCTAGCAGCATTTCTTTACTTTACATTGTAATCATCTATAAGTCACATAACATGGAGTTGGTTCCTTATCTTCTTACCAATTCTGCCTCTCAAGTGATTATAAGACAACGCTCAGAGCAGAGGGCTTTATACAAGGTGTAAATGAATTAACGCAAAATGAGAAACAACTTTGTTTGGCACATCATTCTGAGCAACTTTCATTATGAAACCGATTTGGTCAGAGAAACTTTATTTTTTACTTCCCAGTACATTTTGGCTTGAGTGGATCAGCTGATTTGTATGGAGAAGTGAAAAAAAAGTTGCTCTGATCAAATTGGTTTCATAATTAAAGTTGCTCAGAATGATGTCCCTAACAAAATAAATCTTTATTCATAGCAGTTGTCTTCATTTACAGCTGGACCCAGTCTTTCAAGAACTTTTAAATAACCTGGACAAGGACCAAGACATCGAAGCAAAAGACGATGATAAAGACGACGGATTTTGAACTGATTTTGAAAACTTTAGCTATTATGTTTTCAGTAGCGGTCATGAAATAATCATGCATCGTCTACACAACAAATATAGTCTAATAAATAGACTGTAGTTTAGTTATAGTCTGGAGCATTTGCCCCACATTTCTTGGGTTATTCCCTGACTGGTTGACCTGTTTCTCAAGAATTAAATTTGTCAATTATTTACGTTTCTAAAGGGTTAATTATTACGAGTAGGTTTATGTACTATGTTTATGTACTGGTGCTTTATGTACTATCTAGTACGACGTTTTCTTCGCCTATTTTGAAACTGGCAGCAGTTAAAATATGTTATTGATTTTGTAGTTAGAAGTTTACGTTTTTCAGTTATACCTACGTTAATTATATGAACTTTGTACGATCTCTGATACTTTTGTTTGTTATTGGGGTTAACTTTTAATGATTGTGTGTGTATTTTTACTGATTTTGATGGCCCTGAATCTCTTTCGTATTTGTTGCAGGTACAGTAGTAAGTAAAGTAAAGTACTAATTATTTAAGATTAAGGCGGGTATAAACGTCTACTTATTATGTACAGTCGAGTTCATTAATATATTAGCAAAACCAAGGCATAAATATCTGATATCTGATAATAAAACATATGTGAATCTGCTCAGAACTCGACTGTACAATCAGCATCAAATATACGTGGTGCTCCTAGACGGGCCAGGTTTTGCTGCAATATGTAGCCGGCAAATATTGGTGTCCCTCTCTTACTCACATCGTAAAGAAAGACACCAATAGTTGCCGGCAACATATTGCTGTGAAAATATGGACTGTTCAGGAGCACCACGTGAGCGAGCACACAAGTTGCACAAATGTTACAGATTCTAACAAACCAGAAACATGAACCTCCAACAATATTTTGGCGCGTGAGTGACGTTTACAGGGGGGCGCCACTTCTACGCGACTTAATTCAACGAACCTGTCATAAACACCGACCTATCGGGTGACAGGAGGAATAAAACCGCTGAGCAATGAGGAATAAAAGATCTATGTTGATGACAGGTTCGTTGCATTTAGTTGCGTAGAGCTGGCGCCCTCCCTGTAAACTTTACTCATCAGCAAAGAGATCGTTGGAAGACTGTTCCCCGGTTTCCTGGACGCTGATTAAGTTAAAAGGTTGGTTAAATCAGCCTCAGCCAATCACGTGCCTCTATTATTCGAGATAGCGAGATGTGATTGGCCGAAACTGATCCGTGGGTGTATTACAGAGGATGTCCATAAAGTTTTGAAAGGTTTTGAAGATGTTTCCTGTTTGTTTGAGTGGTGGTGGTGGATGATGTGGGTGCTTTCTGAAGGGTCACACACTGCAGCTTGTTTGCTTACTTCTAATAGCAGATGCACACTGTATCATTATTAGGCTACTTGAGGTAAATCTCTGTTTGTTAATAATTAAACTTGAGAATGCTCTTTTGTGTGTTCTATGATAAAGTACGTAGTATAATCAAATAACTTCCTTGATATGCTGATGCATTTGATTAGTGAAAGTAACCTTTCATTGTGTTGTGTTTTTTTAATTGTGTACTAATCGTGTTGCGTTAAACAACTGTGTACTGTGTGGTATTTGCACACAATTCAAATATAAGTACAAAACTGTATCCATTAGAATTTAAAATGTAGCCTTTCTAGATGTTATACGTTATTTTTAGATTGTTATTTTTTATTTTACTAAGAAGGTATAGAGCTTTTTCAATAGAAGTGATATGCCCCACTATCGCATTTGATACAAAGCATTTTAACGCAAATGAAGGAGTGGTACATGTCACTTCAGTTGAACAAGCTCTACTCTACCTGTATAGGTATCTGTAAGATGGGTTGTGTAGGTACAACCTATCTTACAGATACCTAGGTAGACATATCTAAATAGTAAACGTCAGCCAAGTTGTAGCTTATATTTTTAAGATTTGTAATAAGATAATTATGTTAATGAACTTTTTTTTTGTTGATTGGCATGTAATTGTCAGGTATGTTTTAAGTTAAGTTTATTCACACCAGTTTTGATATATCTTGTTAACCTTTTCTATTGTACTGTACGTGCATAGATTTAAATATGATAAAATATGTTTTGGTCAAATGTTTAATGTTAAAAAATGTTTGTAGAGCTCGTCGAAGCTGAAATGACGCGCCCCACTCCTTGGTTTTGTATTTACTTGTCATACATACTTCTACATTTGGTTTTGTATTTACTGTCATACTTCAAAAGCGATTTATTTCCTAATAGGAGTAAGAAGGAAGAATAGGAGTAAGAGTTTTTGATAAAATATAATAACACCATAAGTATTATAGCAATCCGCAATTTTTTGTTGAAACCCTATCAGAGCGAAACCTTTACATAAACATACAAAACATAATTTTGAAACGTAACTTAACTTTTATATTTTTGCTGAAATAAGATTGTACTAGTATGATTGGCGGGTTTTAGAAACAGTTTTGAAAATCATATATGAGCACTTCGTACTCCTCAATAACCCGATCCATAAGTTATCTAATAATTGCCGTAACTTAAACTTCGGCACCAGCCACCATTACTTACAACTCGATAGACGAGGGTCATAGTACTGTCCGCGGCCGAGGCCGTAGATATGAGTTCAACAAGGGTGACTGCAACGGCTTCGGCGGGCGGGGGCGGAGCGGGCGCGGGCGGGAAATTTATTTATATATTTATTTAAAAATATATATTAAAAATTTAGCCCCATTACAGGGTGACCTGTTTCGGGGCTAAATCAGTTAAATAATAAGAATTAAAATTACAACAACATCATTATAAAAAAAAAAAATACGGTTAAAATGTGTCAATTAATTAAAAGATAAAAATACTCAAAACAAAATATTCATTAGGTGCCAACATAAAATTATTATTAAAAATCATAAAACATTTATTTCATTCCTCACGTTCACATAATATCGCCAAACATTCTTGCTTTACACTCTTCCATTCATCAGCAACAAATCGCACTGGGGGGCGGCTTCCAGCAGCCAGTTGAGTTGCCTGCGAGAGCGCAGTAGTGGAGACCCAGCGCGCCGCGCCTCGGTTCGAAAGGGTTCCAGCGCAAATGGGATCTATTGGGGACATGGAGTCTTAACCGCTTTTCCAACAGTGTGTGTATGTTCCAAATGATTCGAAGTAGTCGATAC